>CAWUFW010002636.1:1800000-2119144 GCA_963921515.1 Calotriton arnoldi | reverse complement strand
CCTGCTTAACACCAGCAAAAGGCAGGTGTTAATTCCCTGGTGCTACCGCGGCTTATCGCCTGTTTTTGGTTCGCATCGCAGATCTGGCAGATTCATTGTGAAAGTGGTGTAGTGGTGTTTTCGTGTGTTTTTGCACGGGAACGCCTAGTCTGCATCTCATTAGGGTTAGTTGGTGGTGTCACCCGTGGAGATAAATTTTGGGGCAGTTATCGCGGGAATACTGGCGGTGTCTGCAGTTTGCACCCGCTTGTGAATGGGGCTAAACTATGAAAGATGAAATTATTTTATGAATGCCAAAAAATTAAATGCTACTTAGTGCCATTTTATTGACAAATGTATTAAATGATGGGATTTTAACTATATTTAATTTTTAAATGTTTAAGAAAGGTCTAGTATTGGGATACTGATTACCGATAATTGTGTATTTGTCTGGCGGAGTCCCTTTTGTAACACTATAATATGATGTCTTTTTTTTTTATGTAATCTTTTATGGTTTTTCAAATCGAAATAAAGATAATTGAATTGAATTGAATGGGGCGTTAAATCTATCTCCACTTTTGATGCGTTAAGGTGGAGATAACTCGGAGATAAGTCCTTGTGAATATGCCCCTAAGACAAGTCCACTCAGAATAAAGAATTCTAAATGACTACTGAAGCAAATAATTATAGTTTCACAAATGGTTTGCCACTTTCAGAGATAAAACACACACACCAAATTGTTGCCACATGTCTGTTTTAACCATGAAGTGTGCATGGCACTGGACTTTCTTTTCCCGCGCCTCCTTTAAAACAAGTTTTATACATATTTGCCTTTTCTGAAAGAAAACACGTCGCTCGGTGTGTGCTATGCTGTTTGCAGAATGTTGGGGCATATTAACAACACACAGCGAGAAATATCGCTGAGCGCGATTAGCGCTATTCTTTGTATCGCCGGCTATCGCTGGATTGAATCGCTGAGATAACGTGATATCATCAACGTTTATCTCCATAGCGATAACAAATCCAGCGATAAGCGGCTAAATAGGGACATCGCGGGAAATCCAGCGATACAAATGCGGCGATAAGGGAATCCTTGGTAATAGGGAGATGTGGACTCAGCCTCAGAATCCACCTCCCTTTACAAATATAGCTAAGTCTGACATTTTGCAGACGTTAGATTACTGGCGATAACCACGCTTAGCGCGGCTTTTATTTTCGCTATGGGTGTCCTGGGCCGGCTTGGTAATATGGAGAAGTGCAGTTAGGGACATTTTCTGTGTTATTTTGACACAACACGCCCACTTTGCATCTCATTAGAGATACAAAGCGAGCGTCGGTAACAAGACTGCTAACATGCGCTAATGCATGTTAGCACTGCCTTGTTAATAGGGTGTAAACATTATCTCCGCTTTTTTGGCTTTTAAAGCCAAAAAAGCGGAGATAAGGCCCTTGATAATATGCCCCATAGTTCGCTAAAGACTCCATCTGAGCCCTTTAATGTGTGAAGCATGTTTACAACGCATACTCTGATCTTCTAGCTGGAGAGAGGTGAATTTGCTCTTAGTTTGACCTCCTCTTCACATGCTCTGGAACACGTGGCCTGCTCTGGTGTGTTATTACACAGATGGCTAGCAATGAACTAGCCTTTCTTCTCAAATTTTTTTCAGCGTTGCGATTGGGAACATAGGGGCATATTATCAAGAACGGCGTTAAAATTATCGCCGCTTTAGCGGCAGAAAACTGCCGCTAAAGCGGCGATAATGGGCTTGATAATATGCCCTTGAGAATTCCAATCGAAGCCCATGTTGACACCAGAACATGGGCTTCTATTGGAATTCCATAGGGCATATTATCAAGCCCATTATCGCCGCTTTAGCGGCAGTTTTCTGCCGCTAAACCGGCGATAATTTTAACGCCGTTCTTGATAATATGCCCCATAGTCACCATCAGCATAAAAAGAGCTGGACCTTTGACCTGTTTGCTGCGTATCATTGGCTTATATTATTATGTATAAATGTTTAAGTGCCAGGTGTCTGGTGCTGCCGAGGTCTCCTGTTACGTCCAATCCTTGGATTTCCTGACTGGTTCAGATGGAGGAGTATGTGGTATGTGTGTTTTTCAAGGCGTAATAAAAAACGTTTTGTTGAATTCTTAGAATTTTCTCATATGGGGGAACATTCCTAAGCTGGGAACTATAACTTCCCAACAGAAACCTTGAACATGTTTATCTCCTACATGGAAACATAGTAAAAAAGACCACAACAAATCAGAGACAAGATTTGTAAAGTATGTGCGAGCACAAATGTTTCCATATATCGGATTGCAACTTGCAAGTATTTTAGACAAAAATACCTTACTTAAATAATTTTAGTCAGAGTGAAACGTTTGTGTACAAAACGTAAACCCCTCTTCATTCATTGCTTTGTTTTTACACGCCTTTCGTGTAGCTTGTGTAACTTATTTTAGAATGTGAAATATTAAATGGAACATTAAATATGTTTTTCTGGGCTAGTGTTGAATCATTTCATATGTTTTCGTAGTGACATAAACATGTTGGCATGTTTTTAATGACAGCTTGGATGTTTGAACTACCCCCTCCTTCATGGAAGCTTGTGTGTTGGAATGAATTATTAGTTGAGAGCTAGTCATTTTTAAAAATGTTGCAAGCAAATCAAAGCCACTTTTGTCACCTTGAGGTTGGAAGAATGCTTTGGTTAAACAACAAGACATATTTCTGAGTGGATGTAAACATCAACTGGCCCAGGATGCAAAATGGATAGTCGCTCAATATAATTCTGAATTAAAGATGCCTACATTCTAATGCAAAGGCAGTGAAGCAAGGGTGGCGTGGACCCCAATGCAAGAGAAGTCAAAATATGTATCCCAGCATGATGGGGGTGATGTGGACACCTCACAATCCGGGTTGCTGCGCTAATGGCAGTTCTAGTCCTGTGTGTAGTCTATGGACCATATTGGAAATTGCAGTTGGCAAATCACACATGGTTTCTATTCAAACCAGTTGGTGCATATGCGTTTTTTCGGCATTGTGTAGTACTTTCCCTGCAAAAAACGAGGGCTGTTTTGATGATTAAAAAAACAGTAATTGAAGCCAACAAGATCCATAAAACACGTATTGCTAACTCCAATACACAACGGGAATCAAGTGTGACTTTATCTGCAGCGGTACATTTGGGCCTAGATTTGCAAATAAATCATGCAATGCAGTGCAGCACGTGAGGATGCTGCGTTGTCTTGAGTGAAGGAAAGAGAGCAGAACAGCACCATATCTACCGAGACGTGGCACTGTTCTGCTCTCTCCACACGCTGGTGCACATGTGGCTGCCATGCGCTAACACAGACACAGATGCACCACAGTGCAAGGGGGTCTGTGTTGAGGTCAGCATAGCTTTTGAGAAGGAAGGGGTGCCTTCCTGCACAAAAGGTATGCTGCTGAAAGGCAGTTCCCTTTTTCTAAGTGTGCTGCAGAATGTAGCACACATTCAAAGAGGGAAAAACGAGGAGAAAAAAATATTTGCCCTCGTTATGCCAACCTAAGGCAGGCACACCATTTTGGTGCAAACTCATTTCTACACGTCTTTGTAGAGATGGATTTGTATCAAAATCCATGGCTGAATACATAGGAATGCTCATGCACCACCCATTGATCGCCTCCTTGACACAAAGTAACACAAGTTGTGTTACTTTATTTCCAAACCAATGCAATAGCCATTTGCATTGCTTTGTAAACATTAAAAAAAAAGTTTTTTGTCAGGTCTGCATGAAAAAACGTAACGCACGCTTGATGGAAAACCTTTGTAAATCTAGGCCTGGGTGACTAAAAACTCAGGGGCAGATTTACAAGCCCCTTGCGCCACTTTTGCGTCACTTTTCCCATGTTAAAAATGACGCAAAAGTGGCGCAAGAGGCCCCTCAGAGGCAGTCAACTTGAGTAGAAATCATTTATATCTGGTGGACTAGAATTTCCAACGAGAAATGGAGAAGATCCTTCATCCCTTGTGTGTTGTAAGTTCTGCATACATTTGCAGTAAATAAAAGAAGAAAAATAAACAGAGACGAAATAAGGATGGGTTGAGGAAAATGTATATTTTTAATGACGTTTATAGGCTGTGCCCACTCACACATCACTTCAGGTATTGGTAGTTTTCGATGTACATGGAAGTGCACAAGTGAAGAACGGAGGATAAACATACAAAGAAAATTGTAGCGAAAAAAGTGGTGCTATTGCTGCATCTTTCACAAAATCTTAAGCTTTACACAGCTCACGAGTTCAAACAAAAGCTTTCACACTGTTGTAAGGGAAAAAACTTCCCCCACTTACGTAATTGCAGTAAAGCGCTAGGAAGTAGGCATAGGCATAGATCAGTATCTCTTAGAATTTCTTTAAGTATTGGGCCAAATGTGCTTCCATCAATGATCTGTGCTTTCAGAGAGCGCTTACTAAGACGGTGCTGACCATTTCAATGCAAACAGCAGGTATAAATAGTTCCATACTGAACAGTATCCATTGTATGGAACTCATGAGGATAAACGTCTACATGAGTGCCACCTGGATTCAAACCCATAGCCTTCTCCCTTACCCATAAGTGAATGCACAGGTGCAATAGCACACTGAGACATAGAAGAGGGCACTTGGATAATGCCATATGATACCGCGGTAGGCATCACGTACTCATCTGGCCAAACCTGAACACCCCGGATATTCATGCTAATTTTTGTATCAGTTAAGTTTGTCTAAATTTGCGTTCTGAAGTTTGATAATGGTAACTCACTGGGCTTGTTTCGCGAGATAAATAAGCCTGGGCGTAGTTCGCGAAGTAGCGCAACGCGAAGCTACGCAAAGTGCAGTTCGCACTACGCGAGCTACGCGTAGCACTACGCGAACTGCGTAGTGCACTGTTCGCAATGATTGCACAGTGCTGGATGCTTGTCCGCACTGTGCAATCATTGAAAACGGCATCTTGCACAGTGCGAGCTGTCTTTTACTGCCGCTCGAGTAGATTTTTACTCGAGCAGCAGCTTTCTCAACACGGACTGGTAGTTTCTCATCGCGAGCGGTCGCGAGCATACGCGACCACTCGCAATGAGAAACCTGACCTCCCCGCGTTGAGAATCTCGCCGGGAGGTTTATTTTCACGCTCGCGATCGGCAACTTGATGTTGCTGATCGCGAACGAGAAAAAGTCTCGCCGGGATGTCATTTTGCTTGCTCGCGGTCGCCAACCTGACGTTGAGGACCGCGAGCAAGCAAGAATGACTCGCTGCACTACGCTACGCGTGTTTGCACTGTGCTACGTGCAATTCGCGTTGTGCGAAGTAGCGCAAACTTCGCAAACTACGCGAGCGTAGCGTAGTGCTTTGCCCAGGGTTAGAGATAAAGGCGTTCAGCACAGATAATTTAAAAGAGATTGGTTTGAAAAGAAAGAACAGTTTTTTTCATTTTTTCCACATAAACCAACAGCATATACTAGCAGAAATAATCGTCTTTTCTCTTTCTCCTCTGATGGGTGTAGTGAACAGAATTACGATGCCGCTAGACACAAGAGTGTTTAAATTAAGAAACCGTGCAAGATAAAATTAATCCATTTTATTGAAGCGTCTCTCTCTCCACCATGCAAGTCCTCTCTTCCACAGATGAATGAGTAGAATCCCCACTGTCAACATTCTATGACAAGCTCCAGAGGAATGATAAGGAAATCCCAACTGGTAGAAAGGAGGGAAGAATGGAAATAACATATTATGTAAACATAAGAGAAAAAGTTTACTCATACATGCTTAACAAATACAGGAAAAAGATCTAAGCAAATAGGATAACGATATTGTGATAAGATATTAAGTATTCACACATCTTCCCTCGGAGGAACAATTACAAGAAAGGTGAGGAAAGTGAATATAAATGGACACAATTATAAATTCATTTCTTCATGTCATAGTCTCTGTGCCATTTGGGGATATTGCAGATTCTTTGGCCATCAGGAAATCTGGATGCAGGGTTAGTGTGCGGATTGGACGAGGCAAGAACATCCTTGGTTACATTGTTACTAAGTGGGTGGTATTTGGCTAACCTGTACATGCTCCAGTTTTGTCCATTGTCCATGATTGCCACACTATGGGGCATATTCACAAAAATGGCGATAACTATCGCTAACGCTAGTTAGCAGCAGTTTCCTTATCGCCGCCTAACCCTGAAAACTATCACCATGTTAGCGGCGTATTACCAAGCCGCCGCTACATGGCGATAGTATCAGGGTTAGGCGGTGAAAACTGGCGCTAACATTAGCGCGATGGCGATAGGAATTCCGGCGTTAGCGGGCGAAATCCAGCGATAGGCCCATTAGCGGCAAGAAAACTCACGTTAGTCAGCCAAACGTGAGCTTTCTTGCCTCTAATGCAAAAAATAGCCCATCAGTCAACTCCCAATAGAAAATAGGCATAAAAAACAATAACATGCAGAATGGAGCAGCCAGGGCCAAGTGCAGAACACATCAACAACCCCTGCAAGCCAGCCAACATCCAGGATGACCAGGATGTGAGCCTTGATGCCTCGCTGGACCTGCGTCTGGAGCCTTGATGCCTCGCTGGACCTGCGTCTGGAGCCTGGATGCCTCGCTGGACCTGTGTCTGGAGCCTGGATGCCTTGCTGGACCTGCGGCTGGAGCCTGGATGCCTTGCTGGACCTGCGTCTGGAGCCTGGATGCCTCGCTGGACCTGCGTCTGGAGCTTGGAGTGGGATTTGGAGGAGCTGTGGAGTCGATGAGCCGTGGCGGTAGACATTGAGGCGTGACGATCGCCCATACCTGCAGGTGAAGTCTGGCAGGTCGCATGGAGACACGTTGCTGACCTGTGTGAGAAGACCGCCTTGCAACCCTTGGAGCTGTCAATGGTAGAGGCGCTCCTGAGCACAAACATGGTGAGTTCCGCATCGCATACTACGATCCACCACTACACCGGGGTACACGAAGGGGATTACCAACGCTGTGTGCCGTCTCCCTGCATCACAGGCCCCATGATGTTGGACTGGCCGTATGCTGTGGAGGGTGAGGCCCCTGTGCTACGCCGAACTTGTGTGGCATGAGCGCTGCAACTTCACGCCCTATGGGGCCCTGCTGCGTCAACTGCATCGGGAGGTCCACCAGTGGACTATGCGGCGACTGCTGTACCAAGCCTAGCGAAATCACACCGGGCTGAGGCTCCTGCTGGCTGAGTCACAGATTTGGAGAGAGTGCAGTGGAGTGCGCCACAGTGTCAATGTCCAGGTAAGGAGAAGGTGGGACGCGTAGTGCAGGAGGGCCGGGGGGCGAGTCGCTCAGGCCTATCACACGTAGATGATGCACCCCCAGTGGTGGCACTACCGCAATGGCGGAAGAGCGTTGCCCCACTGCCTCAAGCAACGCAGGAGAGCAGGAGCTACGAAGACATGGGACCCGGTTTCAAGGTAAGATTTCCCTCACTGAAATATTTACAACACCCGCTCACACACACATCCCCGCGTACACGACCCATCCAGTATTCTTTCTGGCGTTTACCACCTCACAGCTGTCCCGCCCCCCCAGCACTTCTCAATGGCGGCCGTTGTGCGCACATGCACAGCGGGCGTACCACTAGTGTGCCAAAAGCACATACGTAGTTACGATGCATGACATAACATCGCATTCCATTCCAATGCATACTAATACTAGGCACATTGCAACAGTAGGGTAGGTGTTGCATAGCTGAGACATAAATATCACTATTCCCACGTCAGTGAGTGCAAACCAAAACTAACCTTTGCACCCCAAACCCAACCGTGAACCCTGGAATTCCTTTTGAGCCCCCAAAACACACCCCAAATTTCATATTTTACCCCAAAACACACCCCAATTTTCATATTTTACCCCAAATGCACACCCCAATTTTCATGTTTTACCCCAAAACACACCCCAATCTTCTTATTTTACATCCGAAACCCATACCCACCCGAAAAACTTTAAATTACCCCATTACTGACCTCACAATGCGTTGTAATCAAATGCGATGTAAAGGCACCTGCGTTGTCGGAGTTGCGTTGTTAACGTGTTCTGCCTGCGTTGTAATGGTCATCTCCCGGGCCAAAGGCAACCCATAGGCTACGCCGTTTGCGTCCGTCTGCCCCTGGACAGCACTCAGTACCAAGGAGCCTTCCTCTTGGACAGTCCACCGCTACAACGCCAGCACCCTCCTCGCCATCAACCCTGGACGCCACCTCGCCTGCCAGGACAAACCTCTGCTCCGGACCGGACAACGCCATCGCCATCACTGACGGCTGCAGTATCTCCCACAAGGAGCACCCCGACCATCAAGGAGGAGGCATTGCCATCACCTACAGAAGCAGACTCCGACTGACCACGCACTCTAATGACCCAAGGGTGACCATGGACCAGCTCAACTCCCAGATCCAGACCAAGCCCAAGCACATCCTCTGCGGCACCCTCATGTGCAGGCCCCCCGGGCCATGGCCCCCCATTCTCCAATACCATTGTAGACCTCTTTGCACCCCAGGGTCTCCCATCCACCGACGACATCCTACTCGGTGAACTCAAGTTCCACCTGGACAACCCCAGTGACCAGGACACCACCCCCTCCTGGGGAAGGTCCCCTACATCAGACGCAAGCAGAAAGTCACCTCAACATGCCACATGACAGGACGCACGGTCGAGCATGTCACCTCCGCCAGCGGGAACTTCAACTACAGCCACAACACCGGACTCTCCTGGACTGACCATCATTGGTAACATCACGTCTTCACCTTGCCCACCGGATGCCACCGCCATCATCGCACCCCCTCGCAGCTGGATCAAGGCCACCCAAGAACGTCTCATCAACTCCCTCCGCACCAACACTCCACCAATGCTTCCAAACGGTGACACCGCAGCGCGCAACCACCACCGATGGATCTCCAACAGCGCCGACATTCAGGCACCCCTCATGAACCCCACTGCGTCAGTACCTTCCACCTGCCTGATGGCAGGCGTGAGGGTGACGCAGAGCCACAGGGATAGGCTGGCCCCATGCATTGCTGGAGTTGCGTCATGGTTGTGACACGACTGCAGCAATGCGTGTCTTCAGCGCAGACAGATACGTCAGGATTCCTGATGTATCTGTCATTACTTGCGTCATGGAGCGATGTCCAGTGAATACAGCGCATCCATGCTGTCGCAAGAAGGGCATAGTGAGAAGTGTTGCAACGCTGTCTTGTCGCAGCGCTGCAACACTTTTCATGACTGGGGCCCAGGAATGCGCACTATCTTATTGATGGTGCGCATTCCTGCACTGTAGTTTTGTCGTAGAGCAGTGCTGCAACATTGCTTGCAGCGCTGTCCAGCACCAAAACCTGCTGGGATGTGGCCCCAAGTGTTATCCCCTTTTTTAAGACCAGCTATTTTCTGGTCTTAAGTCCCAGCAGCTTACGGGCCTTAGCGGCTGTTTTTTTAACGTATCGCCGGTCCGGGCAATCGATGAGAATATCGCGAATTGGGGTTAGCGTGCGTTTTAACACTGGAATGCCTACATTGCATATAAGTAGCGTTAATTGTCGCTAACATCGTTGGCGATGTTATTAGCGGCCGCTATCGCCAGGAAGCTGTTGCTAACGGCTGTTAGCGACAGCTTGTGAATACGGTGATAGAGCAAGGTAAACGAGAAAATGTTGAACCCCCTAATATTAATATTAATAATTAACGTTATTAATTGATTTGACAACTAATCAATATTTTACGTCTTCTTATAGACATTTTCGGTAACTTGCAATTTATGTGCAAACTAACCTACTTACAATTGTAAAAAGTGGAATAACATTAACATAATGGTTTGCGTACTAATTAAAATAATAATGTTGCATGATTTGTGCTATGTAGTAAATTTTATTTGTGGCAAAAGTATGCGGATGGTAAGTAAACATAGCTTTATATGTCGCTTTTGCTAGGTAACACCTAATTGGGGTACGTAGAATGACGGGTGGGAAACGAAAAGGCTTATTTTCTTTATTCTTAACTGTTATTGTGTTTGTTTTCATAATAGTTCGTTCGGGCCTGCTAGGCCGCGCTGTAAAACTGGCTGCCGAGGCAGATGGGCCTTATGCGCAAGTGCAAAATGGCTTCCAAGTGGAAGAGAGCTGCGGAAATATGTCACGTGATTTGAAAGTAGAGCCCAGAATGAAAAGGATCAAGGTCACCATGACCTGTCACCAAGATGGGTGCCAAAAAGGGACTCAGCGAGAATGCATGAGAACCGAAGATGCAGCCGTGAATTAACAATGAACTGTTTTAATAAGGATACAAAAGAAGATACATATGAGGAACTGTCAATCGGATTGGTAATGTCCTAAAACCGTGAGAAAGGACAAAATTATGAACATTTTCAGAACTGGTTTGAACAAGGAGGGCAATGAGGAGATGCTTGCCACCCCTCCAATGGACCAATTAGCGTGAATCTCGCCCCCAAAGATTGAAACATTTCTGTTTAGTAAGCTAGTAATAGGGTATAAGAGGACCTACTCTTAAGTAGGAGGAGCGCTATTCATACATAATTTATGAGCACTGGACGTTGATGCTGGAGAACTGCTGCTATTTTCCATAGGCCATTTTCTTTTAAAATAATTAATCTTTTTACTTTAAAACTTACTGGGAAGGAACGAGAACAATACGGGAAATCTGTGTAGGTGGTCCGTCGAGGAGGCCTGTTTAGCGGGACAGTCAGTCAGTTTTTGGGAGTTCTATGCTGTGATCTGCTGTGACAAACTTTATTTTTCCATCTAAAAGGGTATGCATAAATTCTTTAAAGTTTATTCCTTATAATGATAATAAATGTATTAATTGATTAATAAAATTGAGACTCTTCTATGCATTTTAAACCAGTAGATAAACTTTATTATAAATTAAAACTACGAGTCTGTGGTTCTTTAGCTCAATAATAAATGCAAATGTTTTAATAGGTTAAAGTGATTGAGCTGGTCTTAATCACCATCAACTGATTCCTACTAGTTGGTCCATCGACCAATGAGCGGAATACCTTGATGTTTTAGAAACCGACAGGATTAAAACTAATTATGTATGATGTTTAAGAAATTATCTTGTCAACTTTAAAAAGGTATCCCGTTCCCTTCCAGCAGTCATTAACTTTTTCTCCTAGGTAAAAGTGGATGAGATCCAGGGAATATTTGAGTGAGTGAATGTATATGCGGTGTTATGGGCCCCACCGTCATATTGGTATAGTTGTTGGAAAAGAGTGTTTCCAACCTGGATGTTATGTCCACAGAAGAAGAAATTATATTAGTCGCACTGGATCAGATTTCTTGGTAGCAGAGTTATGGTTACTATAGATTAGTTTGGTGATTATAGATTATTGATTATTTCATGTCTAACACTTCATGTTGAGTCGTATTATGTTATATGTAAGTCGGAAATTTTGAAGCTTCCGGGAAGTAGGAAGTGGACACGTGTGGCAAGAGAAGTCACATGGAATAGTGCATTGTCTGGGTTTTCAAATTGGTGATAACACAGGTTGTGTTATGGTAGGGACATTTTCTGTATAAAACGTGTATGAGTGAAATAGCAACCGGTTTTCTTGTGAAACTCTGGCCTTAATTCTCAGGAGCAGTGTAGTCTCCACATGTGTTTTATCCTCAGAGAAACGGGTTTACCCCTTGCTTGAAAGAAGGGTAAGGTAGAGGGAAGTCCTACACTTATCAAACGAAACGGTATTCTTGCAAAATTGAGTAAACTATCACTTTGTTTGGCGAAAACAGACAATGGAAATGTGTTTTATGTTGTAACTAATAAGATTTAGTCAAGAAAAAGAATTGCCGATAAATTTTGTAAAGGAGGGGTAAGGAGCAGAACTGACGTTGACAAAAAGGCCGCGCTGGGATTGGCCAGTGCAATAGAAACACGGAAAACGCCCTGATTGGTGCGTTGGTGTGAGACGCGCTGAGATAGGTCGGAATAGCAGTAACGTAGAGGCTTCGGATTGGTGCGTTGGTGTGAGACGCTCTGGGATAGGTCCGAATAGCACATAGAGATCAGAGTAGAGTAACGAGCTTGCAGAAGGGAAAGAAATCGTGAAATATGGCTTATTATGAATATGGTAGAGAGAAACCGTCATGGATGGCGAAAATTAAGAACTTCAATAAGAAAGACAAGAAGGTAGTGACTAGAGAGGGACAGGTAATTCCTCCGCCGAAAACACCAGCTTCGCATATGATGCTGAAATATGGTTATCATACTTGCATTTGGTTAGAAAATTGGACAAAATATACTCAGAATGATGGAGTATTGGCTTTTCCAGAGAATGGGTCGTTTAACGTAGCAGTACTTCGAAATTTGAGAGAGAAAATGACAAAGCTTGAGCCAAGACCTAGACCGACACAGTTTGAAGCGTTAGGTGAATGGGAACTCGAGATGTATGAACGAGAAAGATACAGAGGTGAAAAGAATCATGGTTTTGTTCCTGGAAGGTTGTGGGGAGTGAATCATGAGGACAGAATGAAGCGTTGGAGATATGCTAATATGACAGAAGGTTTGTTTCCAGCTTTTACAGTTGAAGAGGGTACAAGAAAGAAGTGCACAGAGAAAAGAAACATACAGTTACAGAAAGGTACGGGTATGGAGGTAGCGAGACAGAGGATGAGTTGCTGGAAGACATTTTAAACAGAAACCCACCTCCATATCAACAGAATTCTGCGGTGGTGACACCCAATGCACCGCCAATGGAAACTGGGAGGAATAAAAGTCCAGAACGTAGATATGAGATAAATAGGTCAAATGAACAGCTAAAAACTCCACAAAGTGAAAAATGTGACAGCGACAATGCAGCTGAGTTAGCAAAAACTACAAAAGAATTGACTGAGAAAATAAGAGAGTTAACAATGAACATGGAAGCTGTGACTGTGCCAGTGACAATAGGACCAGTAATACCAGTTTTTGAGAACCAGAAAATAGATGAGCATTCTTTAGTCATCCCAATGAACTCAAATTTGCAAAGAATGAGAGAAGGAATGGAACTAGAAAATGAAGGGGCAAGAAATTTGGTCAGTTCATATAGACCGAGCCCACCTACTAACCTGACAGTAAATGAGAGTGAAATAAGGACGATTCCTATGGGAACTGAGTCTGCATCAGAAACACCAGAAAGGAATAAAAATTAGATAGAAATAAATAGTACACCTGTAGGTCCAACTCCAGACGAATTAAATGAATGGATGAGAAATTTACAAAAGAAAGAGACAGAACCAAAACCATTAGATGTAATTAGGTTAAAGATAGATATGGAAGAGTTAATTTTAGGGACTATTGGTACAGAAAAATTGAAACCATACCAGGACGATGAGGTTATGTTCTTATGCAAGAGCATTACTTGGAGAGCTAGAAATCTACATGACAAATTGGAAGAGACAGCGAATGAACTAGGAGTGGAATTTGTGAAAGTCAGGAGTTTACAGAAACCGTATAGGGTAGATTTTTGTGAGAAAGATATAGAAAATCTGAACACATCAGGACGGTTAACCCAGATAAAAGAACTGATTGTTTTGCTGAGAAAGTGGGGTGATGTGGACAGATGGAGAAGCAGGTGGACTAAAAGGAATTAGAAAACAACTGACAAAGCGTCTTTGGCTTTTGCAGTGACAGACAAGGAGTCGGTTGTAAGGGAGTATCCCATGAGAGAAACTCCAGGAGGTAGTTATGTACATGTGTCTTGGTCCAGACAAGACATACTGTCATTTACAAATGACTTTCCAAAATTGAGAGAAAAACCTGTAGAATGGTACAGACAAGTGGAAAGGTTTGCTAAAGTTTCGAAGGTATTGTGGGTAGATTTGGATGGGTTATTTGACATTGTAGTACCAGCCGATTTATGGACAGAGTGTAAAATTACCATTGATTGGCCAACTGTAGAATATCCTAGAGACGCAAAAACAGGAGTGCCAGGACCAGAAGTGATGAGGAAGTATGACCAAGTTATTACCTTTTTGAAAAACAAAATTCCACCCAAAGAAACTGATTGGGTAAAAATTGACAGAACGACACAGGAGAGTAAGGAATCTGTACATGCCTACTATGAGAGACTACTTTTGGTTTTCAAACAGTATAGTGGTTATGAGACTCTGAATGAGAAGGACATGAGTCATTTTGTATATAGATTTGTTTATGGGCTGAAACCAGAAATAAGCGAAATGATTAAGCAGCATATGATATGCTGGCAGAATAGTACAGTGGATGAGGTGTTGAGGTATGCCAAGTATTGTAGTGATGACATTGAGTGTAGACAGCGTAAATTAAAAGAGAAAGCAATGTGGGCGCAAGTGAAAGTTGCAGAAAAACAAGAAGCTCAACTGAATAATCAGAGTAATGAGGCAGGACAAACTAAATTCAAACCGAATATAGGTAAAGGTAAAGGCCAAATGAGTATAGAAGAAGCAAAGAAAAAGTGGCCATGCCACAACTGCGGAAAGTTAGGGCATTGGAGAAACGAGTGTAAATTTCCTCCAAAAGCTAATGCGGAAAATCAATCATTAAATCCACAGGTGCAGAGTGAGGTGAGTTACCAACAGCTGCAGCAACCGCAGGTAGTTACTCAGCAGAGTCAGGTGCCACAACCACCACTTCCCAAGAGTGTAAATCCACAGAGATACAGTGCAGAGACAGGATTCTACGGAGGAGAGCAGGTAACACAATTGCCGCGCGCAGCTGCGATATCGCAGTATTGGTTATGACAGGATGGGAATGAATCGGATGAAAGTTTATGACGGTGCCTAGGAGAGGAGGAAGAGTGCGTGCTTGGCGCAACTCTAGAGGTAGATCAGTCAGGTCCATTTGTGGATGGAGAAGTGAATGGTGCAAATGTAACATTCCTTGTGGACACTGGAGCTACCCGTTCTACTGTTAGATCAGTGGAAATTCCAAACCTTCCTCTCTCAGGTGAATATATCCAAGTCGTTGGTGTCTCAAACCAGCAAATCAAAGCGCCTCTTACCAAATTAGTAGAAGTAAAGGTAGGACCATTCAGAGAAATGCACCGATTTGTGGTATGTGATTGCAGTCCTGTAAATTTACTTGGACGTGATCTACTTTGCAAAATGAATTGCACCATCTATTGTACTCCGGATGGGATTGCATTTCAGACGCCAGATGAAGATGTGTTATATAAAATGACAATGGCAGAATTAGAACCAGGAGTGAATGACTTGTTTCCTGTGTTCGATGTAGAGAAAATCCCAAATGAGTTAAAAGAAACAGTAAAACAGGAGGTGTGGGATTTTACAGGTGAAGATATTGGGTTAATGAGAGGAGTAGACCCCGTTAAAATTTCTGTTAGAGAAGGAACAAATTTCCCAAATACCCCACAGTATAAATTGACGCCAGAAATCATTGAAGGAATAACACCTGTAATAAACAAAATGATCGAACAAGGAATTTTGAAAGAAATAATGAGCAGTCCATGTAATTCGCCCATAATGGGACTGAAAAAGCCAAATGGAACATATAGAATAATGCAAGATTTACGAAAGGTTAATAAAATCGTTTTTCCTTGTTGTCCAATTGTACCAAACCCTGCTGTAATACTGTATCAGATTCCACGTGAGGCAGAATGGTACACCGTCATTGAATTGTGCCATGCATTTTTCTCTATCCTGTTACATCCAGATAGCCAGCCATTATTTGCATTCAGGTTCGGAGAGCGTATTTTGGCATGGTGCCGAATTCCTCAGGGGTACACAGAAAGTCCCTCGATCTTTAATCAGATCCTAAAGAAATCATTGGAAGATTTAAAAATGCCAGAAAAATCTGTGATGGTTCAATACATTGATGACCTATTAGTGGCATCAAAAACAAGAGAAGCATGTGTTACTGACACCATTGCTTTACTGAACCATCTAGCAGGAGGAGGACATAAGGTGTCCCCATCAAAATTACACTTTTGTCAACAGGAGGTTCAATACCTAGGTCATAAAATTGAAAAGGGAGTGCGAAAGGTAACGACAGAGAGAATAAAAATTATCCGAGGAATGAGAGCTCCTATGACACAAAGAGAGGTGAGAATGTTCCTGGGAATGGTTGGATATTGTCGACAATGGATAAGTGGATTTTCGCTAATTGCAAAACCATTACAGCGACTGACAAAAAAGGATGTTAAAGATCCGTTTAAATTAAATGATGAAGAAATGAAGGCATTCAGAGAACTAAGAGCGAGACTGTGTGAAGCACCGGCACTGGGAATGCCTGACTAGGAAAAAGATTTTGAACTGTATTGTAGTGAGAGAGATGGATGTGCACTTTCAGTTTTGGTGCAAAGACATGGAAATATGAAAAGACCTATTGCATATTTTTCAGCTGTTTTAGACCCTGTAGCAAAAGCGTTGCCTGGATGTCTGAAAGCAGTAGCTGCTACTTGTGTGAGTCTGGAACAAAGTGAAGGCATTGTGATGGGATACCCACTGAGGGTATATGTTCCTCATTCAGTTGAAATACTCTTGACAAGAACCAAAACTCAATACATGACACATAGTCGGCTGACTAGGTATGAAAAAGTGATTTTAAGTGCAGACAATTTAACCATTGACAGATGCACAAGTGTGAATCCTTCGACATCATTGCCGGATGAAGAGAATGTGACAGACAAAGATGAAGTTGATCATGATTGCTTGAATGTACTTGAATATTGTACAAAACCTAGGCCAGATATCAAAGATGAGCCTTTGGGAGAATCAGATTATGTAATGTTTGTGGATGGCTCATGCTTGAGGACGAATGAAGGAGTTTTAAGTGCGGCGTATGCTGTATGTACCGTAGCTGAAATAATGGAAGCATCTTGTTTGAGAGGGATTCGTTCCGCCCAAGTGGCTGAGCTGATTGCTCTAATACAGGCATGCAAACTGGGAAAGAATGTCCGAATCACAGTGATCACGGATAGCCAGTATGGCTTCGGAGTGGTCCATGATTTTGGGCAGATCTGGTCCCAAAGAGGTTTCTTGACGTCTGCAGGAACTCCGATTCGAAATGGTGAGTTTGTGAAGAAATTACTTGAGGCGATACAGCTGCCTAAACAAATAGCCGTGGTGAAGTGCAATACACACAAAAATGGGGAAGACTACATAACCGTGGGCAATAAGTATGCCGACGAGATAGCTCAATATTGTGCTAAAAATGTAGTCTCACTGAACAGAAAGAGAGAAAGAGAGCATGTTTCATGTCCTTTGCTTTTTACTAACATTGTCGAAACATGGGCAGAGGTGAGACAATTACAGGAAGCAGCAGATGATGAGGAAAAAGATAACTGGATAAAAGCAGGATGCAGGAAAAGGGAGGAAGATGATGTTTGGGTTTATAGAGATGAAAGACCAGTTATGCCTGATAGCATGATTTCTGACATGGCACGGATGTACCATGGACAAGCTCATATCGGAAGAGATGCAATGATCCGACTTTTCAGACAAACCTGGTATAACCCAAAATTCAGAGCCATAGCTGAAAGTCTTTGTCAGAGATGTCTTATCTGCCAACAGATAAATCCAGGAAGGAAGACGGTAGTGAGTTTAGGAAGAATAGGATGAGAGGGAGGTCCTTTCACAAGAATGCAGCTGGATTTTATAGAAATGCCCCCAAGCAATAGACTGAGGTATGTTCTTGTGGTCGTCTGTTTGTTTTCTCGCTGGGTGGAAGCCTATCCGACCAGAAGGAATGATGGGATTACAGTGGCTAAGCTTCTGTTGAGAGAATTCATTCCAAGGTATGGTTTTCCAGTAACGATTGAAACAGATAGAGGAACACATTTTCAAAACGAACTAATTCAACTGATATGTGAAGCTCTTGGTATTCAACAGAAATTGCATTGTGCATACAGACCAGAGGCTTCTGGAAGGTAGAACAAGTGAATGGAACAATAAAAAATAGGTTAGGAAAAATGTGTCAAGCCACAGGACTCAAATGGCCAGATGCCCTTCCACTGGTACTGATAACTATCAGAAGTATACCTGAAAGAAAAACAGGTCTGAGTCCCCACGAGATAATCATGGGACGAGCAATGAGACAAGCACATGTACCTGTCAACAAACTGCTGACTATAACTGATGATCTCGTGTTGGATTATTGCAAAGGATTGGCTGATGTGGTACATTCTGTGTTTCATCAGGTTGGACCGGATGCGACCACTCTTGAAAGAAAACCAGCTCATGATTTGAGTCCAGGAGATTGGGTCCGCATAAAAGTCCACAGAAGAAGAAACTGTTTGGTTCCTCGCTGGGACCGACCACGACAAGTGATCCTGGTGACAACAACTGCAGTCAAGTGTGCAGGAGTGAAAAACTGGGTGCATGCCAGCCACACTATCAGAGTTCCAGATCCTGAAGCTCGACCTGTAAGTCGACATCTGGAGATATCTGATACCAGTTCAGCATCCGATGCAGAAGAAGAAACAAACAGGGTTCCAGAACCTGAAGATCGACCTGTAAGTCGACATCTGGAAGACCCAGGTACAAGTTTAACAGCAGGAGAAGAATTTGAAATAGCAAAAGTTCCAGAACTTGAAGATCGACCTGTAAGTCGACATCTGGAAATATCAGACACCAGTTCAGCATCTGATACAGATCAATCAGACTGTGATGAAAAGCTAAAGAATAAATGGAAAATTAACACCATGAACGAAGAAACTGAACAAAGAGACAGTGACAGTGAACAGCCAAGCACAAGTTATGGTAAAAATCCTACAGAAATTGTGAAAGTAGACAAAGCAGGGATAGATTCAAATAGAGAGATAGAAAAATCGGAAGACACCCGAGGAGCAATAGGGACAGAACAACAAACAAATGAACAGGGAAATATAGAAACAGATAGAGAGATCAACGGAAATCCGGAAGAACATCGAGGAGGGATAGAAATAAGTGATCAAACAGAAAAGACACAGGAAGAAGCAGAGGTAGACAAAGAAGGTGAAATCATAAAGTTCAAAATAAGAGGAAATGAAGTAAGGTCTGAAACAGAATCAGAAGAAAGTGAAGGAGAGAGAAAACAGAGACTAGGACCAAGAAAGAGAACTTGGAGAGCAGAACGAGAAGTAAAGGAAAATGAACCAAAAAGGCCGAGAAAAGGAGATAATTGGCCCCACGAAGTCAAAAGGTTAAGATACAAAATCATAAACATAAACAGAGATAATGCAGAACAAGTAAATGAGATAACAAGTCAAAAAGAACAAGAAAAACAAAGTGGAAAACAATTGCAGAAAACAAAAACAGTAAAGAAGGCTAATTTGAAATATAAGTCACCTGAGTGGCTATACATTGCACTAACTGATATCAAGGAAGAAGAAATCACTCACGAGAACACAGAACAAAGCTGCAAACAATTGGGTGAAAGTGAAGTGCAACAAGTTTGAAGAGATTAAAAAGAAGTTTTTGCCGGACTGGACACTAAAACCGAATAAGACAAGAAAGAGTTCTGAGAAGAACTAAAGAGAGTACCAAACGAGACAAAGTGAGAAAGTAAAGTGGCTGAAACGTCATTTTGAGGTGTGGTGACACATTTTCTGTACAAATATATATATAGGTAATAGAACAAGATGGTAGACACAGAGAATAGATGTGCGTTTTTACGTAGGTGGTGTAGAATGTGTTTCTTTTGTACAGGTTTATTAATGTTCGTATGGCTTATCTTAGCAATCACCATTCCAATTAGATTAGCTGTAGAAGACACGCCCATATTAGAGAACAACACAAAGAAAGATAAAGAAGTTAACATACAGAACACAGCCACATTAATAGACAGTGTAGAGTTACATAAGGATAGATCCATAACTGATTTTTCAAAGAACGTTTTCACAAAATTATTATATGAATATGTAGAAACCATGGATGTAAGAGATTGTTATGTCTGTATGCAATTACCTGCGTCTGTTTCAGAAGGTGTGACCTATCATCACCTTCCTTTGACGTATGGAATAACATGTAGTGTTTTAGCTAGTTTGTTTTATAAAACAGGTAGATTAGAATATTATTACACTGATATAAATAAGATTATTGCAAAAATTCCTATAATTCCTGAATTGAACAAGGTGAAAGGAGCAAAGATGTTTGGTGAATTTTTCTTAGAAAATAAAGATTTAACATTAGATTATATAGTTAAACACAACCTTACCTGTGAGTTAAAGAATGAAGAAAAGGTATTTTTAGAGATGGTAGAAAGCAGAAGAGTCAAATTTCAAAGGTAGGTAATTGAGGAAGAGACAAAAACACCCCTTTGGGCATTCGAAGGAGAAAGTAATGATAAGAAAAAGACAAATGCAGCTATGACTTTAGATTGGCCCCAACAGGGAAAGTTGTGTATCAGTAGAAATAGAAGCAGGTATGATAGCTATTTCATGGGTTCCAGTGATTGCCGAGACAATTATAAAATTTTAGGAGGATGGGGATTCGAAGGAGGAAAAGATCCAATATTTCCAGGGATCTATTATATTTGTGGAAACAGAGCTTATTACAGGTTGCCGGACCATTGGTATGGGTCATGCTATTCAGGCCTGGTCTTTCCAAAGATTTTTCATGTAGAAAGAGAAGAAAAAGGAACACACGAAATGGGTGCAACATTCACACGTAGAAAAAGGGAAAGTTTTTCAGAAATAGTGGGTGACA
This sequence comes from Calotriton arnoldi, assembly GCA_963921515.1. Lineage (NCBI taxonomy): Eukaryota > Metazoa > Chordata > Amphibia > Caudata > Salamandridae > Calotriton > Calotriton arnoldi. The sequence goes on along the minus strand of CAWUFW010002636.1, from coordinate 2,098,519 downwards.
TTTTTGGAGCAATGATACCAGCAGTGGGAATATCTTTGAATGCATTTAAAATTCGGAAATTGTCCACAGTAGTAGATCGTTTATCAACGAATACTGCTGGAGGGTTCTTGATGGTAAATACCGAGATGGTTGCCATGAGAGCTATGGTGATGCAAAATCGACTTGCCCTTGACATTCTTTTGGCAAAAGAGGGAGGAGTCTGTGGAATGCTGAAAGTCCAACATTGTTGCACTTACATTCCAGATAAAAGTGAAAATATACAAAAGTATATAAAGAATATTACTAATTTGCACAAAGAACTTGTTCCACTGGAGGTTGAAAATGCTTGGGAGAAGCTTGGTAAGAGTTTTTCCTCAATACCAAAATGGTTCACTGAAATAGGTAGTTCTATTGTAGGGAAAGTTTTGATATCAGCAACAGTAGTAATTTTAGTAGTGTTATTTTTGAAATTTGTTATTATATGTATAAAAAGGAGAAAAAGGCAAAACAAAATGAAAAGAGAAAATAAGATAAATAAAGAAAGAGAACGAGAATTAGGTGAAATAGAACTGGAAGAACTAAAAGAAAGCATGTATGAGAGAACAAAAAGACAAGATGAAAGGGATACAGATGTGTAAAACTAACAAGAAGCAAATGGTCAAGAAACAATGCTGTCTGAAAAATTGTGTAACATGGGTTTTTGTGGTGATATTAAAAATCACCAAAGGGGGAGTTGATGGAGCAAGGTAAATGAGAACATTTTGAACCCCCTAATATTAATATTAATAATTAACATTATTAATTGATTTGACAACTAATCAATATTTTACGTCTTCTTATAGACATTTTCGGTAACTTGCAATTTATGTGCAAACTAACCTACTTACAATTGGAAAAAGTGGAATAACATTAACATAATGGTTTGCGTATTAATTAAAATAATGTTGCATGATTTGTGCTATGTAGTAAATTGTATTTGTGGCAAAAGTATGCGGATGGTAAGTAAACATAGCTTTATATGTCGCTTTTGCTAGGTAACATCTAATTGGGGTACGTAGAATGACGGGTGGGAAACGAAAAGGCTTATTTTCTTTATTCTTAACTGTTATTGTGTTTGTTTTCATAATAGTTTGTTCGGGCCTGCTAGGCCGCGCTGTAAAAATGGCTGCCGAGGCAGATGGGCTTAATGCACAAGTGCAAAATGGCTTCCAAGTGGAAGATAGCTGCGGAAATATGTCACGTGGTTTGAAAGTAGAGCCCAGAATGAAAAGGATCAAGGTCACCATGACCTGTCACCAAGATGGGTGCAAAAAGGGACTCAGCGAGAATGCATGAGAACCGAAGATGCAGCCGTGAATTAACAATGAACTGTTTTAATAAGGATACAAAAGAAGATACATATGAGGAACTGTCAATCGGATTGGTAATGTCCTAAAACCGTGAGAAAGGACAAAATTATGAACATTATCAGAACTGGTTTGAACAAGGAGGGCAATGAGGAGATGCTTGCCACCCCTCCAATGGACCAATTAGCGTGAATCTCGCCCCCAAAGATTGAAAAATTTCTGTTTAGTAAGCTAGTAATAGGGTATAAGAGGACCTACTCTTAAGTAGGAGGAGCGCTATTCATACATAATTTTTGAGCACTGGACGTTGATGCTGGAGAACTGCTGCTATTTTCCATAGGCCATTTTCTTTTAAAATAATTAATCTTTTTACTTTAAAACTGACTGGGAAGGAACGAGAACGATACGGGAAATCTGTATAGGTGGTCCGTCGAGGAGGCCTGTTTAGCGGGACAGTCAGTCAGTTTTTGGGAGTTCTATGCTGTGATCTGCTGTGACGAACTTTATTTTTCCATCTAAAAGGGTATGCATAAATTCTTTAAAGTTTATTCCTTATAATGATAATAAATGTATTAATTGATTAATAAAATTGAGACTCTTCTATGCATTTTAAACCAGTAGATAAACTTTATTATAAATTAAAACTACGAGTCTGTGGTTCTTTAGCTCAATAATAAATGCAAATGTTTTAATAGGTTAAAGTGATTGAGCTGGTCTTAATCACCATCAACTGATTCCTACTAGTTGGTCCATCGACCAATGAGCGGAATACCTTGATGTTTTAGAAACCGACAGGATTAAAACTAATTATGTATGATGTTTAAGAAATTATCTTGTCAACTTTAAAAAGGTATCCCGTTCCCTTCCAGCAGTCATTAACTTTTTCTCCTAGGTAAAAGTGGATGAGATCCAGGGAATATTTGAGTGAGTGAATGTATATGCGGTGTTATGGGCCCCACCGTCATATTGGTATAGTTGTTGGAAAAGAGTGTTTCCAACCTGGATGTTATGTCCACAGGAGAAGAAATTATATTAGTCGCGCTGGATCAACGGCAATAGGAATATCGCCGCTTTAGAGGCAGAAAAGTGCCGCTAACGCTGCGATATCGCCTTGAGAATATGCCCCTATGTTTGATTGCCACAATCTGCATAGGTTTGGAGAACTTGGAATCACCACATTTACCAATGAGCTTCTTAATATATACCTAGTCCCCCACCACTTATTGTGGTGGTTTAGTGCCATGTTTGAGGTCATAGTAGGTCTTGTATGTGGCTTGGTGCAATGTGATCTTAAGTCTGGTGTCCCCTGGATCGTGTTCTACGCTTTCACCTCCCCCCAACCAATTAGGAAATTATTTTGTGCAGGGTTTTCTTCCTTTGAGAGCAGTGAAGGGGGATATACACGCGACTTGGTTGGGAGGGGTGTAGTATGCCCATAGCATTTCTTGGATAGCCGGTGCAACTGGGACGTGGTTGGCACAGGCTAGTTGTATGCAATTTTTTTTTTAAACATATCTTTATTGACATTTTGTAGTTAAACACTTTAGTTTAAACATATAAAGCAGATTTTCCAATTACTTGTCTCGTTTCTTACACGGGGCAACCTTATACAAGTTCCATCCTGATTCTATAATCTGATTATTAACTGTTGCTCTGTCAGGACGCATTACAATATTATAACCATACATTATAAATATATCAACAATTCGCAATTACCCACACTTCAAGGCAAATCTTGTTTTCTCTAGCCCCTCCCCTTCGGGCAGCCATCAACTCTAGACCGGGGCATAACAATGTCTTCTATACATAAGGGATTTGTTTTATAAAGCAAACTATTAACAACAATAAAAGAAAAAGAACTTATCCGGTGGGGGGGTTGTGTGTACGTTCCCAGGGGGCATATATGTGGGGGTAACAACTAATAAATGATTCTTAGTGTGTAGGGAGGGCTCTTCCAACATATCCTAGCGCTTCGCATCACTCGGGGCTTTCCCCTCCATTATGGCTGATGTTGTCAACAAGTGGCTGCTTCAGCCATACAGGCCTTTCCCGATAATAGCGTTACTGTGGTAGGATGTGTTAGTCACTCTTGTGCACTCCCGCTTCCCCCATCTTCACTGCTTGTTTGCGTCAGAGTTTCCCAGGCCCTCAAAGCTTCCTTCCATTGGTCTGCTATAGGGTGCTACCATACTCCCCTCGACTCCTCCCAGCTCAACGCTCTGCCCTCAGCACCTGCCCAGCTAATGACATCTCGATACCAACTAGCAACCTGTGGTCCGGTGGCAGATTTCCATGTCATTGCTATTTTCCTCTTGGCTAGTCCCATGGCTAAGTCTATTAGCCTATTCCCAACTTTCCAGGTATGTGGTCGGGGAAAGAGTCCCAACAGACAGACCTCGACTGCGAGAGCCAGGTCCCACCTCAGGGCATCTTTAATCTTGGCTAGTATCGCTTTCCAGTATGTACGAAGGTGGGCACAGTCCCATGTCATATGTATAACGTCAGCATCGATATGGGCACATCTCGGGCATTTCTGCTGTTCCCCGCCATATGTGACATTAAGACGATGGGGCGTCATATAGGTCATGTGTAGGAAGTTGAATTGCGTATATTTGAGACAAGTATTTTGAGAGATCTTCTTAGGGGATCGAAGAATCTTGCCCCATTCTGCATCTATAAATGCCCTATCTACGATTTTCTCCCATTTCCCCCGGAGTTCTCCCAGTGGGACCAGGGACGTGGAGCGTAAGGAGGCGTAATGCCTCCTCACTTGGTGTGTCGCAGTGCCAAGGGTAAGCAATGAATGTAGCACAGAATGTGACTCTGGCTCCTCCCTACCCATTCCCCACAGCTGCCCAAAGGTACGAGTCAAAGCCTCATATAACAAGAACTGACCTGGTGGGAGACCACAGCCCTCCATCAATTCTGCAAACGGGACTAGGGTTTTCTCTTGGCATAGGGCACCCACCGCCTCCAACCCCGCCTCATTCCAAGACGACACCTGCTCTGTCGTGAATGTCGTCGTAGGGTCTCCGTGAGGAAGATCTACTAGTGGCAGCATGGCGGTGTACCTCGGGGTTCCCCTCATTTTGGCCAGGCAGTGCTTCCATGCCTGCAAGGCTGTAATCTGTAACGTTGAGTGGTATGAAACAACAATTGCCGGCTCCAGCAGTTTTGCCAATAATAGACTAGGATGCGTGCTGGGTTCCATCAGGCAGTTACCCTCCAGATTCACCCCCTTCAGCCATTGCAGTTGGGCAGCTAACATATAGAGCTCAAAGTCTGGCATTCCCAGCCCCCCTTCAGTCATAGGGCGCTGTAGTGTTTTCAGGGACACCCTCCTCCGTCCATCCCCCCATATCAGGTCTCTTAGAAGGGAGTTCAAGGGTCTGAACCACCCAGGGGGCATCAGGACTGGGATGTTGGCAAATAAGTATAAGAGGCAAGGTAGCATAACCATCTTGGTCAAAGAACTTCAGCCCATAATGGGCAGCTCTAGAGTACGACAAAAAAGGACGCAGGAATGGAGGGACAGAAGAGCCCTTTCTAGGTTCCCCTCCTTCAGGTCGTCCATGGAGTGGAAAATTTGGATGCCCAAGTATTTAAATGAGTGTAGGGCCCAATTAATGTCCGCGGGCAGGGCCGTGGGCCTAGGCAGGGGTCCCATCGGAAATAGGTACGTCTTTTTTTTGTTAACCCGCAGGCCCGATATCTGCTCAAAGTTCTCTAAGAGCCTTAGGGTTGAGGCGGTACCCGACACAGCCTCCCCCAAATAAATCAGCAGATCATCGGCATACAGGGAAACGGTTAGTTGTATGGAATCTTTGATCATCCTATTCATTCTTTCTACTAGGCCGTTGGTCCTAGGACAACACAGGGTTGTTCCTAGGTGGGTGATGGCCAGATTCTTAAGGAATTCCGTCATAATCGATTAAGTGAATTGCACTCCATTGTCAGTGACAATGGTGGACGGAATGCCTTCTGTTGTGAATGTATCTTTTAAGAAATGTATGAGAGATTCAGTAGTGATTTTGTTCACCATTCTCGTGACTGTCCAATGGGATTGGTAGCCTACTAAAATTAAAGCAAATCATTTCAATACACATTTGTGGTTTATGGGGCCTTTGATGTCCAAAGCAAATTCTTCCCAAGGTTTGTCTGGATTAGAAACAGGGGTTAAGGGAACCTTGCTGTATCGTTTTGGATTTATCACTATTGGCACAAATAGTGCAATCCTTTACTCTAGTCTCCACCATGGAATTCATGTTGGGAAACCAAATTGTTCCCTAAGCCTTGATTTAGTCAGGCTCCTTCCAAGGTGACCTTCATGTATTAAGTCTATAATCCCGCTCCGTAAGTGTTCAAGGTGGTATAATTTTGTTGTTTCTCAGTAAAAGGTTGATTTCGTGGCGGACTTCCCAAAACCTTTTGACTTCGTCACTGACTGTGCTTAGAGAATTGGGCCAGCCTTGAAGGGTATACGCCTTGAGTTGATTTCCTCCTACTCCTGAGACGTAATGGCTGCAGAACTAATTTCCAGTATGGGGTGTTTCAAAGTATCAAACTGCTCATCCTTGTTTAATGGTGCTCTAGAAAGGAAGTCAGCAGCAGAAGTTTGGTAGTCTGGGACATATTCTTCTCTAAAACAAAAACTTTCTAAGCTTAACACCCATCTAGCAAAGCGAGGTGTGCTACAAGAGGAACCCTTGGAGCTGAACATATATGTGAGGGGTTTATGGTCAGTACGTATGCAGAATTGTAGGCCCCATAAAAAGAACTTAAAATGTTTTACAACCCAGAAGCATGCAAGAGCTTCCCTTTCAATCACTGAGTAGTTCATTTCCGACTTGGTAAGAGTTCGTGAGGCAAAGGCTACAATCTATTCCTTGCCCTCAATTATTTGCGAAAGGGTGGCTCCTAGTCCCTTGTTACTGGCATCAGTTGTTAGTATAGTTTTACGGTTAGGTTCAAAGCTGCTGCAGATGTGAGGAGCTGACAGTATAGCTTCTTTTATTTTCTTGAACGAGGTCAGATGTTCATCTAACCACTGGTATTGCGTGTGTTTTTTACTAGTTCTCTGAGGTTGAATGTCAAATCAGCAAAATGTCTTACATATTGTGCCATATATTCTGCTAGATCTAAAAAGGATTTGAGTTTGTCTTTAGTTTCAGGAGCAGGGGCATCTTTGATGGCTTCCAGTCAGCACATTTTGGGTTTAAATTAAGCCTGGGCGTAGTTTGCGAAGTAGCGCTACGCGAAGCTACGCAAAGTGCAGTTCGCACTACGCGAGCTACGCGTAGCACTACGCGAACTGCGTAGTGCACTGTTCGCAATGATTGCACAGTGCCGGATGCTTGTCCGCACTGTGCAATCATTGAAAACGGCATCTTGCACAGTGCGAGCTGTCTTTTACTGCCGCTCGAGTAGATTTTTACTCGAGCTGCAGCTTCTCAATGCGGACTGGTAGTTTCTCATCGCGAGCGGTCGCGAGCATACGCGACCACTCGCAATGAGAAACCTGACCTCCCCGCGTTGAGAATCTCGCCGGGAGGTTTATTTTCCACGCTCGCGATCGGCAACTTGATGTTGCTGATCGCGAACGAGAAAAAGTCTCGCCGGGATGTCATTTTGCTTGCTCGCGGTCGCCAACTTGACGTTGAGGACCGCGAGCAAGCAAAAAATGACCGCGGCACTACGCTACGCGTGTTTGCACTGTGCTACGTGCAATTCGCGTTGTGCGAAGTAGCGCAAACTTCGCAAACTACGCGAGCGTAGCGTAGTGCCTTGCCCAGGGTTAGTTTAAATCCGTCTCTAGAAATTGTGTGCCCAAGGTATTCCATCACACTGACACCCACTTGGCATTTGACTAGAAAAAACTGCCAAACACTGCCTTTAGAGGACCAAAAAGGACTGTAGAAAACTTTGCCGTTAAATAAATACCATAAGAGGTGTGCGTGTCAACATAGCAACTCGTACCAGAGCTGCAAAATGACACACCAGGATTTGTCCTCTGAGCCCCACAAGGACTGTTCGAAGAAAGTTTGTCGCAAGGCAGTGATGAAGATCCACGAAGCATCGGCAAAGGTACACCCAGGGAAGGTCCTCCTACAAAGTTATGCACCACCCTGCCAATCGCCAGCAAAGGCACACCCAGGGGAGGTTCTCCACACCGATCACTGCGCCGCAGATCCAGAGCAGAGGTACGCCCACGCCCAGGGGAGGTTCTCCTTATGAAGCTTTTCACCACCCTGCCAAGCACCAGCAAAGGCACGCCCAGGGATGGAATGAGGACATCCACTCCTACGTCGATCCGACCGGAAGGAACCGGCAGACCCATAGGGAACCGCAGAATCCGTCATGAGGCACAGAGATCCCTGAAAGAAGCAGAGGAAAACGCCATGGAGGGAAACGGCACTGAGATCAGTGAGATTGAAGGTAAGATAAGCATCACTGCAGGTGATGCAGAAATGAAGTTGCCAATGAATGTTCAAGGATCTCTGGTACAGTACCTTAACTCAGCGGGCCGCAGAGCGTGAGATCAGTGAAGTATAAGCAGGAACAGTTCTTGCTTGAAGCAGAGGATAAACAGAAGGGGAGGAGATGGTGACTTCTGTCCCCTTTTACAGATCATCGCCAGTGTTGAAATTAAGAAACTGTTCAAGATAAATATTAATCCAGTTTATTGAAGCATCTCCTCTCTCCAACAGTCCTTTCTTCCACAGATGACAGAGTAGAATCCATACCGTCAACATTCTATTGCAAGCTCTAGAGGAACGGTAAGGAAATGCCAACTGGTAGAAAGAGGGAGGGGTACAGGGAAGAATGGAAATAACATATCATATAAACGTGAGAGAAAAAGTAGACTCATGCATGCTTAACAAATATAGGAAAAAGATCTAAGCAATGAGGATAACGACATTGTGATAAGATAGAAAGATATAACAGTCCTTCCTTTTGTTTACTGTCTAGAGGGATGCAATAATGTGGCCTGTTAGCCCGTCACACCACCAAGGCATACAATAAAGTGAATAATAGTAAATAACATTTAAAAAAAAAATTGTCCACACCCACACACCAGTGTTTTCCAAGATTCTCCACTGGAACTTTGGTGGGACTTGTGGGTTGATAGATGGAGGGCTAGAGAGCACCAGCCCTCCTATTTGCCTAGTGACAACATGCTCGTCTCTCTATTTCTGCAACTCTTTTCCTCCTGGTGTGGCATCCCTGCCACTTGTTGACATCTTCTCTAGGAGGCTGTCCAGTGGTGACTCCCTTCTTCCTTTTCCAGCTCCTGAAGTGGCAGTGCGGTCCTTTCACAGAGTGCAGTGTCCTTTCTGGCCTTTCTACCTTCTGATGCACAGTGTCCTAGAGGGACCTAGCACTTTTCTCTATTTAATACACTTTCTATTTTCCTAGGACCTAGAGCTCATCCCAGGCGATCCCCTGGAAGAAGTCGTGGGAACACTGCGGGACCTGAAGGTAAGTTCCTATCACACATCTCACCATCTACCCAAAAATTATACAGTTCAGGAAGTACAGAGATAGGAAATTGGGACAAAGAAAATCTACATGTGTCTGATATTTCCCTTTTCTATGTTTGTCTTAAAAACTATAGGGTTGTTTTTGGACTTGGCCCTATTTGCAGGGTCACCCCTGAACCTTTTGCTTTCCTCCTAGCCTTTTTTCTGACATGGTGTTGGTGGTTTTAGGACTCTGGGCACTTTAGCACTGCTGTCCAGTGTAAAGTGCGTGTGTTCTCTGTGGTAAACATGGTAAGATTGGTCTACACCTGTTTGGCATATTTAATTTACCTGTCAGTCCCTTGTAAAGTGGTATCTCAGATACCCGGGGTCGGTAAATTAAATGCTACTGGTGGGCTTGCAGTGCTGATTGCGCCTCCCACCAAAGTAGCCTTTCAAACCTATCTCAGGCCTCTGCCATTGCAGGGCCTGTGCGCGCAGTATTACTGCCGCTGTGACGTGACACCTAAAGTGTGTGCCATGTCTGTGTCCCCCCTTTTACTGCATGTCAGTCACCACTAAGGTAGGCCCTAGCTAGCCCTATGGGCAGGGGGCATTGTAGGTAAAAGGTAGGACATGTACCTTAAGTGTGTGGCATGTCCTGGTAGTGACAAACAGCCATTTTGGTTTCTCAATGCTGTGAGGCTGCCCTCCCATAGGAATGCATTGGGGATTCCCTGATAAGTGTTTCAGTGGTAATTCCTGATATGAGAGGAGCAGCGTGGTCAAGTTTGGTATATTTGGAATAGTAATAATAAATGCTGCGCAATGGTGTGCGCAGATTTATTATCACTATTTTAGAAACGCCACTTCTAGAAGTTGGCATTTCTGTGTGCTATGTGTCTGCCTGCCTGATGTGTATTGCATGTCTGGCTCTGGAGTGACAGGGGCTGGTGAGGTGTGTGTGGCTCCAGGGAGGGCAGGGTGAGTCAGCGCTAGGCTGAATAGGGGATCTGCATTTGGAGTAGTGGGAGGAGTAGTACCCTGACCCTGAATAGGTCTGTGCCTGCCTAGGTGAATGCTGGATCCGTCCCCCTGTGGTGTGTCTGATGACAGAGCCCCAACCTGACAAAGGAGGGTGGGAGCCCTGTAAACAAAGTGCTCCACACCCCCCAGAACGAGTTGAGGCTGGATTTCCCCAAGCCCTGTGCCAGGGCAGACAAAGCAAAAGTGGTGTATAAAAATTGGGGCTGTGACCCCATGAAAAGTGGTGCTGTTTTGGGTGCTTGAACTGCTGGGCCCCAGGAGGAACCGCCACAAGGGACTGCCTCCCTGCTGGAGGGCCCTGTTTGCTGGCCTGCCTGGGCCCAGCTTTGCCCCTCTGAAGTTCTGGACTCCAGCATTGGCCAGGGGAAAAGGAGCGCATGGGCTCTGCAGCGCTGAGCTGCGTCTTATTTAGAGGGAATCCCGATGCGGGGATTCCCCCACCTTGATGCGTGGGAAGCGGGGCGCCCACCCCGCGTTTTATTGCAGCCTGGAGTGAAGAAGCGAAGCGGGAGCCCACCCCGCTGTTTTGTGCTCTTACAAGCGGGAGCCTACCCCGCATTGTGTGGCCCTCTGTGCGGGAGCCCACCTCGCATTAGTGTTTATTGTACTGCGGGAGCCTACCCCGAACTTTGAGACCAAGAAGGAGGGCTCCAGCGCCGCTCAAGGAACGCGACGCGGAAGACAGGCGTCTGTTGCCTGACTAGGGGCGGGGCTACCACAGAGGCCAATTGCAGCCCAGCGCCACAGGAAGACAGGCAACCCCGGGCCGGATGTGAGGCGGGGCTCCCTGTGGGCCGTACGACCGCAACTGAGGAGAGGAGCCAGGCGGGAGCCTACGCCACGCTGGCGAACGCACCATGATGACAGGGACTTCGCCCGGTGAGTGAGGCGGGAGGGGAGGAGCCCGAAGAGGAGAAGAGCCCGACCGGAGCCTCGAGAGCTCCCAGTGCCGAGCTTCCCCCGCGTGGAGGGACGGAGCCACCAAGAAGAGCCCTGGTGAGTGGGGCTCGAGTTGGGCACAGTTGGTGCCAGGGCTGAGTTCTTGTTGGGCCGAGTTGAGGCCAAGTGCAGGCGCCCCGTGGCAAAGGGGCGTTCTCCCAGGAGTCCCCGAGTTGGACTCCAGAGGCACGGTAGTGCCCGGGCCTGTTTGGGCACTACAGCTGCCCTGCCGGACAGAAGGCAGCTGCAACATTGGGGGCAATTTTGTTGAGGTAGGAGTCCCAGAGTGGGGCTCCCCAGGCACAGTGGTGCCAGCGCCAATTTCCCCAGCTGCACCGCGAGAGTGCGGGCAGCTGCAATGTGGGGGACAGTTCTTTCTGGCGAAGGAAGGGGGTGAGATGCACCCCTCGGCCCCCAGTGCCTGACGCACATCTTTTCCGCTGCATTGGCAGCCAGAGGGCCATTGGGACGGTCCTATCATTTAGCGCCCTGACATTCTGGACAAAGGGGCATTGGGCCCCCCGTGGAAGGCCAGTTGGCCTGGGGTCATTTCAGTGTGTCTGCTAAAGTGCTGTGTGCACTTTATCTGTGGTACTGGGGTGCAGTACTCATGTTTTAGGCATAATGTGTTTATTCCTAATGTGGTTTATTCCTAATGTGTCTATGCCTACTGTGATGCCTATGACATAATGTGTTTATGCTTAGGATGTTTATGGATAAGGTGTTTATACCTACAGAGATTGCATAATGTGGGTATGCTGAGGATTATGCCTAATGCTGATGTGATAATGCTGAGTACAGTATTTTGCCAGTAGTTACTGGTTGTGATATTTTTACTACTTGTGCTTGTGATGCTTCTGACAGTGGCCCGATTAGCCCTGTCATGTATATAATCCCCTGTGAATATTGCCCAGTGCCAGTTGGCACAGTGTATATTGTGTGATTATGATTCTAATGTGTTTTGGATAATACAAAGGCTATTTTTATATAACCTTGTGTGGAGTTTCTTTTGTGGTGTGCCTAGTGTGTTGCTGCTGTGTGAGTGTGTTGCGCAAACGCTTTACACATTGTCTCTGGGATAAGCCTGACTGCTCGTGCCAAGCTACCAAGGGGGTGAGCAGGGGTTATCTTCAGCGTGTAACTCCCTTGCCCTGACTAGAGTGGTGGTTTCTGCCTGGCTTAGGCGCATGCCCTAGCCAACCAGAAATCCCATTTCTAACATTGGTTGTCAGCGGTGAGGATAGGACTTGCATTTGCGCAGTACCACAGCGATAACTAGTTGCACTACAAACTCTGCATTTAGATAATCACAGGTTTGGGGATTATTTTTCCTTATTTTGTTTTCTCCTCAAAAGTGTCATTTTTAAATTGTGTTTTCTGCTCTTTTAAAAAAAAGTTTGGTGGCAGAAGGGAGAAAATGACAGGGCAGACTACGCCAGTAGGTAGGGAGGATCCCATAGAGAGGGAGTCCCGTGCTGGGTCCAGTGCCAGGGGTAGTGCCCCATCCCTTTTCCTGTCCCCAGAGGAGTGGGTGGATAGGAGGGAAGAAAGGGAGCATCAGCTAGCTTTAGAGAAACTCCAGAAGGAGAGCCATGAGAACATGGAGGCTCAGAAATTAGAGTTGGAGAATAGGATGTTAGCCTTAGAGGAGAAAAAGGCCTTGTTGGCCCAGGAGTTAAGTCTCAAGGCATTGGGCCTTGAGGAGCAAAAGCTAGAGACCGAAAGGGTCCTAGCGCAGGAGAGGATGGCGGAGGCAGAGAGGGCCTTTGCCAGGGAGAAACTAGTTCTGGAGGGTAGATTATCCCCCGAGTACAGTTTTAGTTGTCTGGATTCACCAGTGAGGGTGGGGTTCAGTGGTGGCAGCAATATGGAGTCCAGTGCAGGAAGTCCCACTCCCAGATCCCAGAGCATGGTACCTAGTTCCCAGGAAGAGGGTGTCACACCTGAAGGGTATAGGTTGAGGTTCAGGGGCAGTAGGAAACTGTCTCACCAGTCTTGGGGGGAGTTTGTGGATGAATGTTGTGATGCACTGAAAGGTTGGGTGATGGGTAGCATGGCAAATGATTTTGAAGGGCTGTTCAATCTGGTTGTCAGAGAGCACATGTTCAGTAATTGTTTTCCGGGGTTACGCCAACACCTGATGGAGTGTGGGTTCTCTGAACCCAGGGAGCTCGCACGGGAGGCAGACCTCTGGCTGTGTGATGGAGGGTCTGAAGGGGCATTGGGGAGTGATCCTAAAATGAGTGGCTCAGGTATCTTCTGGTCCTGTGTGATGGGAGAGGTTCAGAGTAGCCCAGCTAGGTCCCGGTGTAGTGGGAGGGGTGTAGGGGCTCAGGTCCTGTCTCAGTGGAGAAGGAGTGAGTGTGGGCTGTGTCCCAAGGTGCCCGAAACCCAGTCTCAGGGCCTGGAGGGTTCCCTAAGGGAACGCCAGGTCGGGGGCCTAGGCTGTACTAGTAGGCCATTTGAGGGGGATCTCCTAGTGTCAGGAGAACCTGGAGCGTCTGTAAACGGAGCTCCAGTGGTTCTGGTGTCTGGCGGTGCCGCTCCTAAGTGGAGGGTGCAGAAGTCCACATTGAGAGGTGAGAGGGGGATGTGTTCCCCAGTGGGAGAACCAGTGGGTCAGGGGCCAGCCAGAAGGGCTGAGTCTCCTAGGAGTGACCATGGTGACACCACTTCTGTCCTGGGGATCTTCGCACACTGTCAGATGGACAGGGGTCGGGAGATCTGCGCCAGGCAGACTGTCACACAACACGTGAGTCATGTGTTACCCTCGGGGGGTACTGTGTGCATCCCCAGAAGTCCTAGCGAGCCAGGCAAGTGCTCAGCCGTGGGGTTTAGCCCCTAGGTTGGGAGGCCAGGTTCAGGTTCGGCCTGACCTGGAGGGAAGGACATCTGTAAGCAGTGTGCTGATCGGTTTGTCTTCCAGGGGTACCACTCCAGGTGGGAGGGTGCAGAACTATGGAAGGGGATGCAGAGGGAGGGATCCCTCGCCTCTGACCCCGGTGAAACCTGAGGTTTAGACCCTAGGTTGGGAGACCAGTTGCTGGAGAGAGGTCCTGAACTGGTGGGAGAGTTGTGTTCTGAGGGTGCCTCTCCAAGGAGGAGAGTGCGGAACCCCAGAAGGAGAGGTAGGGGGAGGAGAGCCTCGCCCGTGACCTCTGGTCAGCCTGAGGGTGTGGACCCTAGGTTGGAGGATCAGTGGCAGTTTAAAACTGCACTGATGAGGGGAAGAGTGGAGAATGGTTACTATGTGCCAGGGGTTACTGCCCCCACTCTGTGAGATGGCAAGGGCCAGAGACATCTGGATGGCCTAGGGCCTGGTCCTGGCCGCGGACAACTAGGGAGCACCAGTGGGGTAGCTTAGTTGGTCCTGGGAGCTTTGAGAGAGGGAACCACATGGGTTCAGAATGGCGTAGAACTGGGATGTGCCCCTGCAGTTGCGGACCCGTGTCCGTGTTCTATCACCCAAGGCAGGGAAGCCCGTCAAGGTGGTGATTGGTCTACCCTGCGTTTTGGCTGGAAGGGGGTTGTGTTGGACTTGGCCCTTTTTGCAGGGTCACCCCTGAACTTTTTGCTTTCCTCCTAGCCTTTTTTCTGACATGGTGTTGGTGGTTTTAGGACTCTGGGCACTTTAGCATTGCTGTCCAGTGTAAAGTGCGTGTGCTCTCTGTGGTAAACATGGTAAGATTGGTCTACACCTGTTTGGCATATTTAATTTACCTGTCAGTCCCTTGTAAAGTGGTATCTCAGATACCCAGGGACGGTAAATTAAATGCTACTGGTGGGCTTGCAGCGCTAATTGCGCCACCCACCAAAGTAGCCTTTCAAACCTATCTCAGGCCTCTGCCATTGCAGGGCCAGTGCGCGCAGTGTTACTGCCGCTGTGACGTGGCACCTAAAGTGTGTGCCATGTCTGTGACCCCCCTTTTACTGCATGTCAGTCACCCCTAAGGTAGGCCCTAGCTAGCCCTATGGGCAGGGTGCATTGTAGGTAAAAGGTAGGACATGTACCTTAAGTGTGTGACATGTCCTGGTAGTGACAAACAGCCATTTTGGTTTCTCACTGCTGTGAGGCTGCCCTCCCATAGGAATGCATTGGGGATTTCTTGATAAGTGTTTCAGTGGTAATTCCTGATATGAGAGGAGCAGCGTCAAGTTGGGTATGGTTGGAATAGTAATAATAAATGCTGCGCAATGCTGTGCGCAGACTTATTATCACTATTTTAGAAATGCCACTTCTAGAAGTTGGCATTTCTGTGTGCTATGTGTCTGCCTGCCTGATGTGTATTGCATGTCTGGCTCTGGAGTGACAGGGTCTGGTGAGGTGTGTGTGGCTCCAGGGAGGGCAGGGTGAGTCAGCGCTAGGCTGAATAGGGTACCTGCATTTGGAGTAGTGGGAGTAGTAGTCCCCTGACCCTGAATACGTCTATGCCTGCCTAGGTGAATGCTGGCTCCACCCCCCTGTGGTGTGTCTCATGACAGAGCCGCAACCTGACAAAGGAGGGTGGGAGCCATGTAAACAAAGTGCTCCACACCCCCCAGAACCAGTTGAGGCTGGATTTCCCCAAGCCCTATGCCAGGGCAGACAAAGCAAAAGTGGTGTATAAATATTGGGGCTGTGACCCCATGAAAAGTGGTGCTGTTTTGGGTGCTTGAACTGCTGGGCCCCAGGAGGAACCGCCACAAGGGACTGCCTCCCTGCTGGAGGGCCCTGTGTGCTGGCCTGCCTGGGCCCAGCTTTGCCCCTCTGAAGTTCTGGACTCCAGCATTGGCCAGGGGAAAAGGAGCGCATGGGCTCTGTAGCGCTGAGCTGCGACTTATTTAGAGGGAATCCCGATGCGTGGATTCCCCCACCTTAATGCGTGGGAAGCGGGAGCCCACCCCGCGTTTTATTGCAGGCTGGAGTGAAGAAGCGAAGTGGGAGCACACCCCGCTGTTTTGTGCTCTTACAAGCGGGTGCCTACCCCGCATTGTGTGCCCCTCTGAGCGGGAGCCCACCCCGCATTAGTGTTTATTGTACGGCGGGAGCCTACCCCACACTTTGAGCCCAAGAAGGAGGGCTCCAGTGCCGCTCGAGCAACGCGATGCGGAAGACAGGCGTCTGTTGCCTGACTAGGGGCGGGGCTACCACGGAGGCCAATTGCGGCCCAGCACCACAGGAAGACAGGCAACCCCGGGCCGGATGTGAGGCGGGGCTCCCTGTGGGCCGTACGACCGCAACTGAGGAGAGGAGCCAGGCAGGAGCCTACCCCGTGCTGGCGAACGCACCACGATGGCGGGGACTTCGCCCGGTGAGTGAGGCGGGAGGGGAAGAGCCCCAAGAGGAGAAGAGCCCGACCGGAGCCTTCGAGAGCTCCCAGTGCCGAGCTTCCCCCGCGTGGAGGGACGGGGCCGCCACGAAGAGCCCTGGTGAGTGGGGCTCGAGTTGGGCACAGTTGGTGCCAGGGCTGAGATCTTGTTGGGCCGAGTTGAGGACCAGTGCAGGCGCCCCGTGGCAAAGGGGTGTTGTCCCAGGAGTCCCCGAGGTGGACTCCAGAGGCACGGTAGTGCCCGGGCCTGTTTGGGCCCTACAGCTGCCCCGCCGGACAGAGGGCAGCTGCAACATTGGGGGCAATTTTGTTGAGGTAGGAGTCCCAGAGTGGGGCTCCCCAGGCACAGTGGTACCAGCGCCAATTTCCCCAGCTGCACCGCGAGAGCACAGGCAGCTGCAACGAGGGGGACAGTTCTTTCTGGTGAAGGAAGGGGGTGAGATGCACCCCTCGGCCCCCAGTGCCTGACGCACATCTTTTCCGCTGCATTGGCAGCCAGATGGCCATTGGGAAGGGCCTATCATTTAGCGCCCTGACATTCTGGACAAAGGGGCATTGGGCCCCCCCGTGGAAGGCCAGTTGGCCTGAGGTAATTTCAGTGTGTTTGCTAAAGTGCTGTGTGCACTTTATCTGTGGTACTGGGGTGCAGTACTCATGTTTTAGGCATAATGTGTTTATTCCTAATGTGGTTTATTCCTAATGTGTCTATGCCTACTGTGATGCCTATGACATAATGTGTTTATGCATAAGGTGTTTATGCCTACAGAGATTGCATAATGTGGGTATGCTGATGATTATGCCTAATGCTGATGTGATAATGCTAAGTACAGTATTTTGCCAGTAGTTACTGGTTGTGATATTTTTACTACTTGTGCTTGTGATGCTTCTGACAGTGGCTCTATTGGCCCTGTCATGTATATAATCCCCTGTGAATATTGCCCAGTGCCAGTTGGCACAGTGTATATTGTGTGATTATGATTCTAATGTGTTTTGGATAATACAAAGGCTATTTTTTATATAACCTTGTGTGGAGTTTCTTTTGTGGTGTGCCTAGTGTGTTGCTGCTGTGTGAGTGTGTTTCGCAAACACTTTACACATTGCCTCTGGGATAAGCCTGACTGCTCGTGCCAAGCTACCAAGGGGGTGAGCAGGGGCTATCTTCAGCGTGTAACTCCCTTGCCCTGACTAGAGTGGTGGTTTCTGCCTGGCTTAGGCGCATGCCCTAGCCAACCAGAAATCCCATTTCTAACAGTTGTGGAGATTCGAAACATCTGATGACTCTTGAGTTGTTGTCTTTATTTTGAGCCAAACATGAAAGCGGAGCATGGCTAGGGTACAATGTAAGCTCATTGCCATCTAAATAGTATTTCAGTTTCATATAGACACATGGATCAGGATAAAACGTGGAAATGGCTCTCACCTGTCTAGGCGTATACCAACAGCAGAGGGTCTAAAACAGGGATGCGTACCGGCCTGACACTTTTTAATCTGTTTCTCTCGGATCTCCCACCCCTATTAAATACGGTAAATAGCCACACACCAAAATTAGGAGGTTTTATGACATCAAATCTCCTTTATGCGGATGGCTTATTTTTGATAAGTAGGATAATAGTGGGATTGCAGGGGCTCCTGGACACAACAGCGGATTACGCAAACAAAAATGGGCCAATTATCAACATGACAAAGACTAAAGCACTTACTTTCCAAAGGAAAAAAGTGGAAAAATACAATTGGTGCTTGTGCAGTGGCGTCTGTCACGGATCGAGGGTGGCAGGGCAGGGGAGGGGTGGGTGACAGGGCGGGGAGGTGGGGAGGGGAGTAAAAAAGATAAAAGTAATTTGCCGTTTTGGCCAGACGCGTCTCTCCTCCGCTTCCCTTCCGAAGAGTCCGGAACGGGAGCAGATAACACACAGGATTACCCTAAGCCAACCACAACGCTTAAATGCAGCATTGTGATTGGTCTGAGTGCTGTGGTTCGGTGCTCAGACAGGCAGTGGGAGCCTGTGCATGTTCCTCACCAGGCTGTGTATTACAGCCTGGTGAGGAACATGCAAAGTGTGCATAACTGTTTGGCCGGCCCGAGGCAGCCAGCCAAACCTCCATGCACACTTAAGTTCTTTGCTCACCACTCCTTTCCCTGCTCTATGAGCAGCCTAGCCCCGCCCCACCCACAAAACGGCCTCAACGGGGAAAAATAAAATGATAACAGCATGTTGTTATCATTTTAATTTTTTCTTTTTTGCACTTCTGAAAGTAGTGGAGCAACATTCCTCTGCCTTAGCGGAGGAGCCGCCACTGCGCTTGGGTACTGGAAAAGTGAAACAAATAGATGTATATAAGTACCTGGGAGTCCTTTTTAGTCCCAAAAGGAGATTTGCAACCTAAATGGAAGAAATTAAGAGGAAAGGGCAGGCCCTTGGAGCTGGCCTAGGAATGCTCCATAGGAAAATAAAGGGCTCCTCCTTTAGTCCAATTTTGCAGGTGGCCCAAGCCAAAATCCTGCCTACATTAGCATACAGAAGTGAGGCTCTGAGAGGCGGGACAGTACAATGCTAGAATTCACTGTTTCAAGAATATACAAAGCAGTTTTCCATCTACCGGCACATGTGTCCCCAGCACAAATCAGATTGGAGTTTGGCCTGGTTAAGCAAAACCTGGGTAGA
This sequence comes from Calotriton arnoldi, assembly GCA_963921515.1. Taxonomy (NCBI): domain Eukaryota; kingdom Metazoa; phylum Chordata; class Amphibia; order Caudata; family Salamandridae; genus Calotriton; species Calotriton arnoldi. The sequence continues at coordinate 2,079,776 of CAWUFW010002636.1, read as the reverse complement.
CATGTGGCATTTGTGGACTGCTGCCAAAGCCTCAAACTTGTGAAAGAGGGATTCCTAGGTCGCCATTTTTGGCTGGAAATACAGGGGAGGTATAGATCACCCATGAGGGCTTATCTACTAAGGTCACTTGCCACCTTGGATCTCTCAGCCGGCTAGGCCCTGCATTTGAACCAGAATGAGCTGAAAAAATAATAAAAATAAACACTAAAGCAATATCTCTCTTCGAGGACAAGAGAGCATTGGCAAGGAGGAGACATGGCTGGCAAACTCTTTGTAACTATAATAAGTTGTCCCCACAAGGCTATTTAGCTACAACTTATAGCATTCAGACAAAGGAACAATTCCTAAACATCAGGCTAGAGATATTGCCAGAACTAGAGTACTACCTGCCATGGTAAAGAAAAGACCATGAGGAACAAAGCAGGCTTTGTGTTGAAGCACCTGACAACATCACTCGTACTGTGCCTCTGTAAAGCCTCCTTATATGAACGGCGGAAAATACTACACACACAACTCATTAGGAGAGGGATAAGAACCTATAGAGAGGCCATGGTCACGTGTTTCAATCACCCCGACCTAACACTCAATTGTGCGCTGGCAAAGGTTTTCAGGAGTATGGAGAAAAAGATCAAGGATTTAGATCCTAGGAAGTAGTAGGATATTCACTGTGAAGTAGCCTAAAAACTTCAAAGCACTTTAGAAAACGCTTACTCCTAGTGGGGCCATGCAAAGATAGAGTTTGTAAAAAACCCTTTTGCACTAACCTTTTTTATTGAATTTCTAAACCTGACATCCATTATTACACCTGGACATATTACGTTTTAAATTGTAATAATCTGAATTTTAACAGACAAACTTGGTTGTTTTAGAAAAATGAAAGATTAATTTTAATGAGCACTAATTATTGGTTTTGTAGTGATGAATAAATTGTATTGCAATGGTTTTAATTAACTAAGCAAATAAAATTTAAACTTGAAACGTGTATTTCAGTTTCTATGTGGCCTATTTGATGGGCAAGCATTTTTTTCTCTATTGTGGCATTCTTCAGTTCTCTAGAGAGCAGCTTCTGACTAATGAATAAAATTACCCTGTCTTCATCTCTACTATTTTCTTGGGAAAAGACTGGCCCTAAGCCTACATTAGAGATATCTGTCTTTAGGAAAAAGGGTTTTGCAACATCTGAGGATAGTAATATAGGTTTAGACTAGATGAAGCTTTGTAAGCGCTTAAAACCCTTTTAAAAACTAGTTCAGGGGATTATATTTGTTTTCTAGTACTCCAGGTTTTTTCGGCAGGTCAGTCAATGGGGCTTCTATTTGGGAGAGTTATGGAGTTAATCTTAGGGAGTATCCATTGAGTCTCTAAAATACTGTAAGATCTTTTCTTTTTCTATGCAGATAGATTCGTTGGATAGCAGCTACCTTCTACATTTGGAGTTTAATATTAGAAGATACCCTCTTTCTGCATGGCCATCCCTATTTTGTGTGGACCGATGCTGCTGGTTTTCTGACTCTGTGCACTGGGTCATTGCTAACCAGGCTCCAGTGCACCTGCTCTGACCCCTAAAAACATGTAGATTTGGCTAACACCTGTAAGAATAGACCTCTGTTTCCATGATCAGACCTATTTGTTTGGACTGATGCTGCTGGTTGTTTTACTTGGCACTGGGACTCTAATGACCAGATCACATTCCAATGTACTCCGACCCCATAAATCGTGTACAGATTGGCTAAACTCCTAATTGGCATATTTAAGTCCCTAGTATGTGGTACAAAGTGTATCCAGGGCCTATAAGTAAAATTTCACTAGTGGACTGCAGCATAGATTTTAAATGTCATTAGAGGACTATAGAACTGACTGCAGGCCTACCACCAGTAACTTGGCTACACAGATTTAAACTTCAAATTCGACCTGTCAAAATATGCCCTTTTGAGACTCCCAAACTCTCCTTTTAAATATTAATATGTCACCCCTATGTAGGCTTTAAATGTCCATAAGGCAGGGTGCATGATATATAAAAGTATGACATATAAAAGTTTATTGTTAAACATGTCCTTATAATGGCAATGCACTAAAACCTAATTTCACTGTAGCATGGTTAGATGTTTCATAGGACAACATTAGGACACATCATTAAAGTTAATACAGTTATCTCCACCAAGGAACCAGACACAAACTTAACTCGTGGACTTTTTATTACAAATCAAATTCATTGGTAAAATTGGATTTGGAACATATATTATACAAAAGATTCTTTTAAAAAGTCACCTTTTACCTACATGAAGCATCTAGAAGCACATTTGCATGAACTTCCAACTGTCACCCAGGAGCTTCATAGGTCCTTCATAAGGTGTGAATTGGCTCACAGAGCTGAGAAAAAGGGCTTCGGTATGGGGAGGTGTACTGTTCCACTGACAGGATAACCATCTGGGCAGTGCCCAAAAACTTACTTTTCTTCAAAGGGGCCTGTCCTCTCACAGACAAAGGTTGTTCACACCTGGGCCTGCCTCTTCTATTGTCTTCCTAGCCAGCCAGGCACTAAACTGGTTTTAAGTGACTGACCACAGGGGGGGTTTGCTCATTTCCCTGGTCACACCTCCAGGGTGGGCATACAAGCTATGCACAGGGGAAGAAGGTTTCTGCCATGCTGGATTCAGGTGGACTCAGACATTGTAGTAGGTCACACAGGAACTGCTACAAAAGTGGGTAGGGTTACCCCTGAGGACTTCTTCCCAATTGGTTAGTAATGAGCCCATAGTCACTGCCAACCAGAGGCTAGTGCCAGGCATAAAGGTGGCACCCCTGGATGCCCTCCCACAACACTACTGTGGAAGACAGAAGAAGGACCGCAACTGCTAATAAGACCTGTGAGGAGTACCCTAAGGGATGGACCTACTCCTACTTTTAGCCCGGACAAAGATGTGGACTCTAAGAGTCAGTTAGCTCTATGGTTGCATTTACACAGTGGAAATGCTAGAGGTTTCTGCTTGAACTAAACTCGAAAACTTTAGCCAAGACAGTTGTTTTGGGGAAGCCGTTTTTTGTGTGGCAGTAGTTACATAATCAATCAATCAATCAATCATGGGTTTATAGAGCTCGCTACTCACCCACGAGGGTCTCAAGGCGCTAGGGGGCAGCTCCAGATTAGTCGAAGAGCCAGGTCTTGAGGTCCTTCCTGAATGTGTACAGGGTCGGGGAGCATCTGATGTTCACCGGGAGCTCGTTCCAGGTCTTGGCCACGATGTAGGAGAAGGCTCTCCTGCCTGCTCTGGTTCTGCGAATGCGGGGGACCTCTGCCAGAGCGAGGTTGGCGTAGCGGAGGTTCCTCTTGGGTACGTGGAAAGAGACTCTCTCGTTGAGGTATTTGAGTCCGATGTTGTTGAGGGATTTGTAGGCGTGGGTGAGGAGCTTGAAGGTGACCCTCTTCTCGACGGTGAGCCAGTGGAGGTCTCATAGGTGTTGGGTCATGTGTGCGTGACGCGGTGTCCCGAGTACGAGTCTGGCTGCGGTGTTCTGGATGGTTTGGAGTTTGTGTAGAAGAGTTCTGTTGATTCCGGCGTAAAGGGCATTGCCGTAGTCTAGTCTGCTGGTTATGAGCGCGTGGGTGACGGTCCTTCTGCAGTCGGGGGGGATCCATTGGAAGGTCTTGCGGAGGATGCGCAGGCAGTTGGAACTGGTGGAGGCGGTGGCGTTGATCTGGCGGTTCATGGAGAGGGAGGAGTCGAGGATGATGCCGAGGTTTCGTGCGTGGTCTGTAGGGGTGGGTGGATTTCCAAGGGCGGAGGGCCACCAGGTGTAGTCCCAGGAGGAGGTGCAGGGTCCGAGGATGAGGACCTTGGTTTTCTCTGAGTTGAGCTTCAAGCAGCTGTCTTTCATCCAGGCTGCGACGTTCTTCATTCCTTCATGGAAGCAGAGTCTGGTGTCTTCGGGATTCTTCGTGAGTGAGAGGATGAGCTGGGCGTCATCGGCATACGATACTATGCTGAGCCCATGCTGTCTGACGATGGCGGCGAGGGGGGCCATGTAGATGTTGAAGAGCGTGGGGCTGAGTGAGGATCCTTGGGGTACTCCGCAGTTGATATCGGTGGGTTTGGAGAGGAAGGGAGGGAGTCTGATCCTCTGGGTTCTGCCGGAGAGAAAGGACTGGATCCAGTCGAGGGCGACCCTTGTATCCCTGCGTCGTGAAGTCTGGCTGTGAGCGTGCGATGTGAAACGGTGTTGAAGGCTGCGGAGAGGTCTAGAAGGATGAGGGCTGCAGTGTGTCCCTGGTCGAGTAGCATGCGGATGTCGTCAGTGGCGGCGAGGTGGGCGGTCTCGGTGCTGTGGTTGCTGCGGAATCCAGACTGGGAGGCATCTAGGATGGATTTCTCTTCGATGAAGGCTGTCAGCTGGGCGTTCATGAGTCTCTCTGTGACTTTGGCTGTGAAGTGGAGGAGAGAGATGGGTCGGTAGTTTTTCAGGTCCGTTGGATCGGCCGTTGGTTTTTTGAGGAGGGGTTTAACCTCCGCCCGCTTCCAGTCATCCGGGAAGATGCCGGATCTGAAGGAGGCGTTGATGGTCTGGTCTAGTTCGGGTGTGATGGCGGCTGCGGCCCTGTGGAATATGTGCAGTGGGCAGGGGTCCGTTGGGGCTTCTGAGTGGGTTTTCTTCATGGTCGCGGTGATGTTTTCGACGGTGGCGGGATTCCAGGTCATGATGGTTGGCTTATCGGCGGCGGTGACTAGGGGGGTGGTGTCCGGGGTCTGTTCGCTGAAGTTGTCATAGAGGGACTTGATCTTCTGATGGAAGTAGGAGCTGAGCTTGTCGCAGAGTTCCTGGGAAGGTGTGATGTCCGTGGCTTCGCTGGGGGGTTTGGTGAATTGCTGTATGACGCTGAACAGTTCCTTGGCGTTGGTCGCGTTGGTCTGGACTTTGTCTCTTATGAAGGTCCGTTCGGTGTCTCTTATGCGCTGGTGGTATTCCTTCAGGGCGCTCCTGTGGTCGTTCCGTGCTTTCGTGGTTTTCTGGTTTCGCCAGGTTTTGTCTAGGCGTCTGCAGGAGCGCCTCGCTTCTTGTAGTTCTGTGGTGAACCATGCGGCCTTCAGGGGGCGTTGTTTGGTGGGGTGGCGGAGGGGTGCGAGCTTGTCGGCGTAGCAGGAGATCCAGCGGTGAAATTCTTTGGCTGCGGAGTTGGTGTCGGTCGTGGCACTGGGGGGGTCTTGGAGGAGAGTGGAGTTGAGGTGTTCTTCTGTGACCTTGCTCCAGTTCCTTCGTGGTGGGAGCGGGGGGGGCTTGGGTGTGGTGGTGGTGTTGAAGGTGAAATTGATGCAGTGGTGGTCCGTCCAGAGGGGCTGGGTGGTGTGGCTGAAGCGGATGTTTGTCCCTCCTGCGAAGATTGGGTCGAGGGTGTGTCCGGCTCTGTGAGTGGGCGTGTTGACCAGCTGCTTCAGCCCGAGGTTGGCGAGGTTGTCGAGGAGAGTGGTGGAGTCGGGGTCGTTGTCGAGGTGGAAGTTCAGGTCCCCGAGTAGAATGTAGTCCATGGAGGTGATGGCGTGGGGTGCGGCGAGCTCGGCGATGGTATATGTGGACTGGGTGCGAGGTCCCGGCGGTCTGTAGATGAGGGTGCCACGTAGCGTGGTCCTGGGGCTGGTCTGGATCTGGAAGTGGAGGTGTTCTGTGTTGGAATTGGGGTCGCTCGTGCTGGATGTGGAGAGTTGGAGGGGGGTCTTGTGTGCGATGGCGAGGCCTCCTCCTGGGCGGTGGGTGCGGTCCTTTCTCTGGATCTTGTAGCCGTCAGGGATGGCAGTGGCGATGTCGAGACCGGAGGTGGCGTTGGTCCAGGTTTCCGTGAAGAAGGCGACGTCGGGCGAGAGGGTGTCGATCAGGTCCCAGATCTCTATGGCGTGTCGGTGCAGGGAGCACACGTTGAGGAGGATGCATGTCAGGGTTTTGGCGGTGTGATCCTCAGGCGGGACTTCGGAGGTAGTGAGGGCTTTGCCAATGGTGAAGGATCTACGGCAGGGTCTGCACGAGAACTGTCCGTGGGTGAAATTAAATGAAATGAAATTCGTACTTGTAAAGCGCACTTATACCCCCAAAGAGGTGTCCTGGCGCTGTACGCATACCACTGTGGAACCCTTCCTGGCTTTTCCCTGTGAAATGTCCACTCCTGGGCACCCCCAGGGTGAAGCCAGGCATCCCAGCGCTGTTGGGGCCATTGTGGAGATTAAGCAAGCTATTGCCCAGAGTTGCAGAGTGGGACCCATGATTAGAATAGGCACCGAGGCGAGAATGATCAGGTCCGAGGAAATTGAGCCCAAGACCCGCCGAGGCGGGAATTGAACCCTGGTCCCGGGCCAGATCTCTGCATCAGGGTCTGCCGCTCTAACCATTGAGCCACACTTCTCCACTTGGAGTTCGGCGAGGATCTTACGCAGTCGGTGTGTCTTCCGGGATTGAGTGCGTGGAGGGTAGTGGAATCGTAGCGGTGGGTCCGAGGAGAGCCAGGATTCCTGGCGCTCGTCACGGTCGGGTCGCGGACGGGCGCAGACGGGCTTGCCTTAGGCGCCTTCGCAGGGGCAGCAGCGGCGGGAGAACGCTGACACTAAACCGGAAGAAGAAACACAATATACACGCTGAACCTAAAACGGGAAGCAAAGAAAGACAAAATACACAACAAGTATTAGAGGAAACAATTACGGTCAGGAGACCAAGCGGGGCACATGATGGAAATTATACCGCAGCGAGAGAGCGGGGAGCTGCAGGCGCGAACACAGGTCAGGAGGAGGGCTCTGAACGCGGTGTTTACACGCGGAGCTGCTGGGGAGAGTGCTGGCCTGGATCGGAGGTCTAGGAGTCACACGTGCTCCCCCGCAGTGGCCGCCATTTACGTAGGGGAGGGGGCGGGACTGGCGGTAGGGAGGCGGGACCGGGGGCTGAGACGTGGGGAGGGGCCGCAGGGGCAGCAGCGGCGGGAGAACGCCGACACTAAAACAGAAGAAGAAACACAATATACCCGCTGAACCTAAAACGGGAAGGAAAGAAAAACAAAATACACAACAAGTATCAGAGGAAACAATTACGGTCAGGAGACCAAGCGGGGCACACAATGGAAATTATACCGCAGCGAGAGAGCGGGGAGCTGCAGGCGCGAACACAGGTCGGGAGGAGGGCTCTGGACGCTGTGTTTACACGCGGAGCTGCTGGGGAGAGTGCTGGCCTGGACAAATCCCAAAGATGGGACTTCTGCGTGAAGCAGTCTCGGACTTGAGGACAAACATTTTTCTGGTGATAGTTTCTTGTCAAAGTGCTTCCACAATAGGAATGGGTGCACCTCTAGATGGCCAGGAAAGAAGCTGGAAGGTAAACAGCTGTTGACCTGTGGTAGCACATGTCCAATAGGAGAGATGGGAATTTCCTCAGAGAGTGGAGACAAGCCTTAGAAGATATAGCTGCTTCTATGAATACGTTCTTTGCTGGCAAGTTATCACTAGCACATTTTAAATAACTATTATCTTTAGCATTATTTTGTGGGTATTTACACTTCTGAAGGCTTTTTACATGATGTTTTCCCAAAAATATATATCCTCCCTGAAAAAAAGTAACCCTTCTCCCCAAGCACTGGATAACTTTCTTTACCACACATCTTCCAATTTTAAACCTTCCTTGAATCAGTATCGATATGTGAAATAAGTAATTATATATTTGGCATATATTTTTGCACAATTATACCCTTTAAAAGTGTTAAATATGTATATATTTTATTAATATAGGAACATACCATGTCAAAGACTAACTGAATACCCTTTACATTGTCCCTTGCTCACACACCTTTGAAGATTTCGGTTACAACCACAGTAGCAATTAGGCCTGGTCAAAATTGTAATTACTACAGTGTAATTTTTGTAATTTTGAGTACCAAATTCACGCAAAATTACTGAGATTGCGTGATTAGGCCACATCATGTAATTTTGGGGGGAAATTTTAACATGAGATGTACCATTCGGGTAATTTTTGAACACCAATAGCATTTCAGCTAGAGTTTTTACTCAAGGTGACTATTCGGGTATTTTTGAGCATGAAACTTCTAATCCAAGTGGCAGTGTTTTAAATGCATGCAGGGGTTCCTTGGCAGACAGGCAATAAACACTTTAGGCAGATTTTTTTTTACCAAAGCATACCTTTGGGGAAAAGAAGGGGCATAAAACTAGAAATGTGAATGTGAATGGAAGGGTTTTGAAAGCGAGTTTCTGGAATCAATTCAGAAAGAATATTGATGAGGTGAATTTTTACTCGAACAGACTAATGTAGTAATTTTTTGAGGGCTTGATGTACATGATTTTGCATATGCTGTGATTTTGCATAATTATGCAACAGCAAATTACACAAATTTCAACACCCTTAGTAGCAATCTAAAAGAATGCTGTTAGCTACTATCTAAACAAAAACCTCCTTTGGTCTTATTTTTTGAGTGTGAGGTGCATTTAACATAACTACAGATAATTTGGTGTCATTTTGCAGCAATTTTGCATAATTACATTACAGCAAATTACACAAGTTCAGCACACCCCTAGCAGCAATCTAAAAAAATAATAGAACAAAAACCTCCTCCGTTCATATTTCATAAAATTCTACAACACTGTTTCTAATTCCATCATTCTAGGTGAATAAAGCATTCAATAATATGCAAAGTTCAACATCCTTATATTATTTGCTGTATATGCACACAAGCATGCTCTGGAAAATGTCTTAGCACATGTTAATTAACAATAAATTAAGTTCCACATTTTAAAAGAAAAGAAATATAATATGTGCAGAGAACTGTGAGTCAGTGCCCATCTCCTTATGTGTGATAAAAGTCAATATACAGGCAATACTATTAAAATCAAAGGTAATTGGGGGTGTGGCCAAAATGGCAGTGAATTTCTAATGTTTTTGAAATTCTATTTCCTAACTTTAATGACCCTGTAACCTTTGGTTTTTAAGTGAATTTCTAAGGTTTTTCAAATTCTATTTCCTAACTATAATGTTCCTCTTCTAACCTTTGGTTATGTTTTATTTTACCAGTAGTCGCGTTTGCAGAGTGGTGGAGAAAAGGGGCAGGGCCTCTGACCAGCTCTCAGGAATCCTGCTGTATCGGACTTACTGGAGGTAACAGGAGGGCTTCCGGGCCCCCAAGAACCCTCTGCATTCAAGAGGACTTCATCCCCCAACTAGCAGTGCACCAGGATGCGCGTTTGCAGAGTGATGGAGAATGGGGGTGTGGCCTCTGAAAACCTCTCAGCAATTCCGCTGTGTATGACTTTCTGGAGGTAACAGGAGGGCTTGTTGGCCCCCAAAGACACTATAGAGCCAAGGGGACTTCCTCCCCCAACCAGCAGTGCACCAGGAGGCGTGTTTGCAGAGTGGTAGAGAAAGGTGGCATGGCCTCTGGAAAGCCTCTCAGGGATCCTGCTGTATCGGACTTACTTGAGGTAACAGGAGGGCTTCAGAGCCCCCAAGAACCCTCTGCAATCAAGAGGACTTCATCCCCCAACTAGCAGTGCACCAGGATGCGTGTTAGCAGAGTGGTGGAGAAAGGGGGCATGGCCTCTGTAAGTCCTCTCAGCAATCATGCTCTGTGGGACCTACTGGTTGGGGATTGAAGTCCTCTTAGATGATGAGGGACTTGGGGGCCAAGAACCCCTCCTGTTACCTCCAGTAAGCCCTATACAGCGGGATTCATGAGAGCTGGTCAGAGGCCCCGCCTCCTTTCTCCACCACTCTGCAAACGTGACTACAAGTTAAAAAACATATAAATTCACTTTTACAGGGATGTTACAGTTAGACTAAGATTTCACTTGTACAAAACCAGTGAAATTCAGCAGTTATATTTCCCTGAGCTAACTATAACTTACGCCCCGCAATGCACTGCTTATGACCTCACATATTACATCACTCATGACATGGTCAGTGACATCACTCATGACATCTCCAGTGACATCACTCATGACATCACCAACGGAACCACTTACACACCAACTCACATCCCCATACAACCTCTCGTATGCCCACGAACACACCCACACAACCACTTCAATACTCATTCACAGACCCATACCATTACTCACATATCCACTCAATCCTCCATAGAGGCACTCACACACCCACTCACTCACTCGTACAGCCACTCACACAATCATTCACTCACCCATATAGCCACTCATACAACCAGTCACTCACCTGTACAGCCACTCACATTGCCACCCATACAGATACTCACACACCCACTTATTTACCTACACAGTCACTCACACACCCACTTACTCACCCATACCATCTCTCAATACAGCCACTCAATCACCCATACAAGCACTCACTCACACATCCACACAACCACTTACTTACCCATTCGCACATCCATACAAGCAGTCACACAACCGGTAACTCACCCATATAGCCATTCACACAGACAATTACTCTCAATACAGCCACTCACACACCAACTTTCTTAAGCAAATACCCACTCAAACAGCCACTCACTCACTCTGGGCAGTAGCTCACTTAATCTTCCCGACGGCCCCCAGAACCTTGGAACCTTAAGAGGTGATATGTGTGCACTTTACAAATATGGATTGTTATTATTTTATAACACCAATATTCATGTTCCTGTGGGTGTTTTCTGACTTAAGTTAAAAACAATTATTACAAGTTCCCTTAATACAATCTTTTAACATTTTTGTGCTTTTCCTCATTAAATGTTCTTTTTTTTCTAAAAATGGTTTTATTGTGTTTTTGTTTTGTGATTTCAATTTTTTGGGTACTGTTTGAATGAATCTTATTTCTCTGGAGAAAAAAGCCTGCTACTTACCCCATTTCTAACAACAGGATTTGAGGCGATTTCTTTTTAGTAATCTGTGTTGTAGTCTTCCAAGATAGTTTCTTATTAAGCAGATTGGGCCACTCCATCACAGCTTAATAATTCCCTTTTTCACAGTAGGTTTCATTAGAAGTGTTTTAATGATTGTGTGTTTCAGTTCGTTGGGGACAAGTTTCTGCCAACAGAAAAAATGTACTGCAGAATCGGGAAGAGATTGTTAGAGCTGAGGAGGCAGGATTTCGGGAATGTTTGGTGTTACCGCATCTGCCACCCCCTGTGTAATTTAGCCAGTTTAATATTTAGGAATCTAACTGGGGACAATGTCACCCCTTTGAACTAATGACTCGGTTGCTTACCGGTAATCTTCATTACTCCGAGTCATAGTCTTCCTCGTCACAGTCACACAGGAGTGTATACCCAAGCACCAGACAAACAAAAGAAACAGACACCAAAGATGTCAAGGAACCTTTATTGCAGACAAGCACACACAATCAGCGAACAGCCCAAGGACAGCGGAACTAAAATCCCCAGAGAAAACCTCCCCCATCCGCAACTTATAATGGGAGATGAAGGTATGTGGGGAGGACCAAGTCGCCGCACCACAAAGATCCTTCAAGGAGGCCCCCTTAATAGAAGCCCAGGATGAAGCCACACCCCGGGTGGAACGACCCTGAATGACCGGGGGAAGAGAGACCCCCGAATGCAGGTAGGCCAAGGAGATAGCGGACCGAACCCAACGTGAAAGAGTAGCAGTGGTAGGCCGATGACCCTGCCGGGCAACTCCAAAGGTGACAAACAAAAAATCCACCTTGCGAAGGGAGGCGGTACGCTCAAGGTAGATCACCAGAGCCCTAGTCAAATCCAGGGAATGGAGCCGGATCTCCTCCTCCGTAGAGGGGGCAGGAAAAAAGGCCGGAAGGACAATATCCAGGGACAAATGGAAAGCGGAGGACATTTTGGGAAGAAAGGCCGGGTCAGGACGAAGGACCACTTTGTCAGGAAAGAAATGCAAGAAGGGAGAATGGCAAAGCAAAGCGCCAAGCTCCCCCAAACGTCGCCCAAAGGCAATGGCCACCAGAAAACAAACCTTCAGGATGAGAAACTCCAGAGTCACAGAAGGCAGAGGCTCAAACGGGGAAAGCTGCAAGGCATGAAGGACCAAAGGAAGATCCCAGGGGGGAACAGGAGAAGCAACGACAGGCCGTCAAAGAAAAAAACTGCACAGAAGGGGAGAAGCCAAGGACTCAAAGGAGACGAGAGAGGCCCCCCGGACAGCCTTAATGGCGGACCACTGGCTGCGGAGAGTAGAGACTGACAGCCCCAGAAAAAACCCATCCCGGAGGAACTCAAGCACAGAACCCCCCTCACAGGAATCAGGGAGAAACCCCCGCGAAGAACACCTTGCAGAGAAATTCCTCCAGTGACGTTCGTAGACCTTAAGGGTACTGCTCTTCCGAGAATTCTGTATGGACAGGTCCACCGCAGAGGAACAACCCAAAGACACTAGCCATCGCCTTTCAACTCCCAAACCCCCAACGCCAACCAGCTGAGAGCCTGACGAGACAGAAGAGGAAAGCGGAGTGGAGAAGGGGACAGCAGGAACCTCCACGGGGGAGCAACCGCCAAACGAAGAAGGAGGGGATACCAAGGCTGGCGAGGCCAAAAGAGGACCACCAACAGCACCACCACCCCTTCTGCCCTGATCTTCGCCAAAACCCTGCTGAGAAGGGGAAAGGGAGGAAAGGCATAGAGAAGAGCCCGAGGCCAAGGGAAACTCAGGGCATCCACACCTCCCCGCAAGGAAGAAGGGTGCAAAACCTTGGCAGAAGAGCATCCTGAGGGGAGGCAAAGAGATCCAACCAGGGCCTCCCGAACCGCACCGACAGCTCCCAAAAGATCAGAGGAGACGGGGACAGAGAAACCAAAGAAGGAAGACGACGACTCAGCTGATCTGCACGCCCATTCTCCCTCCCCGGCAGATAGAAAGCAGTCAGACCCAGCAGATTGGCTTCCGCCCATGACCCAATCTGATCCGCCAGGAAAGTCAAAAGAGGAGAGCGAGTGCCCCCCAAATGATTCAAGTAGGCATGGGCCACCTAATTGTCTGTCCGGACCTGAACCCACACGTCCTTCAGATGACTGGCAAAGTACAGGAGAGCCATGAACACAGCAGCCAGCTCCTTCCAATTCGAGGACATCCAGCTCTCCGCGGGGGAACAAGGACCCTGAGCAGAAAGAACCCCGAGTGTGGCACCCCAACCCCAAGGGCTGGCATCGGTAGTCAGGGTACAGGGAAGAGGAGGGTCCAGGGGCACCCCTCTCGCCAGGTTGACCGGAACCAGCCACCAACGCAGTTGGAGAGTAATGGCGGGAGTCACTGGAACAGAGGCATCGTAGTCCTGGGACCACGGATCTCAGTGAGACAGAAGGTGATACACCAGATGGAAGAGGTGTCTGTGGGCCCAAGGAACCAGAAAAAGAGAAGCAGACATGTCCCCCTGAATCCGCAACCAGTCCCTTGCGGAGGCCAAGGAGGCAGACAGGAGGGACTCCAGATGAGAACGGAGCCGGAGCTGGCGAGCCGGAGGAAGAAACACCATCCCCAACCGATTATTGAAGAGAGCGCCGATGAACTGGAGTTCTTGAGACAGGATGAGGTGGGACTTGCTGAAATTCACCAGGAACCCATGGGACTCCAGGCAATGCCGCACCAACGTCACATCCTCCTGGGCCTTAAGGAAAGACGAGGAAGAAATTAACCAGTCATCAAGGTAGGGAAACAAAAGCACCCCCTGTGTGACTGTGACGAGGAAGACGGAGGAGGAAGGTAATAGGAGATGTAGATAATGTAGTGCCCTCCTGGATTTTCTATAAAAACGTGGATATCAAAAAGTTATGTTCCCTGTACAAGTGGTCTGGAAATGTTTCCGCATTCACAATATTCAATATTGTGCATTCCTAAAGGTAAGTGTTCATATTCATATGCCGAATGCTGCTCTCTGCCCGTTACTGTGATTCCTGAGACATGTCCAACTTGTGAAAGAAGATCTGTGAATTAGACTCAAAGCATACGATGGGTATGGCAAAAAAAAGTGTTTAATAGTTTGCTTTAGCCTTTTTAGAAACCAAGAGAAGATGTCAACCCAATAGTTAGTCGAACACATAAAAGGATATGCTTTGCAGTTGCACTTATGTAGCGCTCTGTATTCCTAACTAGGCGCCTAAGTGCTTCGGTGATGAGGTCACACACTACAACATACATTTTGAATCATGAGTAAGAGCTCAGTGGGATTAATCCAGACGCTAATTAGCTTCCCCAGTTAGATAAAAAGCCCCTGCAGGCATCTCCCTTCCAGCGACGTGTAAATGGTAACACGCCAAACGTAGAAAAATTCCTTAGTGTGGTTTATTTACCTGTAACATTTGTATTAAGGGCACCTTATAAGCAAGAAGCTTCATGTGAAAGCCTGTTACTAAGCGGCCCTTTACGCAATGGTGACACTGCGTTTATTTGAATGGATGTTGTTTCTGGAAAGCAGCACATAAACCTTAAAGAGCTCCTCTAGTAAAACGTGTGACTCGAGCTAGATAATGAAATCTAACTATTTCCAGACCTCTTCACACATCATCAAACAGAGGGAAACACGACGGCATCTCTGGAAAACGTGCTTTAGGGGATTCGGTGGAATGTGTTTTGCACTAAGGAAATGAACGCTCATCTCGAGAGCTGAATGTTGTTTAACTGGGTGGCCATTTTAAGAGAGTCGGCAGAACACAAACAAACAAAAACATGACCAACAAAGAAATCCCCCAAACACCCTGTGTGTATTCATTCTTCAACACATTACTCTTCCTAAAATAGCCAAGGGATAAATATTTTTCGTCATGCCAGCTCATGCTGGAAACCACAACAGAGTAGCGTTTTATTTCAAAAAGCATTTTTCCGACATCTTCCTACCATGTGCTGTTTCTGCAAATATTCCCGAATGAGGGCCGCTCCACGCTCTTGGAAAACAAGAGAAGGTTGCATTGATTGCTTTTAAACCAGAGGCAAGCTGATGTTTTTAGCAGGGGGCAATGAGTTCATGATCTGACGGGCACCACCCCCACCTAGGGGGCGTGGTGCCTTTAGTGGCATCTTGGGCAGGAGCCAGGATAGGGTCTCGGCCGGGTCAAACAACCCGGAAAGGGGGGAGTAATAGGGATTCCCGGAAGCGCGTCACCAAGGGGGCGCGGGAGACCCGGACTGCCGGGGGATTTAAAATCTAAGGACAGGAAGGGGAAGCCCTCTTTTGTCCTCACGCCACGGGTGAAGCAGATCGGAGCATCGCGAAGTTAACGCTCGAAGCGCAGCGTGCGAAGCTGCGGGAGGTCGCGGCGGGTCCGTCGTGCCGGCGCACGGTTTCATCCAGGTGAGAGGGCCTCACAACAAGGCGTAGTTAGGGGTATTTTAGTGCAATTTAGCGTAATTAGGGTTAGGTGTAGGCTAACCCTGCGGCGCGTTAATGAGCGGCGGGTTAATGAGCGGGACCGGGCTGCGGCGCGTTAATGAGCGGCGTGTTAATGAGCGGGAGCGGGCTCGATGCTCGATGCTCGCGGCGCGAGCGGAGGGGTTAAAGCGGCGCGTTATTGAGCACGGGCTCGGCGTTTCAATGGAGGCGTGCGGCGCGAGCGGAGGATTTTAAGCGGTGAGCGGGCTCAATGCCCGCGGCTGGGGAACGGGGACTTCACGCTCGCGGCAAGCTCAGGGCGGCGCATTGCATGAGTGGGAGCGGTTTGGGGCCGGGAGACAAGGCATCACTGGTCGGCAATGAGACTTACGGGATCGGCGGCAAGCGACCGCGAGTGCGGTGCGGCGTGTGAAGGGGGCCGGGGGGGCATAACAGCGAAAGAACCACCGGGGGCTCAGCTGGTGAGTGTGCTGCGCGCTCGGGGAAAATGCATGAGTTAGGGCACATAACGTGATGCATGGTGGACTGATGGGAAGCATGGGGGAATAATGTGGGGGCACTGGGGTAGTGAGTATCTCCAGTGCCCCGGACAACTTTAAGCTGAAAACTATAAACAAGCATGTGCAATAGTTAGGCAGGCACAATTTGGAAATGCATGTACAGTGAAAAGGGAAGGTGGGGGCACTGGGGTGGTGAGTATCTCCAGTGCCCCGGACAACAGTAAAGTGTAGTATGCATGCACAGTGAAATGTTAACTTGGGGGCACTGGGGTAGTGAGTATCTCCAGTGCGCCGGATAACAAAAATGTTATGATACATGTGCTGTGAAAGGGTAACGTGGGGGCACGGGGGTAGTGAGTATACCCAGTGCGCCGGACAACGCTAAGTGAAAGAATAGGGGGGACGTTGGCTAATTATCTTTTGTTCTCCCTAGTGTGGAATGCCACCAAAGCGTGCTCGAGTGGGCAAGGAGGCCCCGGCTACTCAAGATGAGTTTCGTTCGCTGTCGGCGCTGTGGGAGGTCGCTAAGAAAGGGGGTATCGATTGGGCGCTACGGACGCTGACGCAGGGGGCCGGAACGAGCGCACAACAAGAAGCACCGCGGTCCAAGCGCACAAGGCGGACTCCAGAGCGGTTCAAGGATGCACAACCGGACAAGGGCAATAAGTCTGGGGACACTCATGCTAATCCCTCAGGTGAGGCAGTGGTAACGGGCCAGCCTCTCGCGACCGCAGACATTTTACAGATTTCCGGCGCAGCTGGGCAGGCGGGTCGCGGGGTCATGGATCAGTCAGGCGGGGCGATTACGCAGGGAGCGGAGCCTCCCACGCTAACCAATGTACCGCATACTTCTGTGCCTCCATCAGCAGCGGGGCAAGGGGGGGTAGTGGGGACTACACCGCCCATCACACCGGCCCTCACCCCAGTGGTGGCGCACCAAGGGGGGGTAGTGGTGACAACACCACCCATCACACAGGCCCCTGCTCTGGTAGTGGCGCACCAAGGCAGCGGTATAGCACAGGTTTGGGTCCAATCAGGAGGGGTGGCACAATCTCCTGTGGTGGTTGCGGCAACATCGCAGGGACCGGCCAATAGCAATGCGTTGCCAGGGCCGGGGGTCCCATTAGCAGCACCACCAGGGTCCCTGGGGGCAGGATTTGCTGGTCAGCCACTGCTGACACATAGTCCGGTATTGTATGGGTCCGCGTCGCCAGCGGTCGCCCCATCGGCAGGAATCACATGGCATGTGCCAGCAGAAACCAGGGAGAAAATATTCAGGGGGGAGTTTGTAGACGTCTTCGATCTCATCAACGCAGGGGTGGTCCCGGGGAAGAACAGAGCAGGAAAAGAGGGCGAGTTCAAACAGAAGAAGGTTTGGGTGGAGTGGTCCATTAAGAATTGGGTCACTGGGTTCGCTATATATGCAGCAATCATGGTAGAGAGGTATCCCGCATTGGCAGCCCAGTTAATCAGTTACATGTCCATGATACACGGGGCGGCATCAGAATTCCCGGGCACGGCTTGGCTTCAATATGATAACAAATTCAGGCAAATGAAGGCAGTGCGCCCAGAGGTGGCTTGGGACCAACGGGAGATTAACATATGGCATGCAGAATTTTATTCAACAGCGCCAGTTAACAAGACCAATCAGTCCTTTCGTGGGGACAGAGGGACGGGGGATAAGAAACAGGCCTGTTGGCAATTCAATAAGAATGAGTGCAACAGGGGTGCAGCATGCAAGTTTAAACATATATGCTCCTTCTGTGGAATACAAGGCCACTCAGAGAGTAAGTGCTACAAGAAAGTGGGAAGACCCAAAGAGCAGCCTGCACATACACAACCCCAGAATAGGGGGCGTGGGGCCCAAGCACCCTAGGAACTTGCCTACGCCCATCCAGCTCCACGTTCTGACGCACCTACTCAGTAAATATGACAAGATACAAGAGGCACACTTCCTGCACCAAGGTTTTAAATTTGGCTTTCGCATCCCATCTATTGCTATCCCGTCCACGAGTCCGCCACGCAACCAGCGCTCAGTCTTGCAGAATCCGGAAGTGACTAGGGAAAAGATCATGAAAGAAGTAACCCTGGGGAGAGTAGCAGGTCCTTTTCAGCAGTTGCCAAGGCAGGACTTAGTATGTTCACCATTGGGTTTGGTACCTAAAAAGAAAAGGGGAAATATCGCCTGATTCATAATTTGTCAAGTCCACCAGGGTTGTCGGTTAATGATAAATTGGACCCAGAACTATGCGCGGTGCGTTATACCACATTTGACGAAGCGATACGAAAATTACAGAGGTTAGGCGAGGGAGCTCTAATGGCCAAATCCGACATAGAAGCTGCTTTTCGCCTGCTGCCAGTGCACCCAGACGACACCAGGTTGCTGGGCTTTACTTTTGAAAGGAAATTCTTCATTGATCTTTGTATGCCAATGGGGTGTTCTATCGCATGTGCTGTGTTTGAGACATTCAGCCGGTTTTTAGAATGGGTAGTTCAGGGACTGTTGGCATCAACAGACGTAGTACACTACTTGGACGACTTTCTTTTTCTAGGTCCGCCGGGGTCGCCGGCGTGCAGGATGGCCCTACTGGGCTTCCAGCGTTTGGCGGGAGCACTGGGGGTACCCCTGGCAGAGGGAAAGACAGAAGGGCCAGCGACACAGCTAACTTTCTTAGGTATCGAGATAGACACCATAGCTGGAGTATGCAGACTCCCTCAGGAGAAAGTGACAGCGTTTGAGGCCACCATTGATGACTGTTTGGCGGCACGCAAGGTGACGCTTCACCAACTACAGGTCCTGGTGGGGCAGCTGAATTTTGCGCTCAGAGTGATACCTATGGGCAGAGCATTCTCTAGGAGCATAGCAAGGGCAATGTCCGGCTTGCGGGCCAAGCACCACCACACCAGGCTTTCCAAAGAGGTGAAAAACGATCTGGTCATATGGAAGGAATTCTTGAAGGGGTTCAATGGAGCGGTACTGTGGCAACAACCAATGCAGGCGAATGCAGAATTAGAACTATTCACGGATGCAGCGGGCAGCATAGGATTTGGGGCCGTGTTGGGTACCAAGTGGTGCATGCAGCACTGGCCGGTGGACTGGTCTGGGTCAGGGTTAACCCGCAATATCACCTTCTTAGAGCTGTTCCCAATCATTGTGGCTTTGCATCTGTGGGGCCCCCTGTTGGAAAATAAGCGCATTGTATTCTGGTCCGACAGCATGTCAGCAGTAATGGCGGTTAACAATCAGAGAGCTAAATGCCCATGGGTTCTTCGCCTACTGAAGGAACTAGTGCTAGGATGCCTGCAGCGCAATGTATTGTTTACTGCAAAGCATGTGCCAGGGGTGGACAATACAGTAGCTGACGCCCTGTCCCGCTTTAAGTTAACAGAGTTCTGAGCCCGATGGCCACAAGCCGACAAACAGATGACGAACTTCCCGGAGGAGTTATGGAAGCTTGGTGCTCACTGCCCCCGAGCTGATAACCGCGTCCCTGGCCCCCAAGACTAAGAGTATGTATGAGAAGGCGTGGCAGTCATACTTAGCGGTCCTAAGAGGGGCAGGGGCAATAGAGAGGCTATCACCACAAAGTGTCCTGGTATTCATAGTACACCAGAAAGAGAATGGCAAATCGCTACCCATGGTGAGGAGACAGCTGTCGGCAATTGCCTGCTTCGCAGGGTTGGGTGGGGTGGCAGACCCTACAAAAGACCCTAGAGTCAAAAGGGCGGTGAAAGGATGGGAAAGATCGGTCCCAGGGGTGAAAGACAATAGGAGACCCATTGATGCTAGTAGACTAGCTAATATCTTGGAAGCACTGCCGCGAGTGTGTTTTTCCCTTTATGAAACGCGGTTGCTGAGACTAGCTTATTCCTTGGCATTCTTTGGGGCGTTTAGAATTTCTGAGCTCCTACCGGCCTCTAGGTCAGATAGAGAAGGGGGCATCAACCTAGAGGACGTGTTAATGACAGTGGATGCGTTACAGGTTAGAGTAAGGCGGTCCAAGACAGACCCTCTAGGTAAGGGGACATGGGTCCAGTTAGGAGCAGTGCAGGGGGCCATGTTCTGTCCGGTCGCTCTAGCGCGAGCCTTTCTACAGATAAGACCGGGGGAGGGGACGGCAGATTGCTAATACATGCAGACGGAATCCCCCTCACAAGATTCCAGTTCACCAGAATATGTAAACGATCGCTGGAATGTTTGGGGGTGGAGGCAACACATTTCACATCCCACTCGTTCCGCATTGGGGCAGCCACGACGGCGGCGGCGTTAGGCCTCCCATCTGAAACTATTAAGAAGGTGGGGAGATGGAAGTCGTCGTGTTTTGAGCGTTATGTAAGACCCCAACTGGCATAGTCCTGAGTCAGCCCGGGGGGGGGGACTGTATGAGCGTATTACACTCCCCATCTGCTACCCCTCCGCCCATTCTCTTATCATTTCTATTTCTAAATGTAATACAGGTGTCCCGAGACAGCGGACGCAGGTATGCTGGTGTGGCCATTCATTTATACGCAGAGCAGGGCAACTCTTCAACAAATCAAGAGAAGATAGAGCACAGAGAGCGAAGGGAATCGATCACCATTGGGTAGGGAGCGGCGGGCAGCGACTGGCAGATCTACCGGCCGATCTGCGGAGCGCACTGGCGAAGGGCATGCCCGTCCCAGAGGTGCTGGTGATTCATTCCGGGGGCAATGACATGATCCCGGCGGGCCGTAGGGGAGTAAAAGAAGCACTGTTCTCTGCACTTTCAGGAGTTCGGAAGATGCTACCAGACACCACTATATTCTGGTCCGAGGTGATCCCACGTCAAGTTTGGGCGAATGGGGCGCCGGCTAAAGCGGTGAATAAATCAGTGAAAAGATTGAATCAGGCAGTGGCAAAACTCTTGAAAAGATCTCGCATCCGACCCATCAGGCATCAACTAATACAGGTGACAAGGACAGAGTTGTATTTGGCCGATGGGGTTCATCTGTCCAATGCAGGGATGGAGCTGTTTATCCATACCATTTTAGGTGCCTTGGCAGTGGAGTTGGAAGGTCCGGGGGGAGGTCGAGAGCGCCAGTAAGCTCCTCTCCCTGTGGCGGGGTCCTGGGCAAGAGAAATGGCAGGGACTCCGTTTGGCGGCGGCTGCTTGGTCCCAGAACAGGGCGTGCAGTCAATTGGGGGCTCCGGGCTGGCGGGAGAGGGGGCTGACCTGCTGGTGGCCCTGGACTCTCTGGCCCTACCCGAGAAGCCGGCGCTTGTAATAAGCAGTTTGTGAATCTACCGGTGGCTCTGGTGGCCGGTTGGCGGTCATCACAGAAGAGAGCAGGGTATTTTGGTTGTGGCCTGCTGGCACAACCCGCGGCGAGGTGCCTCTGGAGATCCAGGAATGTAATTACAAATATGCAACCCATGGCTCAAGAATGTGTATTTCATAAGCCTTCTGTTTTACAATGCGTGTGTTTGGTGTGCAATAAATGATAAAATTGGTCAAGAGTTGACAGACAGTGAATCAACTAATAAAGTGGCGGTATCTTAAATTAATAAAGACTACGCTGTGAAGACCAACTACAGTCTTAGTGTGTTTACTGGGAACCAGCCTCTATCTCTATGGCAAAGGGAGGAGGGGCGATTTGCACGTTGTATGCCAACTATGACGGGCACCACCCCCAACTAGGGGGCGTGGTGCCTTTAGTGGCATCTTGGGCAGGAGCCAGGATAGGGTCTCGGCCGGGTCAAACAACCCGGAAAGGGGGGAGTAATAGGGATTCCCGGAAGCGCGTCACCAAGGGGGCGCGGGAGACCCGGACTTCCGGGGGATTTAAAATCTAAGGACAGGAAGGGGAAGCCCTCTTTTGTCCTCACGCCACGGGTGAAGCAGATCGGAGCGTCGCGAAGTTACCCACCCACCCATCCCTAAGAATAGAGCTTTGGTTAGGCGGGGTCCTGGGCAAGAGAAATGGCAGGGACTCCGTTTGGCGGCGGCTGCTTGGTCCCAGAACAGGGCGTGCAGTCAATTGGGGGCTCCGGGCTGGCGGGAGAGGGGCTGACCTGCTGGTGGCCCTGGACTCTCTGGCCCTACCCGAGAAGCCGGCGCTTGTAATAAGCAGTTTGTGAATCTACCGGTGGCTCTGGTGGCCGGTTGGCGGTCATCACAGAAGAGAGCAGGGTATTTTGGTTGTGGCCTGCTGGCACAACCCGCGGCGAGGTGCCTCTGGAGATCCAGGAATGTAATTACAAATATGCAACCCATGGCTCAAGAATGTGTATTTCATAAGCCTTCTGTTTTACAATGCGTGTGTTTGGTGTGCAATAAATAATAAAATTGGTCAAGAGTTGAAAGACAGTGAATCAACTAATAAAGTGGCGGTATCTTAAATTAATAAAGACTACGCTGTGAAGACCAACTACAGTCTTAGTGTGTTTACTGGGAACCAGCCTCTATCTCTATGGCAAAGGGAGGCGGGGCGATTTGCACGTTGTATGCCAACTATGAAAGTATGTGAAAGGCCAAGGGCGTGCAAATGCATATGTTGTTCAAAAACTCATCATAATAACATTACCTCCTCGCCCGTCTTCCTGGATGCAGTCCTTACGCACGATACTTCTCCCTTCCGGCAGAACCGATTCCCTAGCTCAAAAACTCAAAAAGTGCCCCCAAGATGGCCCCCGTTACCAATGAGCCACCACAAAAGGGAGGAACAAACAACACACTTCCTGTTTTTTTCCTTCTGGACCAGTGGTGCCCTAGTCTGATGCTCCTCTGCCGGCTGCGGTGAGTATTTCTTGCTCGTTTGTTCTATGTGTTTTTTTTATGCCTTTTGCTCTGCTTTAGCGAGCCAGGCTTGATTTATGTTTTTAGGTCTCGCGTGGCGTTGCAGGGCAGAGCCCTGCTCCGCCCCCGCGAGGGGTTTTGTAAGAGAGGACTTTGAGAAGAGGGCTTTAAGCCCCGCCCCTCATTTCCATTGGCCGGCGTCACAGTTTATGCTAAACGGTGGACTGCCATTGGAAATGAGGTGTTTTGGTTGCCCCCTTTGGCTTGCATTTGGACTCGGTGGCCTGCTTCACGGCTGTCGTGAAGCACTTTCTTATCTTTATGGGGCCATGTGTTTCTCATCATGATCCCATAAAGACAAGAAATCGGAGCTTGTTTTAACCAGTGCCCGTGTACTCGTCATCGCCCTGCAACCACCAGCGCTCCTGCCTCCGAGACTGTCATGCGGCCTGTCACTCAGGCTCGCGCTCCCCCTCCCTCTCTCCTCTCAGCAGGTCCCGGCAGGAACAGTCTCCCAGGAGTCTGGACAGCTAAGGGGTCACATTCCATCAAAACCCTCGCCTCCCACGAGAGTGAGCTGTAAAGTGTGCCCTTTCCAGCAGACCCCCGACGCAGCAGGTATATACTCCCCTAGAGTACCGGCAGTGCGCCTGCGCTAGAGAGCCCACCCCCCCACCCCCACCATCTTCACCCCTCTCTATGTGCCATCCCACCTGAATACAGCGCCCTGAAGACATGTCAGAGAGTGTTGGAGGCACACCGCAGGTATATACTGCACTAGAGTACTGGCAGAGTAGAGGAAACCCGTAGAGAAGCGCTCATAGGGGGTATTGGAGGCTGCAGTGCGCCTGCGCCAGAGTCCCCTCACCACCACCACTCCTTTTTATGTGCCATCACAACTTAATGCAGCGCCCTGAAGACATGTCAGGGGGTGTTTGAAGTGTACTGCGGGCTCCTGGTTTCACGCACCTCCCTAGCTGGTTACCCGTTGAGTAGAGGCACCCGTGGAGGTGTGCTGATGGGGTTTATGCGAGGCAGCAGAGCGCCTGGCACCAGAGAGCCATATGGCAAGGCCGCCCCCGTAGCGCCATCCTAACTGAAAACAGGACCCCGAAGAGATGACTTTTGCGAGGGGGGCTGGAGCAGCGGGTTGTCTATTACAAAAGATGTGTAACGGCCTCTGATCCCATGCTATCCCTACCCCCGTAGTGGACGCCAAAGAGATAACATGCCAGTGTGCGTCTGGGGCTGTCTCAAGAGATTTATATGTATCTATATAGGGCCTCGGCGTACCTCTGGTCTGCGGGCCACACAAGTGGAGGGGGGGAGGTGGGTGGGAATGGTTGTTTTACAGGAGTTGCCAGTGGGTGCTTTCTGCCGCCTCTCGAGGCGAACCTTCTTGGGAGTCCAGGGAACTCTAGCCCTCACCTTCGTGCCCGGTGGGCACCATACACAAGTCCTTACTTCCTGTAATACGATTTTCTAACTAATGTTATTTATTTATTTTTGTAATTAGTTTTTTTGTTCCTGTTTATGTACACTGCTCCAAAAAGGCATGGTTGCGCTATATCAAACACACCTAAATAAAGAGGGCATGTTTACGAAAAAGTCTACGAAATCGCAGCGAAGAAAACTAGATCTGATCTCACCAGTGTCATTGTGGCCCTAATGACAAGCTGTCCTTGTTGCCCTGCCCAGGGTAGGAATGATGTGCGAGGTACGCCCAGAGCTCCAACCAAGCCACCCTGGGCAGGGCGCGCCCCTGGATCGCATCAGCCCCCTGGGATGTCTCTGGGGCCCTGATCCCATCGGCATTTATGTAAAGTGCCTGGAAATGCAGGGGAGGCGGGGGGGGGTGTTGTGAAAGTGAGGCAAGTGCCTCTGATCTGCCGAGGAATGCGTGCTCTGTCAGGGGCAGGCACCGCTCGTTGTCTCTAATCCACACAACTGTTACCTGAGCATCGACACCCCACAGGTGCCCCCCCCCCGGACAGAGATAACTTGTGCACTGAAGAGAACGCGCTCTCTGTAAAGAGCGAGCCCTCTTTCTGTGAGAGACCATAAGGACCGCTGCTCCACAAGTCCCTAGGCAGGCGGGGTTGACTGAGTGGGGTATTGGTCAGTGGTATCAGCCAGCGAACTAAAATAATTGTGGTTTTTAAATACGGATAACCACCCATAATCACATATGTCTTAATTTTCTAGAATGTCCCAAAACCTTCGTATTCCCCTCAGCTTTATTGGTACCCAGTTACACCCCTTGTGCACCGTAAGAGGCGAGTGTGACATCTCAGAATAGTTGAAACAACGAGCCACAGATGAAGTAACGTCAGTCATAAATGCATTGGCAGAAGTCGTGAAGCCCTTCAGAAAAAAGTATAATTCAAAAATACAGTAAGGAAAGCTGTAGTGGGGAAGTGCTGCCATTGGAAGTAGTGTGTCTTCGTGAAGTCAAGCAATGGCCACGGAATATTGAGGCCAAAACAAATCCACGGATCACTGGGACACGTGAGGTGGCCACGGAGTCATGTGCTGCAGAATAAAGTCTAGTTGGGAATATTTTCCGCTGATTTAATGACAGTGAAGGCTGCCATACATTGGGAAGATGGCACTAAACCTGTTTTGTTCCTGTTTGTTGTACTGATGTTCATTTAATTTGGTCACTGCGAACCTAGAATGCTTTTCTTCTACAACACAGGACGGTTATCTTAGCGTGATAAGAACCAGCGATAACCATAGCCCTTCCTTGACAACATCCAAGTAAACTGAGATGCCTGTTGGAACACCCACAGGTACTGAGATCTCTGTACTAGAACTACTGGAAGTTGAGAAGGATCTAGTTCAGCTTCCGTCAAGACTCACTCAGAGCTCTGCTCAATTAGAGCTCTTTATACCACTGATACTCAGGGCCAGGTCTCACCGGTGCTGAGCACCGGCAGTTTTTTAAAGGGGGCCTCGAAACGGGTCTCTATCGGGATCTGTTTTGTGCCCTGGCACAGGCGGTCCATTGTCATGGTGTCAGAAGGGCTTTAAGTCGAAGCTTTTTCGATATTATAAACAAGCCATAGTTGCTGCTTATTTATCTTATGCAACTAACAACCAATGACAAAGCCAATAGTCATGACTTGTAGGTATGATGTTACTTGTTGTATCATATCTGGATGCAATGACAGAAACAGCAAAATACAAGTCGGGCGGCATACTATGCTAAGCACAGATTTTTAGCTTAGGTGTTTTTAAGTCACGCCCTTAATTACATTGGCCACGCATAGCATAACAAAACAAAGAATAGCATAACAAAACACAACAAAACATAGCATAGCATAACAAAACATAGCATAGCATAACAAAACATAGCACAGAATAACAAAACATAGCATAGCATAACAAAACAAAGCATAGCATAGCATAGCATAACACAACACAAAACATAGCATAGCATAACAAAGCATAGCATAGCAAAACACAACAAAACATAGCATAGCATAACAAAACATAGCATAGCATAACAAAGCATAGCATAGCATAACAAAACAAAACATAGCATAGCATAACAAAACATAGCATAGCATAACAAAACACAACAAAACATAGCATAGCATAACAAAACAAAACATAGCATAACAAAACGTAGCATAGCATAGCATAACAAAACAAAACATAGCATAACAAAGCATAGCATAGCATAACAAAACATAGCATAACAAAACATAGCATAGCATAACAAAACAAAACATAGCATAGCAAAACACAACAAGACATAGCATAACATAACAAAACACAACAAAACACAGCATAGCATAGCATAACAAAACACAACAAAACATAGCATAGCATAACTAAACGCAACAAAACATAGCATAACAAAACATAGCATAGCATAACAAAAAAAGCATAGCATAGCAAAACACAACACAACAAAACATAGCATAGCATAACAAAGCATAGCATAGCAAAACACAACAAAACATAGCATAGCATAACAAAACAAAACATAGCATAGCATAACAAAGCATAGCATAGCATAACAAAACATAGCATAGCATAACAAAACATAGCATAGCATAACAAAACACAACAAAACATAGCATAGCATAACAAAACATAGCATAGCATAACAAAACATAGCATAGCATAGCATAACAAAGCACAGCAAAGCATAACAAAACACAACAAAACATAGCATAACAAAAAATAGCATAGCATAACAAAACATAGCATAGCATAGCAAAACACAACAAAACATAGCATAACATAACAAAACACAACAAAACACAGCATAGCATAGCATAACAAAACACAACAAAACATAGCATAACAAAACACAACAAAACATAGCATAACAAAACATAGCATAGCATAACAAAACAAAGCATAGAATAACAAAACAAAGCATAGCATAACAAAACATAGCATAGCATAACAAAACACAACAAATCATAGCATTGCATATCATAACATAGCATAGCATAACATAACATAAGAAAACATAGCATTAAGTTTGATAAACTCATAGTAGCGGGCTAGCTAGCTTTAACGGGCAGTGACTGTAAGCAACTCCGTCAACCCATAAGCAGTCACTCGGTCACCTTTGCTCTTGTATTGCAGTGGCTTTGTTTATTAAACAGTGCCCATATTTATACTGTTAGCACTTTACTTGTGCAAATTTCAGGGCTCACAAAACTTTGATGAATCGAAATTCACAACTGAGGCTGTTAAGTTCGCGCTATATAAAACCCCAAGGATAAATAAAAAACATTGCCATTTACAATGTGAATAGCTCCAACAAATACAAGACCTGTTGCAAAGTACAAAACATTGCCATGTACAATGCCAATAGCTCCAGCTCCAACAAATGCGAGACCTATTGCATTTCCAATGCTTGTTTCTTTTGTTTGCAGCACGCTTTGGCATGCTTTTTTGCCTCCCTGTGACTCAAGGGGGTCTGTTGGGTCTTCCCACCGTGCCCGGCCCTGGATCCTCTGCTTTATTGGGTGGGGCCGGGTCACGGGTCTTACCTTTTTTTGCCCATATTGCTCAGCTGTCAGCGGGTGGGGCTTACCGGAGCTGCATTGTTGCCCTTAACGCTCTGCCTATAGCGTGCGGGGCTTCCCGGTTGTTGCATTTGGAGCCCTTTACGCTCTGCATATAGCGGGCGGGGCTTACCTGCTGTGTTTTTGGGCTCCGTGGCGCTCTGCCGGTTGTGGGCGGGGCTTCCATATTCACAGGCTTTCTTTGTCTACTTACAGGACTCGCTGTGTAACGGTCCTTTGGCTTCTGGTGGTTCCGTGGTTTGCCTGGTTTTTTCTCCCAAGTGATGCACAGGGGTTTTATGGTCCTGACTCCTCCCCCTGGGTATTTTCTTTGGGCGTTTTCCATGGGACTTTTTGCTCGGGTGGCTGGTATATATATACCTGTGTTAGTTTCTGCCTGCTCATTGTTTCCACATTTTGGGTTGGTGTTAGTTGTGCTATGGAGCCTGTTGAGGAGGTCGCTGGTCCTTCGGTACATCCCTCTTTGCTGTCACTGCAACACTTGATTGAGGCTGCGGTTAAGGCAGCTTTCAAGGCGTGGGAGGGGCAGCCTCTGCCTAAGCTTCCCAGGCAAGAGCTGGGGGAGCCTGAAGGTGATCCTGATGAGGAGCGTCAAAGGGGGCGGTATGTTCATGGTCCTGAGATGGCGGCTCTTTTGCAACATGTTCAGGACAATTTGAGTCTTCCTGCCACTTGTCCTTCGGCTGATGAAGATGATTTTTTGGCTAATTATCAGCAGGCGGAGCCTGACTGTGCCTTTACATAATGCTATCCGCAGAGTACTTGTGCATGAATGTAAGGAGGTGAACAAATCTGCCTTCCCTCGCTTTCTCTCCCGCCGTTATCCAATTGACAAATTTGCGGTGGAGTTTCCATCGGCTGTTAAGGTGGATAACCTCATGGCTGGCATGTCCACTCAGGGGAATGTGGTTCCCTGATGCGGTGGACAAGAAGGTGGATGGTGCGGTTAAGTGCTGTTATGCTGCTGCAAATTTCTCTGTTCGTGCGAATACCTACGCTACCTATACTGCGCAGTCTTTGCTTAAGGATTTTCAGGCCTTGTCAGATTGTATGTCTGAGGGTTCTGATTGTTCGGATCTGCTGGCGCTGATGGAACAGCAGGTTCACTTTTTGTCTGATGTGTCCTTCGACAGCTTGTGTGCTTCTGCGGCAACTTCTGGGGCGACGGTTGCTGCTCATAGGCATCTGTGGATGCACAACTGGAAGTCTGATGCAGCTCAGAAGGCTGTCTTGATGAAGCTGCCCTTTGAGGGCCCTAATCTGTTTGGCCAGCAGCTTGAGGAGATGGTCAAAAAGTCGGTGGAGGGGGGCGTGGCCAGCGAGCAACCAAGATGGCCGCACTTGGATAGAGCTCCGTAGCAGCATTCACTAACTCCCCTTAAATCCGCCTCAAATATCCGGAAAAGCCCCAAACTTCGCTTGTTGGCGGTGCGCCGACTGCCCCAGGATCCCACCAGCCGAAACGGCGAAGCTCAGCGGCTTGGTGGGTCGAGATCGGCATACGCGAGTCCCGGGGGCGGAGCGGACGGTGGAGCCTCGCGGGCGCAAACTACCGAGACACGGGAGAGAGGGCTGCGATGACTGATCCTAAAGCCGAGGGAGAGACCTCCGTCTCTTCTCCCCTCCGGGCGGAACAACTGTGCCGAAAGGCTGGCACGAACGTCGCGCTGAATGCGCGCTTGAAGAACTGTGGGAGACGGCTAGAGAAGTGAGAGCAAATTCAGGCAGAGTCGAATTGAAGATGGCCGCGCCTGCTGGCTTCTAGTGAGCCCGGCCCCGGGAGTGCTGACACCGAAGACTCGGTTACGTGAATCACAAAGCCCTCCAATTAAAGTAGACACGACTGGGCAGTGGCGGGTGATCTAACTAACCTGCTGAAGTGAAAAGCGGCAAGAGTGGTGATCGGGCGCGAACAGTCCTGTGACGGCGGGCCTCCCCAGGGCTGTGGCATCACGGAGGCCCGGTGGATGAGCAGCGAGTCCCATAAATCCAGGGAGGCATGAGTGGATGAATGGGCCTGTCGTTGGTGACGCCGTAACTGCAGGGGGGCTGAGACTCGGATAGGCCTCCAACGGCCGGACCGCCTCATGACCGCAAGACCGCAGGAAGCTTGCATCGGCCCGATACAGGAGGTTCCGGCACTAGGAGAGCAGAAGATCTAGGGCACCTCAACACAGGCGAGTACGAGGTGTGTGGCGCATCCCTTGGGCCACTGTCTGCCGCAACCGGAACTATTCCAGGGTGGTTTGAGGGGCATTGATCTCCCGGAGCCAAAGAGAGGGGGGACAGTGGGGAAGACAACACACTATACCCCCGACAAGATGTCTAATCCCAAGGTGCCAAAGCCAACGCACCAAACTAAACTTGAAAAGTGCGCACACTCTAAAACAGAGATAGCTGGAGGGAAATCTGAAGCAACCGCCCCATCAAAACTACTGGAGGAAGACGCCCCGACCCTCCATGATATGATGGAGGCAATACAGGGTGTATGATCGGTGCTAGAGATCAAGATTGATACTGTCACCACTGAGGTGACACTATTGCACGCAGACCTACGTAACTTAGGGGACAGAGTTAAAGCCACCGAAGATTCCATCTCCACGCTGCACAAAACCACTGATACACTTGAACTGGATGTGAAAAAACTCATCACAACCCTGACGGAACTGGAGGCAAAGCTGGAAGACTATGAGGGGCGCTCCCGGAGGAACAATGTCCGTATTCTTGGGGTTCCCGAGAAGGCTGAAGGCCCTGCCACCGACCTATTTGTGGAAGACCTGGTCCAAAATCACTTACATCCCCGGGCTCTCTCCCGTTACTTCTCGGTGGAACGTGTCCACAGAGTGCCGGGGGGCCCACCGACGCCGGGTGCACCCCCACGCCCTATCCTAGCAAGAATCTTCAACTTCAGAGATAGGGATGCAATTTTACAAACAGCCCGATCTGCTCCTCCACTGAAGTTTCAGAACTCAACGATATCCTTCTTCCCGGACTTCACGATGAAGGTTCAAAAGATGCGCTGCTCCTTTCTTGATGTAAAGAGGGCGCTCAGAGACAAGGATATAAAATATCCTATGCTCTTCCCGGCCAAACTCAGGGTGGTGGCGGAAGGGAAGTCATGGTTTTTTACATCTCCGGAGGAGACCTGGGAGTGGCTGGAGGGCTGGAGGACTGCTGAGACCACAGAACTGACCTTCATAAACGTGCACAGGGACGATCGGCACCAAGAAAATCTCAGACAGGATGCAGGTTTGGAGTCGGAAGAGAGGGGTTGTGGCACTGCTAAGTAGAGGCATGACTTAAAAGACTTTAGTAGTAGTAATGTAACCCATACAGGGTCGATGTACCTGGGACTTGTGGACAACCCATTTGTTAATGTCTGGGTATTGGGCGGTACGGTGAGAGGTCTCGCAATGAGTGTGGGAAATGTATAACTCAACTATACGAAGTTACCGGGTGTTCTGCGTAGCCGACAAGACTATGGGGCCGATTCCGATCTCGGCCGGTAGGGCACCGAATTGGATTCAGCTTAACCGGATCCGATTCGGAGCCCTCTTTCCCGACCGATTCGTACGTGCGTCCGGCCGAGTGAGTACGATGCGAGCGCACGGGAAATCGCCGACCGACTTGTTCGCGGGTACGAAGCGCTCCGACCGACTCGCACGGACACGACACGCACCGCGCGATGGAGATGTTCCCCGGCCGGGCAAGTACGATGCGCGCCGCGAGCAGTCCAACCGACTCGCGCCGTCCGGCTCAACAGAGCAGTCGGAGCCGCACTTTGGGGGTCCGTGTCGGACCCCCCTGTACGCGTAGCCGCGCGAGTCGCACACAGGGGGGACCCATGGGTCCCCCCTACCTGTGCATGTACGCCGCGAGTCGCTTCGAGGCGTACCCGCTGTAGGGGGCACCCGTGTTCGCCTCGCACCCATTGGGTCAATGGGAGCCCGCGTACGCGTTGTACGGCCGGCTCCCATTGACTCAATGGGAGTCCGACCGACTCAAGTCCGATTGCATGCGTGCGCATCGAACTCGTTCGGTCGGACTGCCAGAGTCCGATTCGGTCGGAAATCTCTCCGGGTCCGGCTCGGTCGGAGAGATTTCCGGCCTGAATCGGAATTGGCCCCTATATGTCTAAAAAGCAGAATGGACCAATTGGCTTACATAATGCGTGTAAAACAGGGGAAGGAATGCGATAAATTAAGGACCAGGTAGGTCGCATTCCCCAACGTTGTGAAGAAGGGTATGGGTACACAGGCACTCTGCAAGGTTGGGGGGTGGGCAGTTTTAAGTCCACAATGCAGGGAGGCAGGGAGGGGGGAGGGGGGAGGGGTTGGGAAGTTGCACACTGTCGATGGACAGAAATGTTGAGTTTTTCAAGTTGTTCAAATTAGTTAAGGAAGAAAATCAAACAGTACATGTGATAAAAGAGATTATGTGCAGGAGGATAATATCTCAAGTTGTAATGCGGTTAGCCATGGATGTATCAGGCGATTCTTCACTTCTGGCTGCCCAGGATAAACATGATATCCCCCTGGTCCCCCGTGGGGTACACACGACCACTAAGAAATGCATGACAAGTCGACCTTAACGCCCCCCCTTGTCACTTAAAGATCCTTTCGTGGAATGTAAATGGGTTGGGGGACAGAATCAAAAGAGGGATAGTGTTGCAATATTTAAAGCGACACATGCCTGACGTCGTACTATTGCAGGAGACACACATACAAGGGACTTCCTATTGGGCATTGAATAGGTGGGGCTATAAATTGGTGGCCCACGCGGGATACACTAGGGGATCGAGGGGAGTTGGAATACTTCTGCGCAAATCCCTCCCCTTCACAATACAGAAGATCAAACACGATATACAGGGAAGGTTCATCACACTGTCCGGGTATTGGGAGGGCCGATTGCTAAACATCACATCCCTTTACGTCCCGCCAAGACTGCATTCCTCCACTCTAGCCGATTTAGGGACACACATACTTAACCTACCGGATGGCGAAATTCTTATAGGAGGAGATTGCAATGCGGCCATTAATGGGGATTGGGATAGACAGCCAGCCAAACCAAGAGAGGCACCTGGGAAAGCACTCGATGATTTCGTGTGGGCTATGGGACTGGTAGATGTTTGGAGGGCATACAATCCCCCGACTCGCCAGTTTACTTTTCATTCAGGGGCTCATGGTACTCTGTCCCATATAGCTAACATGTTTGGGAGGACAGATCAACTTGCGATGTTTAGGGAGGTGGTTCATCTCCCGAGAGGTATCTCGGACCACTCCCCACTGGTGCTTTTTATGGAGGTACACTTCCCGCGGGGAAACACTTTCCGGCACTTCAGCCCTGGTACTTTAGGATACCAAGCATAAAAGAAGACCTAATAGAAGTGACTAGCAATTACTTTAAAGAAAATGAGGGGTCGGTGGAGTCAGCCCAGGTGATGTGGGAGGCGTATAAGACAGTAATTAGGGGGTGCGGTATTTCGGCCATGGCCGGACATAAAAAAGCAAAGCAGAAACAATTACTAGCAATTGAGGAGGAGGTTAGCAAGATAGAAGCTGAGCTCGTCTTACTGGATACCCCGGACTCCAGGCATAGGTTATTGGTCAAACAAAAAGAGTATAAAGATATAGCTGAAGAAGTGGCGAAAATGCAATATCGAGCAACCCAACACCGAGTATATGAAATAGGTGATAAAGCTAGTAAATTGTTAGCATGGCTGGATAAAAGGGAACAAGCCAACAGATAGGTGTTTGAGGTTGCATCAAACAACGGAACACTATGTAAAGATAGGCAAGATATAGCAGAGGCCTTTGCAGCATATTTTAGTCAATTATACACACCAGCAGGGAGGTCCACACAGACAGAGGCCCAGGAACTTTTGGCCACCCTCAAACTACCCTCCTTAGATGAAACAGACAGGGAACGCATGGAAGTAGACTTAACTGAAAGAGAAGTTGTACAGGCAATCGGGGCGTTACAGTCAGGGAAGGCAATGGGGCCAAGTGGCCTACCTAAAGAATTGTACAAACTGACGGCATCCACAATAGCTCCGCACTTGGTGAGGATGTACGCAGAAAGCGTGGACCGTGGTACCCTGCCTGAGAGGCAGAGACTCGCCAATATTGTCGTGATACACAAAAGCGGGAAGCCCCCTGAAAACTGTAGCTCATACCGGCCCATCTCTTTGCTAAATGCAGAAGTGAAGATCTTTGCCAAAATCCTTGCGATGAGATTGGCTCCCCTGCTGCACAAGTTGATTCACCCAGACCAATCTGGCTTTATGCCAGGTAGGAACACCGCGCTCAACCGGCGGCGCCTCCATGGAGTATTAGGCAGAGCCCGAAATGTTGACGAGGAAGCAGTAATAGTATAGCTAGATGCCCAAAAAGCGTTTGACATGATCAAATGGCCTTTCTTATTCGCAGTTTGGAGAGATTTGGGTTTGGAGAGAAATTTGTATCATGGGTCAAACTTCTTTATACAGAGCCCCTTGCAGAGGTTACAGTGAATGGAGGTAGGTCCAAGACCTTCGAGCTTCAAAGAGGGACACGGCAGGGGTGCCCGCTCTCACCATTAATATTCGCTCTGGTGCTGGAACCGTTAGCGACATGGATCCAGGGAGATCCGCTCCTTAGAGGACTCAAATGGACGGAGGAGTGGGAAGACCGAATCTCCTTGTATGCAGACGACATACTATTGTACCTGGCCAACCCATATTCCTCCATACATAGAGCTCTGCATATATTTACCCTCTTCCAAAAATATTCAGGTTATACTATTAACTGGGACAAGTCGCTCATATACGTCTTATGCGGCCCGGCCGTCAAGCTTCCCCGGCTTTGTGCCGCACAAAGAGTAACTGACGGGTTTCGATATCTAGGGATTTATGTCACAAGGGATCCAGCAGCCTTTTATGAGCGTAACTTGGCCCCTCTTTTGCGGCGGCTCCAGGACGATGTCCGGCACTGGAGGACACTGCCTCTCACGTTGCTTGGAAAGGCCGCCCTACATAAAATGATGGCACTCCCCCACTTTCTTTATGTGTTACAAAATACTCCCTATCCAGTTCCACCAAAGTATTTTCAGGCAATCGATGCTGAAATTCGTACACTCCTTTGGGATAGTGGTATCCCCCGCATAGCACTAACTAAGCTCACAAAAAGTTGGTACGACGGGGGATAGCCCTCCTGGCAACCCAATATTATTATTGGGCAGCTCAACTTGCAGTTATGAACCACTGGGTCCACTGGCCACGAGCAGACCCGGCATATAGACTGGACAGATATAACATGCCATCCGAAAATTACCTAAGAACGATATACGGTGGGCGAGGTAATACGCCGCAACATACGCCAACATCAACAACACTATGGCACACTGCAACAACCGCTCTGGGGTGGAAAAATAAGATAACATTGGCCACTCCTCTACTTTAATAAGCACAACTGGGGCTACTGGCTAAGCACCCTGGGTTTGATAAAAGGGACCTTGTTGGACTCTCCAAGGTTGGGGACCTATGGGAGAAGGGGGAGATAGTTCCCTTTGGCAAGCTTCAAAAGGAATATGAATTGGGAGTAGGGGAAACGTTTCGATATTTACAGGTGCAAAGCGCACTTTCTAAGGCAATACCCAGGGGCACTGAAATCCCGGCCTCCTCCCCCCCTGGAGGATAGACATTTAGATGATTATTTACCGAAAAAAGCAATATCGCTAACCTATAAGAAGATATTAAATAATATGCCGGATCCCCTGGTGAAACTACGAGCTAGGTGGGTGGAGGATATCGGAGATATGAGTGATGAGGAGTGGCAGGAGGCGATGGCATCCCCCCGGGAGGTGGCAATACGTTCTCGATTCCGTCTTATACAAGTAAAGGTTTTGCACAGAACATACTACACGAGTACGATATTAGTTAAGATGGGTGTCTCTGACTCCTCGCTCTGCCCTAGAAATTGCGGTCGGATA
Source organism: Calotriton arnoldi (assembly GCA_963921515.1). Taxonomy (NCBI): domain Eukaryota; kingdom Metazoa; phylum Chordata; class Amphibia; order Caudata; family Salamandridae; genus Calotriton; species Calotriton arnoldi. The sequence continues at coordinate 2,044,211 of CAWUFW010002636.1, read as the reverse complement.
GGAACTTTTCTACACCAGTGGTGGGATTGCCCGACTATTCAGAGATACTGAGATAAAATAACGGGAAAAATGTTGACTCTATGTGGTAAACAAGTGACGGTCTCTCCCCGATGGTGTCTCCTTAACATCTGGGACGACAATGATTTTACATCAAAAGAAAGAACCTGGTCGCCCTGGGGTGTATGGTGGCTAAACGTAATATTGCAAAGAAGTGGAGGGGGCGACTGGTCCTAGACTTCGAGAGTGGGAGGAGGACATAGATTGGTGCATGCAGGCTGAAAGAGTGATTTATGAAGGGAGAGGTTGTCCTCAAAAATGGACTAAGATCTGGGGGTCCTGGAATAAAAGCAGAGGGATGATATGCTTGCCGTTTGAGGATTCGCCCGAACATGGGGAACAATGAGAGGTGGAAACTACAACACAGGCTGCCGATAAGTTTATATCTATTGTATTTGATGTGCACCCTGCAATGTGATGGAACTGTATTGATGGACATGTACTATAACAATGTATTATTGATAATACTCGCTTGCTTCCAATGTTTAATAAAAAAGAATTTAAAAAAAAATCGGTGGAGAACAAGAAGTTGATGGCTCCAGCTAGGCCTTTTCCACGAGGCAGGGGTTTTGTGTTTAAGAGGGCCTTTCCTTTCACCTCTACGAGGGTTACCTCCCAGCCCTTTCGAGGTAGGGGTCGCGGCCGGGGCACCCCGTATCCAGCCAAGTCCCGGTTCCAGTCTTCCTCTTCTACTGCCAACCCCCAGCCTCCCAAGGCATAACTGTCGGCGTGCCTCTCCCGTGGGGGGGCGTCTTCTGGAATTTCAGGAACAGTGGTGGAAGGACGTGTGGGATGCCTGGGCCTTGCAGGTTGTGTCCAAGGGTTATCGGTTGGAGTTTTCCACCAGTCCAGGTTCCTTCTTCCGCGAGACTCCTCTTCCACGGGATCCGGTCCGTCGCCTTGCACTGTTGCATGGGATTCAACAACTTCTGGACAAGGGGGCAGTGGTTCCAGTTCCCCTGCCGGAACATCGTCTGGGCTTTTACTCCATTCTTTTCTTGGTCCAGAAGGTGACGGGGGACCTTCGCCCTGTATTGGACTTAAAGGCTTTCAATCGGTTCCTGCTTCCTCGGACTTTCAAGATGGTCAACCTGCAGAGTATCTTTCCCCTGTTGAGTCCTGGCCTGTTCCTCGCATCTTTAGACCTGCAAGATGCTTATTTGCACGTCCCAATCTATCCTCTACATCAGCAGTACCTAAGGTTTTCGGTGGAGGGCCACCATTACCAGTTTTGTTCCCTCCCCTTCGGGTTGGCTTCGGCTCCCAGGCTTTTCACCAAACTACTGGCTCCCCTGGTGGGTATTTTGCATTCTCGAGGTATTCTGGTGTTTCCTTACCTCGACGATTGGTTAATTGCCTCTTCTTCTCTTTCTAAGGCTTACCAAGATGTCGAGGAGGTGTGTGTCCTGTTGTGCACACATAGATTTCTGCTCAACGCCGCCTTGAAGTCCCACCTGCATCCGTCCCTGTCCCTTCAGTTTATTGGAGCCCTCTTCCGGATGGACTTGGGGACGGTTTTTCTGACTCCTGCCCGGAGGGACAAGCTGATGTTGCACCTGTCTTCCCTCCTGTCTCTCCCATCTGCTCCTGTGCGGCTGTGGCTCAGGAGTCAGGGGGAGATGGCGTCCTCTCTAACTCTGGTCCCCTGGAGCAGGCTGCATCTCTATCCATTGGTTCATCATGTTCTGCAGCACTGGGATCCGGTGTCTCAGGATTTCGAGGCCTGGATTCCTGTGACTCGGCGGGTGGTGCAGTCCCTGCAGTGGTGGTTGAACCCGGCCAACCTCAACAAGGGTCATCTGTTGTGTGTTTCCCCTCCGGTAGTCATCTCTACCTATGCAAGCAGTCTGGGGTGGGGAGCGGTCCTGTGGTCCCTTTCGGCTCAGGAGTTGTGGAACCATGTGGAGTCTCTCCATTCTTCCAACTGGAAGGAGCTGGCTGCAGTTCGGGCGTCTCTGTTGCATTTCCTCCCTTCCATCAGGGGTCGGGGTTTGTGTGTCCAGACAGACAATCAGGTCACGAGGTCTTATGTTTGTCATCTGGGGGGGAAGGTTCCTTCCCTCTTCATCCTGGCCAGGGAGATGGGGCTGTGGGCGGTGCAGAATCTTCTCTCTCTGACTGCAGTCTATCTTCCGGGGCGGGAGAATGGGCCTGCGGACCAGCTCAGTCGGAGGTTTCCTTCGTCAGTGTCTCTGTGTCTCTCCCCCACGATCTTTCAGGAGGTTTGTCTGAGGTTCGGGTTCCCCTGGTTGGACTTGTTTACCACCGAGACCAATGCCCTTCTTCCCCTCTTCTGCTCCTTGAGTCCGTCCCGGAGGGCCTGGGCCACGGATGCCCTTTCGATCACCTGGCCAGGGGGTCTCCTGTATTGTTTTCCACCGATCCCCTTGATTCCCAGGGTGTTACAGAAGGTGGTGTCCGATCGTGCTCAGGTTCTTCTGGTGGCTACGGGGTGGTCGAGGCGGCCTTGGTTCCCTCTGCTTCTTCAGCGTTCGGTGGGCCCTCCCTGCATATTTCCTCTGTTTCCCTCTCCTCTGAGTCATCCCATTCTGGAGCCTTCCTCCCTGCAGCGTCTCAATCTGGGGGTCTGGCTGCTGAACGGTTGAATCTGTTGGTTCTAGGTGGTTGTTAAGCTGTTGCCTCCTCCATCCAGTTGTCCCACAAGCCATCGACTCACAAGTCGTACGATCGCCATTGGGGTCACTTTGATAAGTGGTGTCATTCTAAAGGGTTGGTTTCCTTAGCTTGTCCTCCTTTGCGGATTTTGGATTTCTTGCAGTATGGCTTCACCTTGGGTTTGGCTGTTTCTACCCTGAGAGCCCAGTGGGCGGCCCTTCGGGCTTTTCGTGGGGATGATCTCTCTGATGGTGTCCCTCTGGCCTCTAGGCTCCTTCGTGGTTTCTTTTTGCAGCGTCCGGTTTCCCATTCTCCGGTTCCTCCCTAGGATTTGCCTCTGGTGCTCCAGGCTCTGACTGGTCCTCCTTATGAGCCTCTGGCCGAGGTTTCCTTCAATTTTCTAACAGAGAAGGTGGTGTTTTTGGTTGCTGTGTGTTCCGGGCGCAGGTTGGGTGAGATTGGTGCTTTGCTGTCCGTTTCTCCTTTTATCCGTTTTTTCCGGATAAGGTTGTACTTCGGCCTAGCCCAGCTTTCCTTCCTAATGTTCCTTGTGGTTTTCATTGTTCTGAGGACATTGTCCTTCTGGTTTTCTTTCCTGACCCTTCTTTGGATGAGGAGGTTCGCTTGCACTCCCTAGATCTTTATCGGGCTTTGACCGTTTATTTGGAGCGCTCTTCTTCTTTCGGACTTCTGATTCCCTTTTTGTTGCTTTTGGTCTGCCAAATAGGGGTTCTCGTCCTTCTACTTCCTCCATTTCCAGCTGGATTAAGTCTGCCATTGTGAGGGCTTACCAGGTGTCTGGGTCCTCTTCTCCCCTGCCTTTGCAGGGTCGTTCAACGAGGGGGGTGACTACCTCTTGGGCGATCTTTCGGGGGGCCTCTCTGCGGGATGTGTGTGCTGCTGCTACCTGGAGTTCCCATCACACTTTTCTTCCCCACTATCGTTTGCAGTTGGGTGGGCTTTTTTCCTCCTCCTTTGGGAGTCATGTCCCGTCTGTGGCGGAAGGTGGTTCTGCTCCTTTGATGTCTTGAACTGCATTGCTTTTGTTTATTGTATTAAACTTTGATTTGGTTCCGCATACTTGGTGTTTCACTGTTGTGTTTTGTTCCTACATTTGTGTATGGAAATAGTCACCAGGTTGCTTGAGTATTGTATCGTGCGTAAGGACTGCATCCAGGAAGGCGGACGAGGAGGTAATGCCCCGGTTACTTACCGGTAATCTTCATTACTCCGAGTCCTGGTCTTCCTGGATGCAGTCCTGAGTCCAGCCCTCCCTCCCGGACATGGCGGTTGACTATTTCCTGTTCTTCTTGGCTTATTTAGCGTGGTATGTTACAGGAAGTGTGTTGTTTGTTCCTCCCTTTTGTGGTAGCTCATGGGTAACGGGGGCCATCTTGGGGGAACTTTTTGGAGTTTTTCAGCTAGGGAATTGGTTCTGCCAGAAGGGAGAAGTATCGTGCGTAAGCACTGCATCCAGGAAGACCAGGACTCGGAGTAACGAAGATTACTGGTAAGTAACTGGGGCATTAATCTCACTGCTCTATAATCCTACATTACCTCCTCCTAAGTCTTCCTCACCACATGATTTACACAGTGAGCTTCAGCTACCCAACAGAACAAAAAAACTATATAAAACTATATAATCCTACATCCCTGGCCACCACCACCTGCATGGTTTCCTATATTGTGTTTTTTTTTTATATAGTCAGAGCTGCCTGAGCAACGCTTTGTTTTTCTTTTCTAAAAGTCTCTTTCACCTGTCATGTTAAAGAAGAAAAGCTTCAGTTGCCTCTTGCCTTCCCCTAGAAGTGGACAAGAGATTCCTTGGTGGTAAGCAAGGCAGGGCTTAATGCAAACACCTTTTACCAGCATTTTAGGAAAGCAGATTTCTACAGGTGGTAATGTGTGACAAGAAAGTTGTTTACAACATTTTGTTGTGGTAATGATACGTGTATTGTTTTTTGTGCTTTTGTGTTGCAATTTGCATTGCACTATTGTAATGTGATGTGTTTTACTGTGCTTTTGTGTTCCATTTACATTTAATGTTTTACTTGTGTTGACTTGATCCATTGTGTATGTTACTGTGTTCTGTTCTGTTGTTTACCTTAGTGATTCAATGCAGCTAGATTTTCAGCTAAGTGCAGGATTAACCTTTAAACTTCAGGTGACAGCCAAGAGTTTGCCACTAAGGCGGCAGGCCCTCGTAACATGTTAGTCAAAATCGGTGAGAAATTTACCACAGGTAGTAAATGCCATTTCCCCAGAGTGAGGCAATTGCAAAGTGTGGTAAAAACCTTTTATTTGACTTTTTAACTTGCAAATGATGCATACAATGAGGAATCTGGACCCTCGCTTGCTGCCTTATGTTGCTGTGAGTTGGAGAGGAGACTTCAGCCCCCAGTGTGCCCTGCCCGGCTCGGCTGTGATGTATTCCAAGGCACCGGAGCACCATAAATCTACCAGAGACGTCCTGCAGCGCGGGACCCTCACCTGCTGCCGTGTGTTGCTATGAAGGGGGAGAGGAGGCTTCAGCCCCCACCTTGCCCTGCCTAGCGGTGACATAATCCAAGGCGCTGATGCACCATAAATCTTCCAGAGGCGTCCTGCAGCGTTGGTCGTGCCGTGGCGTGGCCCGCCTCCTGCTAAAGTAACCACCATTGATAAAATGCTCCAAAGGGCTATAGGTGTAATAGCCACTGAAATCGAACTCACTGAACTGAGACTTTCACTTGGGGGTGGTGGCGAACCCTCCATAAGTGCATCAAGTATAGTACCACTTGCTTCGCCCCCGCTGGAGGCTCATGCTGAAATTGTAGCTACTACTGAAACTGATATTGAAATTGACACTGCCAGCAAACAAAATACCACGCCAACTAGTCCCCCCATAGTCGCTGCCAAGGACGAGCGGAAGCACCCACATTATCCACCCCAACACATATCTAAACATAAATGGGTTGTCCCCAACAAGCACCTCCTTGAAAGTGCTGTTCCGACGGCCACACTGCCTGTTAAATCCAAGGAAAAATTGGCAAAATGGCTCGATCAAAAGGAGGGGAAAGACCAGTTGCCCCCAAATCAGACTGGCAATGAATTTGTGGGTGCTGTGATGGACCAACTCAAAGGGTTGATACATTTAGAACTTACCCCGCTACTGGATAAAATAATTGTCCTTGAATCCCGGGCAACTAAACTTACTAATGCAAATCCACACTTAGAATGAACCCAGCCAGAAGTTACATCTCCACATTCAGACCCGCCTGCTGGAGTTGGTATCCCCAGAACCGCAAAATCCAGGTCCCATGGAAGCAACGCAGGTGCATCCCAGGGCTTGGGGAATTCAGGGGGCATTGGTTTGAAGTATAGCAACTGTGTGACCGACATCTTCCCCCAAGATTCTCGTGACATTTCAGTAAGAAGTAGAGTGGCTGACACACATCCCTTTGAAACCAAGGCCCCAGTGACAATTGATCTGCCCCCGGAGGCATGTCCTTACGTGGTGGTGATGACAGGGGTTCCTGGTTTAAGAAATGGGCTGAGGGAAACTCACACAGAACTGAGCAATAAGTGTCTCAATTGGTTGGGAAAATTCAAAAAATTTCCAACCTCGATGGCTTATAATGTTCTGTTCACTCAGCATGTGGGGTGACTGGGGCAGGGGGCAAAGGATCGTCCCGGTGATTGTGTGGTCATCAATTTTAGAGCTCATGCAGTTGTTTATAAATTGTTATATAATAGTGGCCTTGGTCATTCAAGAGGCTCTGGGGTGAGTATGCTCCCCCTGGGATATTTCTACAAGCCCCTGTTGGATTCCCAAACGAGATTGCCTCAAGATACCAAGATTCTTCCCCTTTTGTGCCCCAGTTACCCTAGTGTTAATCAGTCACAGCATGGAGATTTGTATAATATTCCAGTGCATAAGAGGTTCGGCCCCATGGACCTTGTTGATTGACTTGAAGAAGGCAGTAGAATTATTTGTGATACGCATGCCAAGGCACTTGGCATGGTAACATATCGGAAAGAGATGCATGCATGCCCTAATGGTTATAATTTTGTTGGCAACTTTAGCACTGGTCCCTTAACATCCATACAGCTCAAAGAAACCCCAAGAGTAATAAGAGCCCCTTTAGTCACAGCTTCTCAGGTAGGGGCTTACCACGATTTTCAAGTAGGTGTCAAAGTACTGTCTAATGCCCACTCTGTAAGTCTAAATATGACTATTACCTTAATAGCCGATAAGGCATTAGACCTAGTGGGAGGTAGCCGTAAGGCGATTACTGGGGGAGATGAGTTAAGTAGGCATTCCCTGGGGTGCTATAGGAAATTAAGGATACTTTCCTGGAACCTCCCTGGACTGGGCTCCAAGTTAGGGGATCCTGAAAGGTGTAATTATATAAACACCTTTGATATTTGCCTTTTCCAAGAAATGTGGCAAAGCCGGGAAATTAGTCGTCCCGACCTTGCCACATTTTGTATTAATGCCAGGTCAAGTGGGCCGGGAAGGCCCTCCTGAGGCCTAATGACCTGGATTGGGGTACATGTGGGGGGGGGTGGTGCTGGGGATTGAACCAGTAGTGGAAGATAATCTTTGTGTAACTATCGAACTCCCCAATAGATGCCTAGCAAATATCTATAACATTTACTTAAAAGTCTCTGTCAAGCACTAGGAATCTGACACCATTGATGTGCTGATAACACATATATCAGGTCTCCACCCCAACATGTTAAAAATATTGGGGGATTGTCAGTTTGAACCCTTGGATCTGGCTAACCACCATTCTCTGTCGGAGGAGGATAGGATTTGGTCAATCCCTGCTCTCATTATTACCTCAGTCAAGAAGTGGACTCCCCTGGCATTACTACTAACTGCCCTGTCTCTGAATTGTATGGTTCGCGCCTGCAATGGACGAACCAAATCTGACAGAAAGGGTACCCACACTTTTAATAGAATAGGAAGCACCAGTCTTATTGATTCTTTGTTCTCAAATGTTAAAATTTGGCCTTTTTTAGTAGCTATGGCTGTTGTGGCCAGGCACGATAGCGACCATAATGTGCTTGAGATGGATTTAGAGATTCCAATTGCCCAAAGTCAGCTAGCTCTCCCCCAGCCACTGGATGGGAGGTGTAAGCTTACTAATAACAAACGTAGAATTTATTGGTCCGCGGTGGTCAGGCCTGAGAGGGCCCTGAGATCTATATATGACAAGGTAGGATATGCACTGGAGGTATTTAGTATCCTAAAGATAGGGCCAAACGAAGAACTATCTGTACTAAGGGTTGAAGACGCACATAATTCCCTCTTTAATAGCCTAAAGGTGGACTTTTTCAGAGATGCTTGTAGCGAAAGGCCTAAGAGTAGTGTACCATCCTGGTTCAATAAACAAATGTAGTTTGGCCAAAAGCACCCTGTTCACTGCCATTAAGAGCATTAGGAGGGAAGACGTTCAGGAAAAGAGAGCTCAAAATAAAATTGTTCTTGCTAAGGCAAAAAGGGAATGGGACAGCCAAAACTGGTACCTTCTTCTAGCAGCCTCCAGAGAAAGTAATCAAACCCTATTCTGGAATTTAATTTAATTGCTACTGGGAATAGGTAAGGAAGATCCAAAATTGATGATAATGTTGCGGCTGAGGCCTGGATAGCCCACTTCACCAATTTATACCAACAAAAACATGAGGAGGGTATACTCTCAGAATCAACAGTCATTTCCTTGTGTGCCGGATCAGAGAAGGACACAAGAGATTTTCCCCTGATAATGTGCAAGGAGGTAAAAGAGACCATTAGAAAGATAGCCCCACGAAAAGCTCCTGGCATCAACAAGATTCTAGCAGATTTGTTTTTATCAGGAATAGATGGTTGGACACCATATTTTACTGTGGTATTCAATGCCATTTCAAAGGGTGCAATTATCCCAAAATCGTGGGCTGGGGCGGAGATTCTCTCCATTTATAAGAAGGGCTACCCTTTGTACCCTGCCAACTATAGGCCAATTAGTTTAATAGATACCACACTAAAACTTTTCAGCAGGATTATACTGAGCAGGCTCCAGTTTTGGCTTGAAGAAAATGATATCATTTGCCCTCTCCAAGCAGGACTTTGATCCAACACTTTGACTGTAGATCAAGTCTTTAGAATGCAGATGATTTACTGGAAGACCGTTAGTCTCAAGAAGGGAAGGCTGGTTGCAGTATTTGTCGATGTAAGAGCAGCGTTTGATCTGGTCCCTAGAACCCTGTTGTGGAAACAGCTTGCTGAACTGGGCATCCCAGCTTATCTGTGCAGTATAATTGAGAGACTGCATCAGAACAACTACGCGCAAATTAGTTGTGGCAAACTGTGTGATGTTATCGATCCTATCCCTGTAATGCGCAGCGTAAGAGAGGGTAGTGTATTGACCGCACCCTTTTTACCTTGTTTTTTAAGAAACTAGTAGATTTTTTAAATAGTGATAATGATGCCCCTGGATTAGCGGGCATGAGGGTCCCAACCCTCATGTTCGCTGCTGATACCCTTTTGCTGTCTAAGTCACCAATGGGGCTTCAGAAGTTACTTGATGGTTTCAGTAGATTTTGTGAGATGAGGGGGCTGGAAATTAATATTAGTAAAACTAATTTTTTGGTTTTTAATCCCTGCCCTTCCACGCATTCAAACCTTACTCTAGATGGTGTCCCCTTAGAGCAGGTATGCCTCTTTGATTACCTGGGGATTACTCTTGATTAGTCATCTCTAGTCGCTAAAAGAAGATTAAAATTGGAGCAGCATAGCAGGGGTTTGTTGAAGCTGTACAAAGGGTCTCTGTGTAAATTTGTATTGCAAGTTGTCCAACTATACACATATCAGGCACTTGCGGTTGCCCTTTATAGTGCAGAGATATGGGGGCATAAAAATGTAAAACCCTTGGCAATGGTAGAAAATAGGTTTATAAGGCAGCTTTTGTGCTTACTGGTCAGCACTCCTCTAGCACCGCTGAGATTTGATTTGGGCCTCAGTCCGATTACTGATAAGGTTGAAATTCGCTAATTTTCTGGAGATGCATTTGGGCCACCCCTGAACTTTTGCTATATCGAAACGGGCTGGTGGAAATTCTTAGGGGCAGATCTACAAGAAAGTGCCGCAGCGTGGCGCTGCAAGCCCTTTGGCTGCGCCACGCTGCGGCACTTTCAGAGCACAGGAATGCGACATATTTACAAGAATATGTCGCATTCCTGTGCTCTCCCCTGCGCTGGCGCACAAACAGCTGCCAAGCGCCGGCGCAGGCACCCTTGCACCATGGTGCAAGGGTGCCTGCGCCATGGGGAGATTGTTTTTGTGCAGGAAGGGGCACCTTTCTGCACAAAAACAATCAGTACAGGCTTTTCCTCTTTCAATGCGTGCTGCAGAATGCAGCACGCATTGAAAGAGGAAAAACGAGGAGAAATGAAAACATTTCTCCTCGGTGCGCCTCGCTACGCCACCTCTAGGGTGGCGTAGCATTCACACGCATCTCCAGAGTTACGATTTCTCGTAAATCTGGAGATGTGTCTTGTTCCATGGGTGTTGCGTGGGAACACCCACAGCAACACCCATGGAACGCCCCTTCAACGCAAAGTGCTGCGTGTGAAGGGACGGTATTTACAAGGAGAGGAAAAGTCACGCATGCTGGCTTTTCCTCTCCTTGTAAATATCGAGGAGCCTCTGCGCCACCAGTACGTCACGAAAAGTGACGTACTGGTGGCGCAGAGGGCTTGTAAATCTGCCCCTCAGTCTTCCGAATTCAACTAAACTACCATGGCTTACATTTTTCAAAGACTCTCTAAAGGGCTTGGATAATCTCTGCAGTGATCCAGTAGGTTGTTGCACACTAACTACTGTGAAGGAGCTAAAAGCGTAATTTAATATTTATAAACATAACCAGTTTTTAATGCACACACAAGGCACCTTAAGGCCCTCGTTTTTAGTGATTAAAGACAGCTACCATTTTGAAAACTTTTGTGATGACATACATATCCAGTTTAGACATGGAAACATGCCCCTGAACAGTTTTATGTCAAAATGGCCCGGATCAATGAATAGCCTAGATCAGGGGTGTAGTATGTGTGGGTATAAGAAGGAGGCTGTACCACACTTGTTTTTTTTTGTCCAATATATAAAAAACAACATGCAAAATGGCTGATCCCAATTTCTAGAAAGCTTGGTACAATCAGGAATGAGGAAGCCTACAGGATCCTTCAAGCTGACACGACCCCTTATTTGGTATTTGCAGTGTCCAGATATCTGTTTCATGTTTGGCTGATAAGAAACAGAAAATCTGTTAATTTCTACTAAAATGGCATTTTCTATTGGATTTTATAAATTTTGTATTTATTTCTCACTTGACATTTTTCCTTGACATTTTCCTTTTAACCCATGATTTTAGTGTATGTATATACTTGTAAGGGTTAAGTGTGTACTTATACTCGAACTTAAATGCCCGGTGCTTTGTTTTGTTCCTTTTAACTTGTTGATGTTAATTTTTGGTAAACATTGTATTTTAATGTGTATCTCTTTTATGGTATAGTACTGAAATAAAGAGTATTCGAACGATCGTATTTAATTCACCAAATTCCGTGTGTTTTGCTTTTTTTTAATGGGCTCCCCCACCAAGAAACATTTCACCACGTTTGACTTGCCGTAATTTATCAAGGGAAAATTGCAAGGGTGTGATAATTATCACACAACTCGTAATTACGATCCCTGGACAAACACGTGTTTGCAGAGATTGGAATTTAGCCCTGCAATCAGGGCCAAAGCCCAAAGCTGGTAAATTAACGCTGTTCCAGTTTTTCAAGTATTTATGACATAGTTGTCCCAAAACTGTGTCAGCGACTTGTCTTAAATTAGAACTTCTGGGGGCATATTATCAAGGGCAGTATCGCCACTTTAGCGGCACTTTTTGCCGATAAAGCGGCGATATTTTTATCGTCCTATTAGCAAGCTGTCGCTAACAGCTGTTAGCGACAGCTTAATGGCGATAAGCGCCCGTTTTGTTGACGCTTTGCATGTCAGCGATAATTATCGCTAATGACATGCAAAGTAGGCGTTCCCAACTAAAAGCAACTGCAAACAGTCGCAAACACAACTTCCCCCTATTATCAATGCCCGCGAAGCGATAAAAAAGTCGCGCTAACCGCGATTATCGCTGGAATTTAACACCTGCTAAAAACTTGACTTACCTATTTTCTCAATAGGAGGTGGATTGTGAGGCTAAGTCCACCATGGCCTATCATCAAGGATTCCCCTATCGCTGGTGTTTTATCGCAGGATTTCCTGTGATATTCTCGCATTTCGCCGCTATCGCTGGATTTTTTTATCGCCTTGGAGATAAGCGTTGCTAAAAACGCGCTATCTCGGCGATGAAATCCAGCGATAGCTGGCGATAAAAAAAACAGCGCTAAGCGCGCTTTGCGATAATTATCGCAAATCGTTGCTAATATGCCCCTTAGTGCTTACACTTCTTGTGATATGGCTTAGTGTCTGTATAACCAGAGTTTATGCTTGTGGCTTGATTTTGAGGTGAAGCGAGATGCTTACACATGCCATTGGAATACTTGAGGTATGATTCAAATTCTAGCAATTATATATATTTTTCCCAGAATAGAGAATAAACAGTCCTTCTGGTTTCCCCTTGATTCCTGAGCCAAACCTGCTGACATATTCTATCTGCGCAGACCAGGTGGAAGATGAAAGAGCGAGGGCTCATTGGGCTGGGGGTTGAAAGTAACACTTCTGGAGTCATGGCAAGGCTGGGTACGGCTGAGGGGGAACCTTGTAAGCTCCCCACACTGCTCAGAAGGAGGGTTGTTATGGAGGCAGATGAAGCAGCTGCCTGGATCACCCACGGCAACACACAAGGCTTTGGATCTGGTGTCGCAGTGGCCAGGGTCACTGGGTCTGGTATTTGCAGACCACGTAACTCCATGCCCAGAGGTAGCAGCTTAGCTGCAATGGCCTGGAGCGATATTCCTCTGCCCCAGAGATACCCCTCTGGGCCACTTGTAATGAGGGCCTAAAAGGTTTAGTGAATATGGTTTTCCCAGTGGTAGAGCTACCTTCAGTTCTGCCATTGAGGAAACCCATTTTGAGGATCTTGCGGTGTTGGAAGAGACATTTGAGGGCCATTCAAGTTAGGACACTCCATCTAATGCCATTCAGTGTACTTTCTCTCCAGTTCCACCAATATGATAGTGGAAGTCACTGATAGCAATAGTCTTCTAATGCCCCTGTTTCACCAGGCGGCGACTCCCAATGTGTGTGGGCATTAAGTACGTGGTTTCCAAAGATAAAATCTAACTTTTGAAGTCTCTCTTCGGAAACAGCGTAAGGGATGGCAGGTCTGCCATGCTTGCATGCCTTGGTGGACCTGTCCGCACATTGTTTCTCCTGACTAGTATGCAGCCATGATTGTCAGATAGGCAGACAATTCTAAATTTGGCCCACCAAGTCTAAAGTCTAAATGATGGTCAAATTGTCTATATTTATGAAGAGTATTCCGCTATGCACCTGAGTTAGTACAAGCAATTAAAGCTCAAGTTTGAAGCCAATGTCCTGGAATAGTAAAATAAACAAAATTTGGGGGGCGTGGTCTGGAAGGCGACCAAGATGGCCGCACGTCTCTGAAACTCCGGAGCCGCTGGCATCTTCCGCGAGTTAACGCTAACCCCGGGCCTTGCGAGGTGCTCCGGGTTGATGAGACGGCTCTCAGCACCCGGGCGCCCCCGTCTGGGCTGAAGACGGGCTGATTGTATGCCCCCTGCCGCAGCGAGCCACGAACCAGGCAACCCGACACGGATCTCGGAGGCCGCGGGTGAGCCTGAAGGCGGGGTTGCCGGTGTGGACGGTGGCTGCGCGGTACGCTGATTCCCCCTGGGAGATCCTGTGCTGCATGATTTCTGTGATGGCGGCTCCTGGACCTGGGCCGCGGCGGTGAGCTCTCCTTGCTGGCGTGCTGGGCGGGGGCTGTAGCACACTCGCGTTGCTGCACATGGCGCGGCCTGATTTGGACCTTCCCCCCTGAGTGATGCTGAAAGGCCTGCAGAATGGGCACAGATCCTCGCGCTGAGGGCCGGCGTGGTGTGGTGGCGGTGGGTTGTGCCCCCCCCTCTCGCACACCTGGTGCACATTCCGGCTGGGTCCTGTTGGACAGGGCCGGTTTCAGGGGACGGCCTGCTACCTTGGGATTGTAGTCGCATATTTGGGCCCTCTGTGCGGGGGCCTGGTGGACCGGTGGGCACTGGTGGCATAGCCAGCGAGACGTTCTGCCCGGCGCATGTCAAGATACCGATTAAACAGGATATTGGCCCCATAAGAACTGTACATAAGCACCCCCTGGCCTCGACACAATGTCACACTCCTTTTTAAAATTTGCCCCTCCTGCCATCAACGACTCAATTTGAAGACTGACCAAGAACCCACCGCCTCCCCCCACCCCCCCGACGTAAAGAAATTCTGACGGCTCGGCCTCACTGCAATGGCCTTCGAAATTCCACTATGGGGAGGGGGGACCTGAAGCAGCGCCAACTCTCCTTTGACACCACCAGGACCCCCCTGTGCGAGGAGGAGGTGGGCCCCCTAGACGAGGATCCTCGGAAACAGGCAGAATCGGGCCCCTTTCGTCAGATGGGACGGCGGCAATAATGGCAGAGCTGCGGGCAAGATTCAGAGCCATAGGCACACGGCTCGACATGCTGGTGATGAGACTAGATGACATGAGAAGCCGCATGGACCAGCAAGACACCCGCATAGAAGCGGCGGAACAGCGCATCTCGGTGATGGAGGAAGCGCAGCCAGCCATGACTAAGCGACTGGAGCGCACAGAACATTTCCTTAAAGAGGTGGCTGGCTGCAAAAACCGAAGACTTGGAGGCGAGGTCGCGCCGGAATAATATCCACATATCGGGAGTGGCAGAATCTACCAATAATGGCCCAATGAAGGATTATGTTGAACGCTTACTAAAAGAACTATTTGCCAGTCACGCATTTTCCTCTACATTCGCAGTAGAGCGGGCCCATCGGTCTTTAGCCCCAAGATCAGCTCCTGGCACCACACCATGCCTGATCATTGCCCGAATCCTTAATTATCAAAACCGGGATGTCGCCCTCCGCTTGGCATGTGAGAGGGGCTCCATTCAATAGCATGGTGCTGGCTCTGTACCCTGACTTCACTCCACTTGTTCAGGAAGCCCGTCGGAAATTCACTGACATTAAAAAATCCTTGCAGAAGGCGGGAGTGCGCTACGCGATGCTTTACCCTGCAAAACTGAAAATCCAGTTAAACGGTAAGACTTGCATATTTGAAACACCCACCAACGCGGATAAATTCTGGAGACAGCACTGGGCAGAGGCTGCCTTTCCAAAGGCGGACATTCGAAGTGACTCAGTAAACATGTCCCCTACTGGATAATGGTGCACTGAACTTACCAGGGAGGCGTCTGGTAGATGCCACTGCCCCCCCCCAGCCAGATTGCAGCCCTGGCGGCCTTCCTGTGCATGTGGATACGGAGGCCTGAATTGGCTGCAAAACGTCTTGAACACGTCATAGTCATTTGCTGTAACTTGTACTGTCCACCGCTGGTCTTTGTTTCCTTTCATTATACATGTGGCAGTATTGCTGCTCTGGGGCAAGTTTAGATGTTGCATAATCATGGAGTGCTGGCGGACACCCTAGAGCGTTGCCTCTACCCAAGGAGATCTCCTACTGTTTGATTGGGAAATGTTGGGATTCACCGGATATAGGTTGGGTGGCTCTCTGATGTGGGTGGGCGGTGGGAGATGTAGGATGTTAACTGTTGTTTGTTGGATGTTAGTTCCTTGCAGGATATTATTGAGCACTCAGATCAATCACTGGCACTCTCAAGTACTGTTCTTTTACTATACACAATCTCACATTACACATGGCACCACCCGGTAGACACCCTGAGACTCGGGACCTGAGATGCATGACGTGAAATGTGCGGAGCCTTTTGAATCCTCGTAAGGGATGGCAGGTATTGGCATATCTTGCCCGGCATGATGTTAAGGTGGCATTTTTGCAAGAAACACACTAAGCCCTGAACTCTGTCAATCAGGTCACCTCAAACTGGGGAGACAATTGATTTTTTTTGTGAACTATAGTTCATATATAGTTCGAGAGGAGTATGTATTCTCATTCATAGAGCGGTACCATTCAAAGCACATAAAATAATTGGAGACCCAGAAGGCCATTACCTTCTAGTGGCAGGTACCCTAGGCTTCCAAAGCATACTATTAGTTAACATATACGCTCCCAGTATCGACTCACCAGATTTCTTCCCCAATATCGCTGCACATATCTCTCAGCGGGGCACTGGCACTATACTAATGGGTGGGGACTTTCACCTTATGCTAAACCCTGCTTTAGACACAACAGGAGCCGGGCTGAATACCAAACCCCAATACGTACGGGCACAGAGCACTCTAATGCGATCCTTTTTACTGCAGGATGTGTGGTGCACCTGCAACCCCTTACACAAAGAATTCTCCTTTTATTCTTCTCCTCATGGGACCTGGTCCCGCATAGACCACTGGTACCTGTTGCCACCCTCACATTAGCTGCACGTTCCCTAGATCATCTCCCTCGCACAGTGTCTGACCACTCACAGATGCTGCTGGTTCTCTCTGTTCCAGCCTCAGTATGCGCTCGTCCCCCCTGGTGCTTCCCCGAAGAAGCAATACAAGACAGCGTATTTTGAGCAAAGATCAGTGAAGCCATAATGGAATACTTTCAATTGAACACAGTCACACTACACTTTGGGAGGCGTTTAAGGCCTGTATTCAAGGAACCTGTATTGCAAAGCAGTTCAGTGTCCTACGCACCATTCGCGGTAACCTGGAGAGGGTTGAAGGGCTCTTGGGTGACATTGATTCAAAATGTTTACAAGGGAAAGCCCCAGCTCCGTTACACCAACGGGCGGCACTGTTAACGGAGTTTCAGGAACTCGCCACCCGTGAGGCCAATTTCTTGGGCAAATATGCCCGGGCCAGGACATATGGGAAGGGCGAGAGACCCGAACAAACACTAGCTCAATTATTGTGGCCTAAGTATCAGTCATCTTACATCACACAGGTCCAAATGCCAGACGGAACTTTATCCAAGAACAAAGCCGAAATTACTACTGCTTTCTGCTCTTCTTACTCCCGCCTCTACACTACTCGCTCCCCTCCTGTAGGTGACGCTCTCACTGACTATCTGGCCGAGGTAGCTTGAGGATGGGCAACAGCAATTTCTAGCCACTCCTATCACGGGAGACAAGATATCTCAGGCCACTGATGACCTCAGTGGAGCTCACGCCGGCACATTCTATAAAGCATTTAAAACCCTCCTTATTCCCCATTTACTAGAGGTATATGCAGAGTCTCTCAAGAATAATATACTTCCCCCTACAATGCAAGAAGCTGTTATAGCATTATTATAGAAGCCTGGGAAGTCCCCCACGTGTTGCAACTCCTACAGACCCCTTTCTCGGCTGAATCAGGACTATAAAATCCTGGCGAAGGTTCATTAGAGTCATGTCTCCTTATTGATAGATCAGATTATTTCACCTTATCAAACCGGATTTGTTCTGAATTCATCCACTTACGTTAATCTGCGTACGCTCTTTGCAGATATTAACTAAATTGCCCACGAACTTTCAGCTGCAACGATATTGCTAGATGCCGAAAAAGCATTCGACTCTTTAGAATGGTCCTTTCTATATGCGACTCTGCAGAAAATCGGTATTCCCCGCAATGTTTTGAACCCCATTCGCCTATTATACACAAGCCTGTTTGCAAGACTTAGCATAAATGGTGGCCTCTCAGACACATTCGAACTATCGCGGGGGACTAGACAGGGCTGTCCATTATCACCGATTCTATTTATGTTCCGCCATCTGCAGGAACAGCACCTGCATTGCGGACCCCGCTTCCACCGGGGACCCCTCTTGGCTTCACTATATGCTTGACGATGTCATACTGTTCGCTCATGACCCTGAGACTAACCTCCCCCCCTTCTCCGGGAGGTGGTGCGGTTCAGGATTTTCTCTGGACTATTAATTGGGACAAATCTGAAATATTCCCACTAACTGAGGCCATGACCTCATTCTCTCCCGAATTACCTCTCCAATGGTGCGAGGACCCCCCTAAATATCTAGGAATTTACCTACACCGTGACGCAGCAGAGGTAATCCGACTTAATTACGGACCAGCAACTGAGCGACTATCGTCGCAAATTGATAGATGGATTGCACTTCCCCTGTCCATGGCCGGAAGAATAGCCATTATTAAAATGGTGGTTCTCCCAGGATTTCTGTATTACTTCTTAAATATCCCCATTCCTTTCACTGCTAAATTTTTCGATACACTGAGGGGTCTGCTAATTAAACTGATTTGCGCAGGTGGACAGCCATGAATTAGCTGGCAGACATTGACAATGTCATATCAGCACGGTGGATTGGGGGCCCCTGACTTTTATCTTTACTTTTTAGTTGCACAGGCACACTACGCCTACTATTGGTACCACCCTGATGCCCGACTGCAATATTTGAAGCCAGAATGGACCCAGGCTTGTCCCCATTCACTTTCTGTTCTTATACCACAAGGCATTCCCGAACACCCTCTGAAATACAGACGCTGCACTCTACATTCTGGGCCTGGACGCAACTATGCCGCTACCTTAGATTCGACCTCCCATACTCTCCACATGGCGTACATCACACCGAAACTATTGACCAAAATAGATCCCACTAAGCCTCACATTTGCCCCAGATGTGCCACGGAGGCCGCAGATTTCTCACATATGGCATTGAACCGTTCACCTGTGCTGGCATATTGGAGTGAAGTCTTTCGCTGCCTTGTTGACATGATAGCGGCCGAACTGACCCCTTCCCCTTTACTGGCACTGCTGGGCTATGTGAAGCCACTGAAGCCTGGCGTGTGCCGCTTTTCAGACATCGCCTTACTCCTAGCCAAACGACAGGTGTCTAAACATTGGTATAGCCCTGTGGCTTCAGCGGTTAAGGCTTGGATAAAGGACCTAATATATTGTGACACTACTAGTGATACATATGCCTCCCTGCAACCACCTACCTCTAGGCCCAAAAGCATCTGGCAACCACTACAGTCTTACCTAGTCTCCCATACTGAAGAAATGGACTGAATGTTATATCGATATGCTTCACAGAGCGAGCCAAAGTGTTAGCAATAGAGGCAATTCCTCCCATGTCTGTATGTTTATTGGCAGTAATAGGTTAAGTAGGGGAACTCCGTGAGTTATGCGGAGTTCGCAAGATGGCAGAGTTGCTTTCCGCGCCTGTTTGCGTTAGGTTTTCTGTCAAACATAACGCAACGTGCGTTCACGCATTGGAAATCAGCCTATTTTTCAATCTCCTCCTAATCTACTTAATCCTACCCCTCTAAAACCTATCTACCCCTCATTTTTTAGTATATCCTTGTCCTGTGTCTTTGTATTTTTTGTATTTTACGTTTATTTATATTTTTTTGTGTTTTTTGCTTGACTTTTTGTACTCTATTTTTCGCTTTACTTTCTTTTGCCTTCCTTTCTTCTTTTTCATACTTCTACTTTCTCCTCTTACCTAGTCCCCATCCAGCACCATGGCAGAGAAGGGGAGTGGCAGTGCCAGGCCCCCAAACCACTAGCCACAACTGCCTTCCTTGCGGTAGGCCACGCTAAATTGGTGCAGCCCCGTGCACTGTTCATCGAGGTAGAGGTGGCAGCACTCTTTTATTACATGCAGCGCCACCTCCCCTTCGCCCTGGCAGCAGGCAGCTGGCATGGTAGTGGCTACGCCCT
This sequence comes from Calotriton arnoldi, assembly GCA_963921515.1. Lineage (NCBI taxonomy): Eukaryota > Metazoa > Chordata > Amphibia > Caudata > Salamandridae > Calotriton > Calotriton arnoldi. The sequence goes on along the minus strand of CAWUFW010002636.1, from coordinate 2,024,721 downwards.
CAAGGAGTGGAAGCAATGCTTGGAGAGAGTGCGCCGGGCGGTTCGCCTCTGTTCGGGATCAAGTGCACCCAATAGCAGCTGAGGCACCGATGGGTGGACATCTTGGACCGGGTCCAGGACCTGCTCGACCTGCTGGGCATGGAGGTTGCAGGGCTTGGTGAGTAATATTCATTTATTTATTGTGTTCAATCTATGCTAATATTTTTTTTCCAATTAGCAAGCATGCTGCTCACACTTAGGTAAGTTAAGTTTATGTTAAGAATATTATATGATCATCCTGGAGTAGACAGATGCTTGGCAGCGCTACCTAATCCTACTAGCGTCATTGGCACTCGCTTGGACTGTTTAGTTAAGAAGTTATGCAGAGACTACTCTGTCCTAATACTGAGATAGTGGTGTATTAGACAATGAGCTATCACATTTTTCTTTCATTTCTCTGTGCCTTTATTTTTTGTAGCTCGTACAGTCCCAACTCCCAACCCCAAGTGATTTCCCAGTGATGTGTAGAAAGTATTAAGTAACTAGTAACCATGCATGCAATAGCATTACTGCATTGAAAAAAAATGCAGACAGGGGTGACCTGTCAAAGGTGAGAGATTGAGAATGAAATGAGAAGCAAAGATCAATCGTTGCAATTTATTAGTAGTTCTACTTCTAATGTAGTTTAGGAAAATTGGAATAGGGTAGGGTTAGGAAACTAAGGAATAGGTGCACGATAGTAATAGGAGAGAAGATCTGATTTATAAATGTTAAATCAAATTTTTCTGCATTTACCTCTCCCAGTTAAAACATTTAGGGGAGATTAACTGTACCACTAATCTTTTTTAAATTTTATTTTGTCTATTTCTTACATCGGCATCCAGGGGCAGGAGGAATACGGCAGCGAATAACATCATCGTGTCGCAGGCGGGTGAGGGGACTGGAGGTGCCTCCATGAGCGCATATGGCTCTGCTGGGCCCAGTAAGTCCTCCTGTTAATACTATTTATTTGCCTATCTTGATCTTTCATTTAGAATGATTTTTTTCCTTTTTTACTGTGCCTGTCTTCAAATCTTTTTCCAATTCCACTTTAATCTGTTTCCTAAATCCTTTTTATCCCTACATTATCCTATTTATTACTTATTTCACTTTCTCTATATTTCAAGCCTCTGTACTTGACTTCAAAACTATCTGTACTAGTCTGTAGGTTCCTTGTTTTTCTGCTTTGTCAGTAAGCCTTCCCTTTCCCCTTATAGACTGGTGGTACAGTAAGACTCAGAGAACCCATTTTAGGTCAGGTACTCTACTGTGAACATTGCATTCATGCAGTTAAGGCATTCTATGCATGTTTGTTGAGAAGGCTTTCTTTTTTTCTTGCTCATGTTCAAATAGTACTGTAAAACGAGAGAGTGGCATCGCTTTTCCCACCGTCTACTTCCTCAAAAGGTTATATCTGAGGGAGTTAAAGATAAAATTGCCCTGAGGTGATAACAAAATTAACATGCACATAGCAACACAAGGATTCTTGTTTGACAATCCCTGTTGACAGCTTGTATGACCAGCTATAAAGATAAAATCTAAATACCTTGACCCAAGATCCAACAGGCTTCCCAAACCTCACAGACAGTGAGACAAAGGTCTGATCACTTTGGACAGTTTGTAGTGGACTGATCTCCTATGAAAGAAATATGCAAATGGAAAATGTCAGACCAGAGATGCTAAAAGAAAATTCAAGTTGTCTGATCATATCAGAGTCATTATTGTAGGTAACCAGACCATTCATTAGTAAATGGGCCTAATTCTTGAAGCCGCAAACCATTTAAGAACTTTACTAGGAAATCCTTGCTGTGTTTATTCTAACGTAATTCCTTTCAGACAGTTGGAGCTTTTGACATTTGCCTTTAGTTTTATGAGAGTAATGGTGGCTGTGACTCTAATAACATCAAATCTAATGGCCCCAGGGGACCATCAATATACTGTTACTGTGCCACCCACTACATAATTTTAAACATGTTTTTGGCACAGAGTGACAGAATATTGTTTACAATGTGTCTTTTTTCTTTCTAGCTACTCCGGGTCAACATCGTCCATCTCACCAGGATGTAGCAGCCCGGCTGCGGAAGCAAAAGCTGGAGGCAATACGGGCCAAGCACCAGCAGCTGGTAGCCCAGGAGGAGGAGGGGGCAGTGGCCCAGGGCCCCAGCCAGGCCCCAGCACCTCCAGCTTCCCAAGCCCAACACACAACATCTGCACCACAGTCTTCAGGCAGCTGCCTGCCATCCAACCACTCACACTGCTGCCCCCTTACAGAGAAGAATAGACTGGCACGTAGAGGAGATCCTGTGCCATGTTTAGTTGAACCCTTTTTTAACTTTTATTTTGGTGGGTGGGGCTTGTTTGTTGTTGTGGGTGGGGAGGTTGGGGATGCAGGATTTGCAATCAGGGTGTCTGGACTTTCTTTTTCACTGGCAATGGTTGGTGACAGGGATATTTCATTTGTTTGGGGAAAGGGGTGGGCCAGTAGTTGTTGGGGGTGGGTTGAAGGGATGGGTTTTTTGTTTGTCTAGAAAAATAAATATTTACATTGCTTTTTTTATGCCTCTAATGTCTAATCAAGGCCTTTGGGGGTGTTTTGCTTTTTAAAGCTGCCTTTTAGTGCAACACATTTTTAAAATTTGCTGATAGTGTGTAACAACATTTAGGTATGTGCTATGCTTATGTGGCACTTTTGGGCTACTACTCTCCTAGTCTATGCAGTCTGCAACTATATTGACCACTAAAGGGGACATGGAGGTTTGCCAATGCCTTTACTGCAACAACTTAGTAGAACAACAAACTATAGTTCTCTTACCGAATAGAAGAAGAAGCAAGGGCTGCAGCGTTTCCCAAGGTGCTGTGGTGGTAGTAGTAGCAGGCTAGCACACTAACAACAGTGCTGGGACCAGAAGTGAGGTTACACTCACACCTAGGTGAACTCCAACTGTAGGATTTTAATCAGAATGATTATTCATCTCAGGCAACTATTTGGAAATAAAAAAACAGAGTTAGTATTATTAGCTTTACAAACACTCGAGAGTTGAGACTAGTTTAGCACACAACAAAGAATACCTGATACAGAATAACAACTAACTGGCACATGCATCAAGGTAGGCTTTTGCGATTCCTTAATTGCGATTATTAAGGAATCGCAATTAAGGAATCGCAAAAGCCTATGCATGTAGGAATCGCTATAAAAATAGCGATTCCTAAACATTCCTTAATTGCGACTCGCTAATTGCGAGTCGCAATTAGGAATACCTCCCATTAATTCCTATGGGCCTAGAGGCCCATAGGAATGAATGGAAAGACATTGTCAATTTGCGATTCGCAATTAGAGAATCGCAAATTGAGAATGCAATTTCAAGGGTGCCAGGGTGTCAAAAGGACCCCCTGTTGCACCCCTGAAATCTGCATATGAGTACATCTTGCACACACACATGCCCCAAGGGCATGTGTGTGTGTAAAATGGAACTTTGAAAAATGCACTTTAGTAATTTAGTAATTTGCGCCCCCTATTAGCGAAATCGCAAATTTTTTTACTTTAATGCATTGCATTTAAGGAATCTCAATTTGCGATTCCTTAAATGCAATCGCAATTTGAGAATTCGCAATTAATTGTGAATTCTCAAATTACGAGGGCCTTGACCCTTGATGCATCGCAAAAGGTAATTTTGCGGTCGCAAACGGCCGATTTTTGCGAATCGCACCGTTTGCGATCGCAAAAACCTTTGATGCATGTGCCCCTAAATTAGTCAGAGCAATGGTTGGTGAGCTAGTATTTCGAGGAAACAAAAGTGACTCTTAGTCTTGCATTGTGATTCGTAAGGAGGAGGACTTAAAGTCGGAAGAGGACATGGTTTTTGTTGGTTAAGTGTTTAACACAACACACAAGGGTAGAATGATACTGATGAATGATGTTCATCTATAAGCAAAATATCAACCACTTTTATGCATGGGTTGGTAACTGGGGCCAGTGTGGACTATTGTTTCAGTAATAGGAGTAAAAACTGAAGATCCCGCAATGTGTTGGTGTTGCTTTCACCACATCCGCCCCACCAAGTGTGTGATCCATTGATGGTGTAAATTAAGCCACACCTCAATAAATCACACAGCCCAGTGGAAGAGAGTTAGGGGTTTTTGATGACTGGATGGGAAGTGGGATTAGGGGAAAGGTTTGACAAAGACAAACACTACACAAGGACAACATTCATCTGGGCAATGAGCAGCCAACCATCATTAATTTGTTATGGGAGTAAAAGGAAACAAAGGAATGAGTACAGGTAACTTAAATGCAAACCAGACCAAATTGTCTGTCTCACCCCAGAGAGACCCAAGTTACATAACATTATATATCTAAATGTCCTGTGTTGCCTAGCTTTGAAAGATAGCAAATATTTTACAAATTATGTAGGAGTCAAGCGAACAGCACACACAGTATTAATGATTATTAAAAGAAAAAATGATACTGTATTGCCAAATTGGGAGTTGCATCTGCATTCCTCTTGGACTGTCCATCAGTCTTGAGTGCCTAGCGCGGATGCGGTCCAGCAGGATAAGTGTGAGTGTTATGTTGCTTTTCCAGTTTGAGACAGGGTAAGAGGGTCGGCGGATTGAAAAACAAAAATGATATTGTAGAATCAAGAAGAAAGAAAGAAGTTAAACTTCATAAGGAGTGCACGAGAAGACTCAGAGGCAGCACAAGAGAGAAGGGAATAATAGTCCTGGTGTGTGAACAATTAGGTGAGCGCAATATCACAACAACCAAAAATCACGCAAAAGGGGCCGCACATAACTACTGATATAGGGCTGATCAAACTCGCAACTATCATGATCATCAATTCATCATCATTCATGAATCATAACAATGATATGTAGCCCAATGGGCACAGCACGTTCATAATGTGATGATCATTTGTGACTAAATGTCTGTCTCCAGTTACCTACAACAACAGGCCATCCCACCCAACCACCCCTTAGCTTTAAATTTGAGCCAGACAGCACTCACATAGCACACACACCCAGCAACATTGCATTTCCCAAATCAAGTAAAATCAATTCACTGCTGTCACCACTCACCACCACTCTACAGAGTTGGGCAGGCCACTTTAAAGTCATCACCAAATCGGTTGGTGTCAGTGGAGTTGAAAACTTCCTTCTTCTGGTGGAGGTTCTCGAAGTAGTCACGCTCATGCTCTGACTCCTTCCATCATCCCTGATCCTCCTGACTCCGAGTACGGTATCCAACTCCATACCGACTGTGTCCCGACTCAAATGGAATTGATCGACCTGTAGTACAATGCTGTTGATGCACGACAAGAGAAACATCGAGTCATTTTTTGTGTAGACTAGATTTGTTTTTGTGTTATCTATTCTAAAGGGACTTGTCGGGTCGGACTCTTTGAGGAGTATAAACTAAAGCAGGAAACAAAGCAGTGTGGAGTTGACCCATCATCAGTGAACAAATCTCGCAAACTCTCAAAGGGGAAGGAAAAAATCACCTTCAGGGAAAAAATGACCAGCCGTCAGTAGGCCACTAACATTGTAAATCATCACAAACACATTTAAGCGTAATAGCTACAGATAAATAAACACTGAGGGGCCAATTCCGATCTCGGCCGGTAGGGCACCGAATCGGATTCGGCTTAACCGGATCCGATTCGGAGCCCTCTTTCCCGACCGATTCGTACGTGCGTCCGGCCGAGCGAGTACGATGCGAGCGCACGCGAAATCGCCGACCGACTCGTACGCGGGTCCGAACCGCTCCGACCGACTCGCACGGACACGACTCGCACCGCGCAATGGAGACGTTCCCCGGCAGGGCAAGTACGATGCGCGCCGCGAGAAGTCCGACCGACTCGCGCCGTCCGGCTCGAAAGAGCAGTCGGAGCCAGACTTTGGGGGTCCGTGTCGGACCCCCCTGTATGCGTAGCCGCGCAAGTCGCACACAGGGGGGACCCATGGGTCCCCCCTACCTGTGCATGTACGCCGCGAGTTGCATCGAGGCGTACCCGCTGTAGGGGGCGCCCTTGTTCGCCTTGCACCCATTGAGTCAATGGGAGCCCGCGTACGCGTTGTACGTCCGGCTCGCATTGACTTCAATGGGAGTCCGACCGACTCGAGTCCGATTGCATGCGTGCGCATCGTACTCGTTTGGTCGGACTGCCAGAGTCCGATTCGGTCGGAAATCTCTCCGGGTCCGGCTCGGTCGGAGTGTTTTCCGGCCTGAATCGGAATTGGCCCCTGAGTGTCGCTGCCTGCCACCACATGAATCATCTCAACATACTCACAAACAACAGTCACTCAGCGTGCAATGCATGCGATTTACCTGTTCTTCTGATTCTGTAATGTCTTTTAGGCTAGTCCTATCATGTATACCCCTATTACATACATTTGTCCCATCCACACGACAATAACGATTCTAAACAGGTGACCTTTTACCTACTAGCTTGCTCCTGTCTCTTGGACACCAGGCTCTCTGTACTCTATCATAATCTCTGTACCTGACCTACATAAACATGTCCCCAGGCACGGTAGAATTATTCTGTATAAGGGTCATCACTCTTTTCATCCTTGGCCAACAGCCAGCTGTGCATGATTACACTTGTTTAGAAAAGCATTGGTGATTGTTTTCAAAACACTTATGTTTGTTTTCAAAACATCCATGATTGTTTTAAAAACATATGGATTCTAGAAAAAACCCTGGAGGGACCACTTTAGTATAAAAGACCCTCACTCCCCCCTACAAACTAGAAGAGAATTCCTTCCAAGCTGAGACGGGGTCCTGCATGCTGAAATCTTCGACACGCAGCGGTCTGACATCCCTGTGGGCTGTCATCCTCGATGCAGAGACAGGGTCTTTCATTCTAAACCATCAGTTGAGTGGGCTGGTTCATTCCTAGGGGTTTCTTGGCTAAAGATACACATAGCTATACGCATATACACCTACACATCCAGGTTAGGCTAGGTACATTTAGGCAAATTACTTAGGGCGCACATTTTAGGAATATGCAAGTGCAAGTTTTTATCTGAACTACTTATGTTCATCTAATTAGCACTATGGTAGAAATGTGTCTACTATTTACTATATTGGTACTAGCAATCTCTTTCATATGCTTCTGTCTCCTGATTGTAGCTGCACATATGTTTTACACCAGTTTGTCGCGGGACCAATAAAATACTTATTGAAACGTCCTAATCGCCATCCTGTGTATTTTCTGAGAATAAGCAAGCACGAGTGTCTGAGTGAAACGTACTGTACTGTTTTCCACGATCCCTGAGGAATCAGGGTTGTCATGTTCAGTGGTTGCCAGAGACTACCTACACCACTGTAAGATACAGGGGGGTGGTAGTGGCACTGTAGAGCAAGCCGGTCTAACGGCTGACATATCCTGTGGGGGTGTCCAGAAGCGGTTGGGACAACAAGCCCTCAGTTAAGGTCATCCAAAACGCACAGGTCCTGGGGGACTCCTAGGAACAGCACGACATGGCGCCGCCAACATTGGTTTGGTTCTTATATTAACTGTAAAAATCTGAGTAGTTCAGTCGTGCTTTCTCAGACAGCCCTACTCACACCTTTCAGAGACGTCTGAAGTGGGAAGGGGAATCCTCCTCAGCTGAGCAGTTATACTCTGCGTATTGGCTGAAGGTTTAGCAAGCTAGTAAGGATAAACAGTGCCCCACATTGCGCAAAACACTACCTCTTAACTTCTTCTTCTCTTTTAAAAATGACTGACCCCGCGAGTAGCTAGGGGGAAGACAAATTCGCTAACGCTCTTAACATCAAAGAAAACTGCACACATGCAGTGACTATGAAATTGCTAGAACACGGTGTACCAGCAACAGGTGGCTGTGTTACCTTCGTGATTGAGGCACATAAGGTGTTCGGATCAGAGGTAGTCTATTCCTGGGTTCGGTTCCCACCTGCAGATCCGGTGACTAATTTGTTCCACACATACATTGTAGTTGAACCACCAGATGAATAATTCCACACAAAGACATTGAAGTCCTGTTAGCGTACCAGCAGCACAGAAACTGGTTTAAAGGCGCCCTCCCACACACATCTGTCATGAGACTCGGTCCGCCTCGCATAGAAGGAGCGAGCTGGCCAGTGTTAGCGACATACACTCCACATACCGAGATAGGTATACTACCAGTGGATAAAGTCCGTGCAATATGCAAAGTCATAGTCAGGCTATACAGACACATCGTCCAGTTCATCATGCAAACATTGACAGTCCAACCTGCGAGAAATGCTCCAACTGGTCCACTTCAGACCACACCTATAATTAACCCACAGACACTGAAATCAGTAATAGGGACAAGTCCTTCCAAACGGGAGCAAATTCCGTTCTGGATTGCACAAAAAATTGCACAGCTGGAAGCAGTATTTCCCCATATGGGTCAGCAGGAAAAACAGAATGAATGAATGAATGAAATTGGTTTTATAAAGCATGCACATACTCAAGGGTGTCGTAGCGCTAGAAAAAGGAAGAAGGTAAAAGATCATAGGGGCGAACGGAAAGCAAGTAAGTTGTAAGATGCAACATGACTCTAGCAGCAGCTTATTCTACTGCTTTGGTAAACAGCCATGTTTTCAGCTGCTTCCTAAATTGCATCAGGGAGGATTGACATCGCAGCATTAATGGAAGTAAGTTCCACAATTTACCTGCACAGATGGAGAAGGCCCAACCCCCATCTTGCTTTGTTTGATCTAGAAATGATAACAAAGCGTAAAGAACTGGATCTAAGGTTCCTGCTTGGCTTATACCAGGAAAAACACTCTTGCAAATACATTGGGCCAGTCCGGTAAAGGGCCTTGTGAACCGTGCACATGGCCTTAAAGATAATCCTTTTTCTAACTGGGATCCAGTGCAGACTCTGCTGCAATGATTCAGATATAGGACTAAATTTAGGGATTTTTAGCAGCAATCTCACCGCTACATTTTGCAGAGCCTGCAACTTCTTTATCACAGATTTCTGAGCACCAAAGTACACAGCATTACAGTAGTCCAGCTTAGAGAAGACAAGAGCTGATATAACCGTCTTCTGGAGGTCCAGGGGAATAAATGTAAAGATTTTTTTCAGAATCTTCAGCACAGAAAAACCAGATGGATAATTCAGTGTCGAAAATGAATCCCAGATTTCTAACTTTCTGGACTGGAGTTGGTAAAATACTGAGGCTCGACAGCCACCATGAGTCATTCCAAAATGAGGTCTCCTTTCCAAAAAGCAGCACCTCTGTTTTGTCTGTATTCAATTTCAGGCAATTATTCTGCATCCACAGAGCCACTTGGGACATGCAGTTGCAGAAGTTTCTGGCCTCCTTATTTATGTCCGATGATATAGAGACCACTATCTGTGTATCATCGGCGTAAGAGAACACAGCTAAACCCTGACTTTGAATGAGCCTGATGAGGGGGCTAATATAGACATTAAATAGCGTGGGGCTAAGGAAGGACCCCTGAGGAACACCACAGGGTAAGGAGAATGGAGATGAGCTTGCTTCCACCAGCTCTACCCGTTGCTGCCTATTGCTCAAAAAAGGAGCTTAGCAGGGTGAGAGCAGAGCTTCTGAAGTCGAGCATATGGAGACGTTTTTTAAAAATGTATTTACGTTTTATGAGGAGTGAATGGTGAACCCTGTCGAAAGCGGCAGAGAGATCCAATAAGATCAGTGCCACTTTTCCGCTCTTATTGATTACCATTCTAACTTCCTCAGAGGCTGCTACCAAGGCAAATTCAGTACAATGATTTGCTCTAAAGCCATACTGTGAAGGATCGAGCAGCAAATTAGCATCCAAAAAAGCTAAAATCTCCTCATTCAGTGATTTTTCAAGAATTTTAGCCGGAAAAGGTAGGCGAGATATAGGCCTAAAATGTTCCTTCTTTATTGGTTCCAACAAAGGTTTCTTTATCAGTGGCAAAATAGATGCCTCTTTCCATATATTCGGGAATTGCCCTGAGATCAGTATCTCATTCAAAAGTTCCATAAGCGGGCCAGCAACCACATTGGCAACTTGTTTAAGAGCCTGTGGTGGACAGGGATCTGATGGAGCCCTGGATTTAATAATATTGATGAGACTAATTACTTTCTCCTTAGTAAAAGGAGAAAAACTACCAAGTTGTGGGTCTCTTGAAGGAGTGACAGTGTTTTGTCAATCAGGTTTCTGCACGTACGTTGAGGAATCATCTGCACTTAGTGTGTTTGGGGAAGATGAGAAATTTTGATTGATAGAATTAACTTTAAACTGAAAAAAGGTTGTCAGCTTATTGCAAAATGCTTCGTCTGGATTGAAGGAGCATGCAGTGTTCCATTTTAACAAAGATTTAACTGTTTTGAAGAGTTCTCTACTTGAGTTTTTTGCTACGCTAATGCTTTCCGATTTTTTTTAAATTTTGGCTGTTTATATTAGACCCTTATATTGCGTCAGTATTTCTTTATATTTAACCCTTTCATTTGGACAGCATTTTTTTCTCCATAAACGCTCTTGCAGCCTGCATTTCCCTTGGAAGGCCTTTAGTTCTAATGAGAACCAGGGAGCTGATGGATGCTTCCTATAACTTTTTACTATCTTTTCTTGCACCAATTTTAGTGCAGCTGCGTTTAGCCACCTAGTATAATTCACCGCCGTATTATTTGGATTGCCGTAGGTGACTGGATAGGTGTTGGAAAGAGTATCCCTCAATTCACCGATATTAAACTTATTCCAGGGCTGATAGTTTATGCTTCTAGGTTTATTGTTGTCCATATTGTTGTGAGAGGGGACTCCAAGTGCAAAAAATATGGCTTTATGATCCGACCATACCATCGGCAAAATATTCTCCACTTTTAACTCCAGATTATTAGTAAATATTCCGTCCAGAGTATGGTTGGCAACGTGGGTTGGTTATGTTATTAACTGATTTAAGTTAAATCTCTTAAAAATATCAACTAAGTTATTTATGTCTGAATTATTCTGAAGCTCCAAGTGGAAATTGAAGTTGCCCACTAATGTAAAACTGCGGTAGTTTATGCAGGATTCCATAAAGTCCTGTATTTTATGGATAAAATTAGCCTTTGGACCTGGAGGGCGGTAAATCAGTAGGCTCTGGAAAGTAAATCTATTGTTCAGTTTTAAAGCAAAGCCAAGCGCCTCACAATCCAGATGAAATATTGGCTGAAAATTGGCCTTTTGTGCTACGAAACACAATTGCAACCCTGCCCCCATTTTTGCCTATTCTATCCAGGCGCTCTACATTGTATCCCGTTGAATGGCAATATTCATATCTGGGTCAGAAGAATTATCAGCCCAGGTTTCTGTAGATCATATCTCGTATATTTAATTAATTGAGCAGGGGTCCTGGCGCCTGGCGCCGTCCAGGCGCGGACGGGCTTGCCTTTGGCGTGCAATCGGCATGCCCACTGCGCGTGTACTCTGCGTGCCCGGGTTTCCATGCTGATTTATCCTTGATTGCCCCAAAATCCCACCAACAACACAGAGAAAAAAACTAGACCGCTAACCGCTGAGTATGGCGGCCATCTAATGTAGAGAGGAGAGACACCCCTACGCACTCCCTCCGCACAAACGGGACAAAATGCCCACGGCGGACCAGAGAGTCGGAGGCCCTTGGTAAGATCAAGTAACTTGAAGCAAAAAGAATAAAACAGTAGACCGCTAAAAACAATTAAAAAATAAACCTCAATTGATGACTAAAAAGATTGATAGTGCAAAAACAGCAATGTTTAAAACTGGGTAAATGCAGCACACAAGCAGCGCCTTACTAATGCTAACCATTTGCTTGCCAATGGGGATGGTTCCCTTGATTGAGGATTGTACCACTTGGGGAACAATCTTTGCTGCCGTTTACGTCAGAGTACATGGTTCCCCTTCCTTAGCAGTTGTTCCTGATGTATTGAAACAGATGCAGAACGAGTACGGGGCAGGACCTGCCCTGGACTTGGGAATGAAACTGATGGCTAATTTTGCCCAAGTCTCTGCAATAATGCTGAGCAACATAAAGGGGGAGGCTGCAGCAGTGGCCATACACAGCCCCCTAAGGGAAATAGCACCTAGAAATAGGGAGCGAGAATTACCAAAAATTATCCAAGAAACCTATGCTGCATTGGGTAGAGATAATTTGGGAACCAAAGCAGGGAAGCCACAAACGGCGGGTAGTCCTGACAAAGACAACTCAAAGCAAGCACTCACTTCTTCTAAAAAAAAATGGGAAAACAAAAATTCTAAAAATAACAATTCAGAAAAGAATTCAAGATCAAGGGGTGGGTCTCCCCAACGGGAGTCCTCTGAAAAGAAGTACAACCTTAGAAATTGTGATAACATTAGGAAACCTGACAGGTATCAGGGCACTGATACATGTTCCTTTCAGGGTTCATCAAAAAACTCAGAGAGAGACGGGTGATCAAAACAAAAGGAAGAAGATCGACCAAAGACAAAAAGGGATACACATCGCAATTCAGATTATATTATCAAACAGGAAGAGCAACCTAAAACAAAACCTCAATTCAAAAAGAAGAAAGTAGCTGGCTTAAAAATTAGACATGCCCAGGTTACTGAGGACTCAGCTTCTGAACCGGGAATGGGCTCTCACGATGCTAGACAGTGCGGCAGAAGTAACAATAGCTCACCGGAACCTGAAGGATTTTCTGGTGACAGCAGTATTGAATGAACACATCACGGTGGAAACACCTGATACCAGAGTTAGTATCCTGCATAGACTTTCGAAATTACACTTCAAATAGAGGGGGACATCTCAAGAAAGGTTAGAGGTCTCTTTTGGGAGAACTTAACATATGGATATGACATACTTTTAGCAGAAAAAGATTGGCCGCCTGAGTTTGTGATGGAGTGCCCAAAATGGGAAAGCGTCATTTTGCCTGCTTTCTCTGAACTCGTTCCAGAATCTTTAAAACATTCATACGCGCAGGAGTGGGCACTAGCGCGGGCTCCGGCATTATACCTCAATCATGTAGGGTGGGACGTGGAGTCTACTACTCACCACAAAATCCCATTAAAATCTACGCCAAATCCACAGAGACAGTACCCTATAAAAAACAATGCAAAAAGGCAGGTCAAAGAAATCTTAGACCAACTCGAATACCAAGGTGTAAATGAGACTTGCACCTCCCCGATGAATAATCCTTTGTTTCCAGTGATGAAACCTGACAACACATATTGTCTAGTTTTAGATTACCGACATTTAAACAAATGAACATGAACATTTGCAGTTCAAAAAGCACACAGTGCCACATTAATGAATAACATTGTGCGCAAACAATACAAAATGACATTAGATATCTCCAATGGATTCTTCTGCCAAAATATAGCTCCAGACAGCAGATATTTGACAACATTTTCTGCGCTCGGCACTCAGCAAAATGTTTGTTGTTCGCCTCAAGGGTATAAGAACAGCCATGGGCTATTATCGGCAAGAGTGTCAGAAATATTACAAACATGCCATGAGGAGGCAGTGTCCTATGTAGATGACATCTATCTAATGGACGATGAATTACTTGAATACTTGAGCAGGGTGAACAACATAATTGTGGAATTCGCCAATTTGGGCTATAAATTTAATTTCAAGAAATCAAAAATTGCCCAACTCAATGTCCTATTTTTGGGATACGAGCTGTCAAGTGAAGGCAAGAGCCTGGCAGCCAACTTTTTAGAAAAGTGCGCGCTGCTCCAACCTCCTAAGAATCTCAAAGTTTTGCAATCCATCTTAGGATTTCTAAATTTTGGTAGAACATACATTCTAGATTACGCAGAAAGAGTAAAACCTTTCTACGACTTAATCAGGCCTAATTTCACACCACATCGGTGGACACAGCAACACACAGATACTCTCTGTTCAGTTCAAGCTGATTTGATAGCATCTAAGCACTTACACACACGTGTAAATTCTACAAACCTGGTGATCCGGGTCGTCCCCGGGTTATCAGGATATACTTACATCACTTTCAATGAAGGTGAGACAGTTCCAATTGCATACAAATCACATTTGTACACAAATGCTGAAATTCGATTTGCAGCAACAGAACAAATACTAACAGCAGTACAGACTGCTGTAGTGAGAGAAAGAGCACTAGCACATGGGAAATGCATAATCGTTGTTATCCTGGTACCAACTTTAGAAGCAGTTACCAAAGCAAGCATTCCAAATGCGAAAGCATTGCATCCACAATGGATACAATGGGCTAATTCTCTCACTGCAACAGATGTAGATTACAGATACGATTCTACATTAAAACGCAAGCGTTCCTGGAGTACGAACAAGAATACCCTCTCCCGAATGAAATCTTGCCTCTAGAGAAATATGAATACATCATTTACACTGATGGTTCTGTTCAGCCTGCTACAGGAAGTAAACAACAGTATAGCACAGCATGTGCGATAGTGAAGGGACGTATACGGGACGGTAAGTTCCATCCTAGCAATACGACTACGCAATCTCTAGGAGATTGTACAGCACAGTTGGCAGAGCTGAAAGCCCTGATAGTAGCACTACAGTATAAGGATCGGAAATTCCCCACACTGATAGTGTGCAATTCATTTTACTGTTTGCAGTCTTACAATGAATATCTGCATTACTGGGGCCAGAATGGGTTTAGAGCAGGGCCAGACTGGCTACCGGGCTTTCCTTAATAAACAATGCAAAACAAATGTTTAAAATAGCACACTTTAAAGCTATTTGTTTTGCATTGTTTATTTAGAAGAGCCGGCAGCTCCCAGCAACAAAAACAGCCCCTCAGCAGTGAACCTTGACCCCACCCTGTCACCCCAGCAAAAAACGCCTGGTAGCCAGTCCAGCCCTGGTTTAGAGATTCCAAGGGTTGCACAATTAAACATAAATTGTTATGGGAACAAGTGGCAAAGCTGAAAGCATGCCTGCCATAGGCTCAAGTTATTCACACCTTGAATCATCAGCGTGTTGGAGTACACATTGAAGGGAATTCACTGGCTGATGAAGCCGCCAAGGCTACAGTGTGAACTTCTGCCATTGCTGCAATAACTCGTTCTAGCACGAGGATAGACAGAGACATACTGATAGCTGTCAATGCCTCAAAGAATGGCTCTGCCGTTCCGAAGGGCTTTCCACTCAAATATTCTTATAAATTAGATGCGCAAAACACACCATATGCTCAAATTCCAGGAGTGGGGAAATAGAGTAATACCAAACATTGATCGCAGATTAGGTTTAATACTAGCTGCACACGAGAGTCTGGGCTCTGCACACGCAGGAGTCACCGCTACAGTTTCATTACTAAAGCGGCGATTCTGGTGGCCAAGTTTGTCTAAGCAAAAAAAAGCTTATGTCTTAACGTGCGACATCTGTCAGCAGATGAAAGGTTCCACTGCAGCACTGCCACCACAAACACCATTACTCATTTCAGACATACCTCTCGCATGTGTCTATTTGGATCACTGCGGCCCTTTAAATTCAGACGGGGCTTACAAGTACATCTCGGTGGCAGTGGATCCATGCTCTAGATTTGTATGGGTTTGGCCTCAGCGCTCGGCTGGCACTCAAACTGTTATAAAGGATTTGCGAGTCTTCATTGGGACATACGCAATTGGCACGTTACATTCCGACCGTGGTCCTGCGTTTAGCTCTCGGGCTTACAAGGAAGCCATGGAAAGTATGGGCGTGGCCTTGTGGTACTCCTCCCCCTACCATCCCTAGGGGAAATTCAGTGGTGGAGAGGAAAAACCGGGACCCAAAGCAATCCTTAACAGCAAGGGTATTAGGTGCGGGTGGTAGTTGGGTCAATCACCTATATGGGGTCCAGAGGGCACTGAATAATATGCCAAGAAAATCCTTGGGAGGACGTACCCCCTATGAGATCCTGTTTGGGACAAGAATGTGGCTAACTGACCTCAATTGTGCCAGCAAACCATTTGAATTAAATGATCGTTTGGCTGTTTTACAGGAACTCAATGAATTCTGGGCATTACAAAGCAACGTCCAAGTAAAACACACCGCCACTGGGGAAGTGAAACCGGTACCGGCAAGACCTGTCTGGGTTCCAAAGGTTGGGGAACTGGTCAGAGAAAAGATCGTGGACAAGAAGGAGTGTGGGCCATCCTACAGAACACCTGTGCCTGTCCTGGCGGTTCAAGGAACAAGAACAGCTCTCCTTCCGCCTCTTGCCGGCCGAAAAGAAAAAAGATTTGTCTCCATTGATCTGATCAAACCACACTATGTGGTCGATTCTCAACAGCAGGCCACATGGAATCCTGAGTAGCCGCAGATCTCCTCTCGATACTATGCAGGAAGTTCATATGGAAAGACTAATAACGTTTCAAGACTCCTCTACGAAAGATGCCGGAGTAGCCAATAATGGAGTATGAATCACACCCGTTGAAACAGAACAACATGCAAATGAAAGTGAAACACAAATTGCAATTCGGCCCAATAATGAACTTTACATCAATGTGCCTTCACAAGAAGCAACTGCCAGTTCTACAAACACTGCTGAGCTCCCAAAGATAGATCGAACTGCGTCTGGCTTTTTCATCAACTTCGATTACTTTTCTTCAGATCCAAGTGAACCTGAGCAAACGCCACCCATCTCTAAAAAAGAGCAACTTCAACAATTCTATCTCTGACTGAAAAAGACTTACTTTGTGTCCCCTTGGCTACATCTTTGGCTTGCATTAGGGATCGTGTTCCTGTTAATTTGGATTGGTATAGTAACTGTCTTTTTCCTACTACTGAATGGACATTACCTTCCACAACGCTCTGCAGTACAACCTGTGAACTTGGTCTTGAAACCACATACGTCATCACACCGTGGTATAGTTTGGGATAGAGTTTCATATGATGTAATTAGTCCTACAGAACATTTAAAAATTCCACACGTGTTCAAATTTCAATGAATGATTTCATTTCCCCGAGTTCTCTCTCTGATGATTGGGACATTGAGACTGTAAATACTATGCTCTCAGATTTAGAACAATATGCTGCATTTTCTTCCAGGGAATTGTACGAAGATACACCTGACCTTTCGACAGTATGTATTGTTACCAGCACTATGGTCATTACTTTTAGCACAGAGCTAATGTTCCACGCACTTTAAACACTTACCATCAATGGGAACATTGCCCGACACCACCAAAAGGTAGTTCTGACACATTTGTACAGAAGTTTGCATACTTTTCAGGGTTCAATACATGACCCAATGCCATACTTCTATAAGTTACTACAGACTAATGCAACTGCGAAGAAAATGATGCTGAAAAACACCAAGCTCATTTATTCAGCACCTTTCATCTCCCAACTGTCTATACAAGGTTTCGACTATTGGAGGGACACGATAAACACAAAATCCATCAGGGGGACGAAAGATTGGCAGGTTCAGGGAACAGAGGCTTTATTTAGAGCGTGCCTCATACCGTTACAGATAATATTCCTGAACAGAACAGTGCAACAAACTACCTGCTATGGGTTTGCAAAAATTAAAGACCTGAAAACATCATGCATCCCCTTGCCCATACCTATTGAACGTATATCTAATGGCTCTTCGATCAGTAGCAGCACCACCCCCCTCTTCCCCCAGCGCCTTGAGACCCTCGCGGGTATGTAGTTCACTTTATAAGTGACATGATTGATTGATTGATTGAATGGCACACTGATTAGTGAAGAGGTACTGGGTACAATGATACACAATGGTACATACAATTCTTCAGCTCCCAATTGGAAGGGATGGTTGGTTTGGCCTCTCGACACAAATAGGTGTCAATCAAGATTCAAGGGTACCACCAGAGGGTTCACTATCCATAGGCCCGACACACGCTATGTACACATAAACAACCCAGGGGTAGTGACTTCTTATAGTGTTGGGAAATTATGCCTAAAATGGCTAAAATCCTCAACACTACAACAGGTGAAACAGCACTTGTCCCTTCTAGCTGACAAAATGGATCTTAGGGATTTCTTGTTAGGTCCCAAGAAACCACGTGGGAAACGCTTCTTGTATGCCATCTACAATGAACTGTGGAAAGTCTCCCAACAGGATGCTGCTGAGAGATTACGTGACATTGATAGGATTAACCTAGAAAAGGCCCTAGTTGTGGTAGACAATGGTATGACCACACTTTCTTCATGTATTTATTCACTGGGCCAAAAAACAAGTTGTCCCTTGATTCACTCAATCAACAAGAACACCCTATGAATAGTGGAGTTCTTAATTCATATAAAGCACATAGATAAACTTTAAAAAAAAAAATGTTTTACTCAAAATCCCTGAAACACTCAAACAATGATCCCACTATAACATACAGTGCAAAAAGGTCAATTTATTTCTTTAGTACATGTGAATATTATTAAAACACAATTTATATAATAAAACACCTATAATAAAACACAATGCATCAGTTCAACATAATTAAAAACAATAAAATTCATCAAGTCAGGACATAACATAACATCTTATAACACTTTTACCACAGAGAACCCTAAAAAATAGGGAAAAGAACAATGATAGACAGTATACTTTGTCTTTTAGCTCCAACTTGGAGGAGGGAGAGTGTAATACCGTAGGTGTATTTATTTGTTACACAGCGGGTTATTGTGGAGTGTTTTTGGACCTAGAAACTGTACACAAATGTGGGGTAGCTTCAGAAGTGTTTTAGCAAAAACTGTCTCTAGTAGTCTGTATTAGTAGTATGTCACTGTAAATTTTGTGGATAGTAGAATTACTTTAAGGTTTTAAATATATATTTTTATATACTTGTTTATACAGGGTATAACAATCAAATATACCACAAAGAAAAGTGAACGTAATGACTGTCTTGATAAAGATGGAATAATCAGATACCCATCGAAACGCGTCGACGCATTTCTGTACATTAATTATCCTGAGGACAAGTTGGACCTGTAGATACAAAATAGAGTATATGTATCCAGGCTAATCTTGCTAAAATTATTCCTAGGGAATTGTTGAGCTAAAAGACAAAGTATACTGTCTATCATTGTTCTTTTCCCTATTTTTTAGGGTTCTCTGTGGTAAAAGTGTTATAAGATGTTATGTTATGTCCTGACTTGATGAATTTTATTGTTTTTAATTATGTTGAACCAATGCATTGTGTTTTATTATAGGTGTTTTATTTTATAAATTGTGTTTTAATAATATTCACATGTACTAAAGAAATAAATTGACCTTTTTGCACTGTATGTTATAGTGGGATCATTGTTTGAGTGTTTCGGGGATTTTGAGTAAAAGATTTTTTTTTTAAAGTTTATCTATGTGCTTTATATGAATTAAGAACTCCACTATTCATAGGGTGTTCTTATTGATTGAGTGAATCAAGGGACAACTTGTTTTTTGGTACTGATAGTACTCCACTCCCTTGGTTGCTGACAAGGGGTCTCTCTCTGTTTAAACACTTTATTCACTGGGCAACATTGTGTCCTTGGCAATCGACATAATGGAACAAGATTTGTCTATTCTACAACATGGGCAATCTCAATTGCGCTCCATTATGCTTTTAAGCTGGACGCTGCAATCATTGTGTTCTGGCAATTTGCCATGGCAATACATTAACAGCACAAGTTTTTTCTCGGTTTACAATCTGACCGACAGACAGTTGACTATGACATGCAGAGATGCAAAGTACACCATGCTTCTCATTGAAAAATTAGAGAAGTTACCTTTCACAGTAGCTGAGTCACTGTCTAAAGGATGGTTAATTCATGGCTATATCACACTGCCAATCACGACATTTCAGTTCCAATACTGCCTTAGATACATCCAAGCAGGCAGGTATGAAGCGTTAGGTGAATGGTACATACAGGAAACATGGGAGTTACCGTATAGATATAGGTGCAGAAATAAGGACACTGAAGTTTTCTTAAATGGTACTGACTGTGGAAAGGCTTTAAGTAGGTCTGTAGGGGCAGATATACAAGGACTGGCGCATCTCTGAATATTAGCAGGGATGAGCCAGTAAAGATGCGACACGCAAGAATACCCTTGCGCCACCACTGATGCATCGCATTTACAATGCGGCGCACCATGGCGCAAGGATAGACAAATGCATGTTGCATCTTTTGTCGTAAGGGCAGCGCATTGCTGGAGTCGTGTCGCAAGCGCGACGCAACACCAGCAATGCTCAGGGGCGGCCCATACTTATTGTGCTGTGTTACTCCTTACGCCTGCTTCAAGCAATCGTAAGGTTTTGACGCAGCGGCATCGTAAAAGTGACTCAGTGAAATCTTGTAGATTTCACCACGTCACTTTTACGAGGCTTTCTTGCGACGGAACGCCCACCTTGCATACATTATACCTGACGCAGGTACAATGTAGCACAGGGCTTTACAACGTGACGCATCTCCCTAGATGCATCACGTTGTAAATATGTCGCAATGTGGCGCATTGTTTGCGATGCCGCTGCGTCACAGAAGTGACGCAACGGTGGTCAAATGTGTCGCAAGGGGCTTGTAAATCTGCCCCGTAGTGTACAAAAAAGTGTTGCTTCATGGAACGTGTAAAGCGTCAAAAGCAAACTTATCTTGCTACTTGAAAGGCTCCCCTGCTGCCGTGATTCATTCGGCTTTTGAATTACTTTTGAATGGAAGTTATTTAGTGCTGAATGATCAAGGCTGTTGTGGGATGGCACCATGCATCGCATATCTACTCACAGTAAACTTCAGGGTTGTTTGCTGTAAGCAAGTATTGTTTCCCCCGGCTCGCACAGTTAGGGAGGCACCCGTGTGGCCTCCATTGAATGTTTCCAGTAGACGTTTTGATTCGCTGAGCAGACTGAAAGCCTTGTTGTTTCAACAAAATGTGGCCTTAACTTCAGCCCGAGAGACTTTTGATCTCCAGGTTGCTAGGTCTTCAGCAGAGATAGAGGCTCTGGTCCGTACGAACTTCCCGATCCATTTTGGAGAAATGGTTCATCTTATCTTTAACATGTCTGATACGAGTGGGATCGTACACTTATTTAAGCGACTTGGATCAGGTTTCTTAACCACCTTTCAGACCATCTTCGGAGTAATTCCAGCTTTCATACACTCCATACTTGGAAGCGTTTTTGGAGGTCTTCCTTTGGTCCTGCTTTTGGTAGCGGGCATCCTGATTTTAATACTCTTGCTTCGCAATGGACGTCGCAATCCCTCAAGAAATGAATAGAACACTACTGGAACAATGTTGTCGTGAGCGTATGGTGTTCTACCTGACTACGCCTCTGCTTCGAGAGCTGAGTGAGCATTGGTTCCTGTCTTTCAGACCGGTCTGGCTAGACTGTGTCCTTCCTGTGTTCCGTTGCCTCTTCTGCGGATTGGGCTGCGTGTTGTACCTGTGTCTGACAATTCCATCGGTTGCGCCACCAGACATAGAAGCGCTAATGGCACCTTTGCAGACCCACGCGTGCAGTTGTCCCCAGCATATTCCCATGTTGATGGCAGCATTCTTGTAGCCCCCATGGATGCTTCCGCTCCTGTTGGAAGGGATATTGGCTCTGCTCCAGAGGTACAGGCATCTAATTCTTCCCTGGCGGCTGCTGTGGGAACCAGAGATGAACATCTTTGCTCACTCGACATGATACTGGAAGTTCTGGAGGGACTGCCACTTGCGCATACAATGTTCATCGATGTTGAGTCTTCAGTGCAGGATTCATAAACAATTTGGCCTCTCCTGTGCTGGGAACCGTTTGGCAACTTTTTAAACATTTACCAAATTGAAGGTCGAGTGTGACTTTGTTTTATTTTTTCTTCTCGGCTCTAACTGAGCTTCATGGCTTTCAAGGTGCTCAGTGCAATAACAACAACTACTACCAATTTAGAGGACCTTTTGAACGCTTTTTTAGGGAAAAATGACTTTTCTTTTATGGACATTTTTTGAGGCTTTTAGAAATGCTTTTAGTATTTTTTAATATACATGATTTTTATGCTTTTAACGGCCTTAAGCTTTACCATTATCTAGCTGACCTTGTTGACCTTTTGATGAGGAGTGGGTGTCATGTCTTTTAGGCTAATCCTATCATGTATGCCCCTATTACATACATTTGTCCCATCCACATGACAATAACGATTCTAAATAGGTGACCTTTTACCTAGTAGCCTGCTCCTGCCTCTTTGATACCAGGCTCTCGGTACTCTATCATAATCCCTGTACCTGACGTACATAAACATGCCCCCAGGCACGGTAGAATTATTCTGTATAAAGGTCACCACTTTTTTCATCCTTGGCCAACAGCCAGCTGTGCATGATTGCACTTGTTTAGAAAAGCATTGGTGATTGTTTTCAAAACATTTATGATTGTTTTCAAAACATCCATGATTGTTTTAAAAACATATGGATTCTAGAAAAAACCCTGGAGTGACCACCGTAGTATAAAACAACCTCACTCCCCCCTACAAATTAGAGGAGAATTCCTTCCAAGCTGAGACGGGGTCCTCCATGCTGAAATCTTCGACACACAGCGGTCTGACATCCCTTGCGGGCTGTCATCCTCAATGCAGAGACGGGGTCCTTCTTTCTAAACCATCAGTTGAGGGGGCTGGTTCAACCCTAGGGGTTTCTTGGCTACAGATACACATAGATATACGCATATACACCTACACATCCAGGGTAGGCTGGGTACATTTAGGCAAATTACTTTGGGCACGCATTTTAGGAATATGCAAGTGCTACTATTTTTATCTGAACTATTTATGTTCATCTAATTAGCACTATGGTAGAAATGTATCTACTATTTACTATATTGGTACTAGCAATCTCTTTCATATGCTTCCATCTCCTGATTGTTGCAGCACATATGTTTTACACCAGATTGTCGCTTGACCAATAAAACACATATTGAAACGTCCTAATTGCCATCCTGTGTATTTTCTGAGAATAAGCAATCACGAGTGTCTGAGCAAAACGTACAGTACTGTTTTCCATGATCCCTGAGGAATCAGGGTTGTCATGTTCAGTGGTTGCCAGAGACTACCTACACCACTGTAAGATACAGGGGGGTGGTAGTGGCACTGTAGAGCTAGCTAGTCTAACGACTGACATATCATGTGGGGGTGTCCAGAAGCAGTTGGGACACCAAGCCCTCAGTTTAGGTCATCCAAAACACGCAGGTCCTGGGGGACTCCTAGGAACTACACTACAATTCAGGTGTGGTCAACTTGACCAGGTACATTGCCGATACATTGTTCAGGAAACAGACATTGGCCAGTCTATATCAAATAATGTGGGGTAGTCTGGCTAGGGGAATAATAAACTAGGAAAGGATAGATATTCATGGCCCAGGGTTGGAGGCAGGTACAAATGTGTTTGTATCTCCAAAGTCCTTGAGGGAAATGGGTGGGGGGACTTTTTCACTGCACACTGTTGCAACTCCAATCGGGCAATAACATGTGTCTAAGAGTAAGACGGTGGAGCTGAATTAGTCAATCAGACCCTAGCTATATATGTATTTTTTGGGGGGCATCAAAGAAAGAGGATCAGCGATAGAGAGAGAAAGTTCTATGGTTGTTGGCCCAAGCCTAGTAGTCAGGGAGGCAGAGCTTGTACTAAAACTCAGGTGGTTCACCCAGAAGTAGGTCATCTAACACACTACTTCCATGACCTGAGTCTCCCTCATCTTCTTCCTGTCATACCTCAGGTATGGAGTAATCCAGGAATATAAAGTGCTGATTCATTTTAATCATGGTTCATCTCTCCATGTTTTGGGGTGAGAGACTGGTCCTTCTCACTGTGACAATGGCACCAGAAGCACTGAAATCACACTCAGTGGAGACATTGGCTACCCGGCAAGCTAGATAGTTTATTGCCAGCCTGCTGAGCACTGGCCATTGACGCCTCTTCCCATATCAATACGCCTGGACCATCCGCTCAATGGTCATTGGCACTCCACCTTGCTCGACCTCTCTTGCCTTCGCCTCTGCACTGGACTTAAGCCCTGTGAGTAGAAACTATTCTTTTGCAGATTTTGGGGCTGATGCTCCTGTTCTGGTTGTTGATTGTGTTTTTGTTATTGGTTTTGGCTGCTGTGAGCCAACCGCACTGCCCTCAGACTCTAAACTTGAAGGCTGCTCCGCAGAACCTGAAACCTGGAGGAGTGGACCTCTAATTCCCCTGCCGTTCTTTTTCTAGCTCACTGGCTTGCTCAGCTATCCATGTTATGTAGTTCGCAACATCCCCGTCTGAAAAAGGAATGAAAGTGGACAGCAATGGTTTGTACTGTGTTCAAGAATTGTGCCACAGATTTAATGTTTGGATGACACAATGTCTCTTCACACCCTTGTATTAACAGATAAGCAAAGGATTAAGCTCTCTACCAAGTCATAAGCAGCTTTTTTTCCTCCACACTTGCATACATTGCAGACACCTCCTTTAGCTGTTGCTGTAGCATGTGCAACAACGGGATAGCTTGGCCCATGGTACTGCCCTCCTTGCTAACTTCGCATGTAAACACCTCAAAAGGAAGCAGCATCTCTGTCAAGCATTTGACTAGGCCCCATTGGCCCATCTCAATGATCATGCCTTTCACAGTTGCATCTCCTCTTTGCATGACATATTAATTGATCGGTCTGTATTGCTCAAACAGGTGTTCAAGCATGTAATAAGTCGAGTTCCAACGTGTTGGCACCTCCTGCATGAGTGCTATAACTGGCATCCTATTATGACGCTGAATGATCTTCAGCTGTTTCTGGGCTTTAACTGAATGGTTGAAATGAGTGCACATTCTTCTGCAAGTGGACAGTAAGTTGCTTACTTATTTTTCTTTTTTGAGAAAGTCCTGTACAATGATGTTGCAGTGCCCCAAACACTGGACCCTGAAATTGCCACCATCGGCCATGGCCTTAATTATATTATTGCCATTGTCCATGGCAACAAATCCAATGTTAAGACCCCTTGGTCGCAGCCATTCAAAGACCTTGTTGCTAAGGTTTTACAAAATGTTAGCATCAGTATGGAATTTCTCCATGGCCAACATGGCGACTGTTGCATGCTTCCAAGCAGCACTAAAATGTCAGCAATGTCAACACCTGCAGATATCTTTTCTCTAGACCCCACAAAAGATATCCAGTGTGCAGTGATGCACATGTAATTAGTGGCTTGGCAACTGGTCCACATGTCTGTCGTCAGGTGCATAGTGTGAACAGTACTCTGCTGCAAAGCTTGTCCAAGGGATTCCAAACCATCATGATGTAGCGCTGGAACAGCTACTGGCGAAATAGGACTGGCTGGGAACCTTCTATTTTGGGCAGATGGCTGCCACAAATTCAAGAAATCACACCCCTTCCACAAAAGAAAAAGGGAGAAGGTCCTGCACTAACATTTTATCCAGCTTCACGTTGTACAAACATGACGTTGGGTGGTTGTGTTCACACTGCCCCTCTGACCTAAACATGCCAGGAATAGCAGCCTGGATTTTTTTCATTTCTGGTGCCACTGATTAAGGTGACTTCTTGAGAGCAGATGGTGGTAGGCTCAATGTGTGGTTCAGCGGGGCAGTCACTGTCCTCTCTTGCCTTGGTGTCTCAATCTGAGTCTTATGCCATTGCGTTGTTGCTGATGTGGGCGATACTACAGCGCTGCTGGTGAGAGGACTGCTTTGCGTAACGTAAAAGTCTTCTTCTTCCTCACCTTCCACCATGATTGGATCGGATTCCCTGCTCAGCCTTTCACTCCCTTCACCAACAACACTTGCACTTTCTTGGCCACTAAGGTACGCTCCCCACTGGATCATCTGGTGCTTTCTCAAATGGGTTGTTTAGCCCTCGGTACCATAGTTTGTACTAAGCATACCCCGACTAACACTCCCTCCACAAGGGGAGCATATGGCAATGTTCACCTCCTTGTTGCTAACTGTAAAGAAATCTCAAACTGGGGAGGTTAACTTTCTGACACTGGTGCCACTGCCAATGTCAGATGAACTGGTGGTAGGGGGGCGTTTTGACTCTCTGCAGTACTTACTTCTACTGAGGTGGTTGTGGATGTAGGTCGCTGCCGGGACTTTGCAAATATGGCAGCTGGCAGTGGTGATGGTATCTGTGGTGCCACATCCCTCCCAGCAAGTTGGGATGGGGTAACGTTGGTCTCCACTGGGGCTAGGCTAACATCCATGATGACTGGGTCGTCGTCATCCTCCTCTTCTACATCTGCCTCCATAACTCTAAGGCTTTCAGGAACCTTCCTTTTCCCTAACCTAGTCTCATGGCGTGTCTCACTCTCAGACTGAAGCGGGAACCAAGTGGTGTCTAGATCATTAGAAGGGGGCTTGGAGAAGAAGATGATGCAGTAACCCTCCTTTTTCTAGCTGGAGATCTGGAAGATAATGGATCTGCTAAAAGAGCAGCTTCCTCGACTTCCTCAGCATGAAGCTCTTGAGCTGCTCCTACTTTGGGAGGAACTACTATTGGTGGTTGCGGCTATTGTTGTCCACTTCTCTGAGTTTCCTGCAATGTTTGGGTATTATATTGCGATAAAGTTAAGTAAATTTCCACATCACTACTCGTCTCGGTTGCTCTGATACACTGGCTGCGTCTATGACAGACATTGGCTTGGGCCTACATTGGGGTGGGTCCACTAATGCGGGGGTGCTGCTCCCAGCTTGCTGCCCAGAGGCCGGTGCGACAGGCACAGTTTGTTTTCCTCCTAAAAAAGGTCTGGTCAACATATCAGTGGTGGTAAGCTCCTTCTTCTTCTCATTGGCCACTTTCTTGGTAGCTCCTTTCTTTGGGGCCATCTTGAAGCTGTCAGTTAGCAGTGGCACTTAGCTTCACAAGCTGAAGAGATGTCTGTGCGATGTGTGGGTCACACGCCACGTCGTGCACAGGCCTTCTGCCTGGCATTTCTGTGGGTGATGTTGTCTCTTATGCACCTAACAGAAAAGAAGCAAGAAGAATATCAGTGAAACATGGCATTGTTGCAGTTCAATTAGTAGTACAAACAAACAATATCATTTAGTGTGATCACTGATTACTCTTATAAATAATTAACAATACAGTGATTCCATTCGTAAAACAGAAAACCACACCAACATAAACTTTCATGTTGACTGACTGTAAACTCAGGAAGAATAAGAAAGAGCAACAATAACAACAACATACAGATGTAACTGTTTGCTTTATGCGCATCACGTCACGTTGGATGTGGCACTCAGGGAGGTGCAGCTGCAAATGACAATGGAATAATCCTTAGACAATGAATGCTGTTGGCACCTATGGAAGACATGGGGGTTCATTCATTGATGCCAGATGTAATAAAAATGGTTTATAAAAAAACAACAACAATTTTAAAAAGATTGAAAAAAATAGAAAAAGTAATAAAAATGTAAAAAAAGATTAACAATCAATAAAAAAAATAAGAAATTAAAAATTAAAAAACGAAAATTGAAAACATTTAAATTGCAAAAATAAAAATAAGTGAAGTTATCCTCAAAGGTATAAAAATAATTTATTAAACTGTTTTTTCATTGCTCAACCATCCATGCAAGCATATGGTAAAGCAAAGGGACACACTGGCTGGATGCACAAAATGGCTGCCTACCATTGCCACGTGGTCAGCAACAATGACAACAACAATATTGAGCAAGAAGTCATTGGGAAAAAAGAGAAGACATGCCGGCCTATGGCAAAACACACTGGCTGGCTATACAAAATGGCCACTAGCCACATGGTCATTGGTCCATAACAACAACCAGCAAGCAGGTAGGCATGGCCACAAACAAAGAACACATGCAGGCCTATGGCAAAAGCACACTGACTGCATACGCAAACTGCCCACCAGTCACATGGCAACAAGAAGCCTGAGGCCTGGAAAACAATGAACACATGCAGGCCTATGGACACTGACTATACAAAATGGCCCTTTCCCAGATGGAATGGGGAACAAAGGCAAATGGTGGACTATTGCAAACACACACAGGAGGCATAGTTAGAGAGAGAGAACACATCATTGGTTAATTCGAAATGCCAAAACCAAAAATTAATAGGGCTAAAAATGTTTACAACTAAACACATCCTCCAAATGCATTACCCACCTATACACTGTTTGCAGAAAAAAAAGAAATACCACAAAAAACACTTTTTGTATTTTAATCCAATGCCATGCATGGCCTAGATGATGTTTCAATTTAACAGACACAACAGAAACAGATGGTTTTCATGCACCCATGGCTAGCACTGGGCCTACAAGCTGGAAGGCCCATTCCATTGGCAGACTAGGCCACATAGTGCATTAAAAGAATACAGCAAACATATTAAAAAAGCATGGAGAAAATGTACTAAACTGTGCACCATTTTTCCTTTACAAAAGAAGAAAAATCACATGCAAAAAATCTGCAACAACCAGCAAGAAGGCATGGCCACAAACAAAGAACATATGCAGGCCTATGGCAAAAGCACACTGAGTGCCTGTGTAAAATGGCTGCCAGCCACATGGTCAGAACAACAACCAGCCAGAAGGCATAGCAACAACAAAGAAGACATGCAGTCCTATGGTGAAAGCACGCTTGCTGGCTACACAAAAAGGCTGCCAGCCACATTGTCACAAGCAACAACATGCAGGAGGCCTGAAAAACAAAGAACACATGCAGGCCTATGGCAAAAGCACACTGGCTGCCTACACAAAATGGCAACTGACCACATGGTAAAACAGCAAGCAAGGAGGCATGGCCACAGTAAAAAAGACATGCAGGCCTAAGGCAAAAGCACACTGGCTTCCTACACAAAATGACTGCCAGTCACATAGTCAGAGCAAGCAGGCAGCCTGGAAAACAAAGAACACATGCAGGCCTATAGATACTGACTATACAAAATGGTCCCTGGCCACATGGGGAACAAAGTCAAATGGTGGCCTATGGCAAACACGCACACACCAACTTATGTGTACAGACTCTGTCACATGTGTCAAGGTGCACTACTCTTGCCCATATGGTGCAATTTGAATTCTCAAAAAATATTTTTACATTATTGTCATGTTTAAACCATTTTTTTAACAAAAGTTAGTCTACCAATCACTTAGATGTAAACAAACATATTCCAAAAAAGGCAAAAAGGACAATAGTAAACAAATTTGTTTGGCACTTTCCGTGTGTCTTCTATATTTAATGCAATTCTTTACAATGCATTCAAAGACAATAGAAATTCATATGAGGTCTTGCTTCTTCAGGGGAACTCTGTGATAACAAATGATGCATATTTTAACATAATAACAATTGCAAACGTGTCAACATAAAATGCTGACTTTTCAAGTTCAAGCCCTTCACCATGTCATTTAAAGTCATAAGTTCATGCTGTGGATCAAAAGTGTAGACCTCTATAGTGAAAAGTGCAAAAAAGGGTGAGGAAATGATTGCTAATGGTCACCTCATTGACATCCGACCCGCCATGCTTCCTTCCTTCCTTCCAATGTGTCCACACATTTATATGCTACCCAAGATGCATAAGGATCCCGTGGATCCCCCTTTCAGACCCATTGTGGCAGAATGCGGTTCCATACATGAGCCAGTTGGCAGATACCTTGATTATTTTCTGCAACCTCTCTACCTTTCTGCTCCCCCTTATATTGTTGATAAGTCATTTCCATAACACCTCCAATTGGCAACCATTTCATTTCACACATTCACACAGCCACTCACATTAAATATGTTAGAAATAGTATCACTGATTAGTTGCACACAAAGTATACTAATGTAAACTTTTACCTTAGTATATATGTTTAACACTCATAAGCTTTTAGAAAACTCTCACAATCACTGGATGATGTCATCAGTGATGTCACTGACGATGTCATCAGTGATATAATATCTAAGGTCATAAGCCATGGATTGTGGGGGCACAAGTTATAGTAAGCTCAGGTCACTATAACTGCTGAATTCCACTTGTTTTGCATGAGTGAAATCTGAGCCTATCTATAATGTTCCTGTAACCTTTGGAATTTTCAGTGAATTTTGAAGTTTTTTTAAATTATATTGCCTAACTATAATGTCCCTGTAGCCTTTGTATTTTTCAGTGAATTTCTATGTTTTTTAAATTTTACTTTTCCTAACTATAACACCCCTGTGACCTGTGTATTTTTTCAGTGAATTTCTAAGGTTTTTTCAATTATATATGATAACTATAACATCCATGGAAGCTACGGATATTTAATAGAGTTTTAAGTTTTTTTAATGTAATTTTGCTAACTCTAACCTGTAACTTTGCAGGATGATAATATATTATGATCATAGTAGATGTAGCCATACGATTAATTAAAAATCACCATGTATGTTTATATTTGAATGCCTAATTTAAAGAAGAAGTATTTTATTTTGAGTATTTTTTAAAGGTTTTTTTTGGGGGGTCACAGATCTATATGAGAGTCCGTAAAAGGATTTAACATTATTCTGTTAATACTTTACCGCCACATTTTACTTTGCATGATAGTACTGAATTAGGAAATAAGTACTCCATAATGAGCAATGTGTCTAAACCACTCTCATTTTCACTTTCACTTTCAAAGTACAGTCTTTTAGGAACCCTTCCCCCCGCACCCTTTAAGCTCAGTTTGCATAGCAACCCCCTTTGGAACATTCCCTTGTACCAGATGGCCAAAAGTACACAACACATTTTATAAGCAGCATACTAGCTTCAAATTCAACTGTACCAGGTGTGGTTGACTTTTTGCAAATATAAGCATATTCAATATAGCATAACACTTTTTTTACTTTTTTTACTATTTTACAGAGGCAATCACTGATCTACATACTTTTCCTACATATTTACACCATCCAATCAAATATGTTTTTTTAAAATAGGTCCTGTTCTCCATTTTAACTGCCTTTCATTTTGAACACTCTCATTCCGCTCCAGTCTTCTACTGTGTCCTACTGCTCCTTCCCTTCAAAATGGTTAGAGTGTGGATTGTGGGTCAAAGCTATGTGCTTTGGGTCAGAGAGTGTGATAGAAAGAGTAGCATTAACAGGGACTTGGGTTTGCCTAATGTGGATGTTACTTGGGTTGGCCAGAGAGGGTTAAAGTTAACCCTGGGCGTAGTTCGCATAGTAGCGCTACGCGTAGCTACGCGAAGTGCACTTCGCACTACGCAAGCTACGCGTAGCACTACGCGAACTGCGTAGTGCGGTAGGAAATGCTGTTCGCAATGATTGCACAGTGCCGGATGCTTGTCTGCACTGTGCAATCATTGCAAACGGCATCTTGCACAGTGCAAGCGGTCGTTTTCTGCCGCTCGAGTAGATTTGTACTCGAGCAGCAGTTTTCTCAACGCGGACTGGTAGTTTCTCATCGCGAGCGGTCGCGAGCATACGCGACCACTCGCAATGAGAAACCTGACCTCCCCGCGTTGAGAATCTCGCCGGGAGGTTTATTTTCCATGCTCGCGATCGGCAACTTGATGTTGCTAATCGCGAACGAGGAAAAAGTCTCGCCGGGATGTCATTTTGCTCCCTCGCGGTCGCCAACTTGACGTTGAGGACCACGAGCAAGCAAAAAATGCCTGCTACGCTACGCGTTTTTGCACTGTGCTACGTGCAATTTGCGTAGCATGTAGTTGCGCAAACTACGCAAACTACGCGAGCGTAGCATAGTTTTCCACCCAGGCCTAGTTAAAGTGGCATCAATTGCTGCTATTGGTTGAAAGCATTGTGGATTGCCAACATCCAGACCTTATGATTGTGTACTGTGGTGGCAATGACCTAGGCCCATTGACTGGGGTAGTACTGGAAATCCTAATGAAGGATACCTCTGGTCAATTAATGGCACTTTTCCCTCACACTGCCTTGTGTTCTCCAACATTTGCCAAAGGCAGAAATGGAAGTAGTCAAACAAATTCTGTCCACAGATAGACAAAGCCAGGAAACATGTCAATGAAACTATTTCTGCATTCCTCAGAGACCACAACATGGGCTCCATATACAACAGCAATCTATGTTTGACATGGACGGTATATATTGAGGTGATGGAGTTCATTTCACAGAGAAAGGCAACAGTGTGTTCCTTAACAACTTGAAAGACTGCATCCTGTTTTCTGTGTAGTTATCATCTACACCCAATAAACCTAAAGACTCTTGTAAGATTCACCCCTTTTCTCAAACACTGGTTCATTTTTGTTTTAGATCCCTTTTTTAATTTC
The DNA here is from genome assembly GCA_963921515.1 of Calotriton arnoldi. Taxonomy (NCBI): domain Eukaryota; kingdom Metazoa; phylum Chordata; class Amphibia; order Caudata; family Salamandridae; genus Calotriton; species Calotriton arnoldi. Next base: position 1,992,626 of record CAWUFW010002636.1, on the reverse strand, counting down.
TTATTTGAATTTGCGAGTTCATCATGAATCCATAAAAAAGCTAGAATGCAATACCCAGGAACATATATAAGATTTACAACTGTCTGACTGACTTTGTGTATCTGACTGGATGCATGAGTGTCTAAGTAGGTCTATCAGTGGATGCATGAGTGTCTGAGTGAGTCTGTGAGTTAGTGTATAAGTATCTCAATGGGTCTGTGAGTGGGTGCATGAGTGAGTGAGACTGTAAGTGGTGGTATTACTGTCTATTATGGGTGTGTGAGTGGGTGCATGAGTGTCAGAGTGGGTCTGTAAGTGGGTGTGAGAATGTGTGAGTGGCTGTGTGAGTGTGTGAATTGGTCTGTAAATGGGTGTGTGAGTGTCTGGATGGGTCTGTGAGTGGGTGTGTCACTATCTGTGTAGGTCTGTGAATGGTGCATGAGTGTCTCAATGGGTCTATGAGTTGGTGCACGAGTGTCTGAGTCAGACTGTAAGTGGGTGTGTGACTGTCTATTATGGGTCTGTGAGTGGGTACATGCCTGTCTGATATGGTCTGTAACTGGGTGTGTCACTGTCTGTGTGGATCTGTGAGTTGGTATTATGAATGTCTGTGTGGTTCTGTGAGTGGGTGTGTGAATGTCTGAGTGGGTGAGTGAATAGGTGTGTGAGTGTGTGAATGGGTCTGTGAGTGGGTATGTAAGTGTCTGAATGGGTCTCTGAGTGGGTGCATGATTGTATGAGTGGGCATATCAGTTTATGAGTGGGTCTGTGAGTGGGTGCATAAGTGTCTGAGTGGGTATGTGAGTGTCTGTATTTGTTTCTAAGTGGGTGTGCAAGTGTCTGTGTGGGTCTGTGAGAGAGTATGTGCATATTTTAGTGGGTCTGTGAGTGGGTGTGTGAGTGTTTTAGTGGGCCTGTGAGTGGGTGTTTGAGTAGTGGGTCTGTGAGTGGGTGCATGAGTATCTGAGTGGGTCTGTGAGTTGGTGTATTGATGTCTGAGTGGGTCTGTGAGTGGGTGCATGAGTGCCAGAGTGGGTCTGTAAATGAGAGTGTATGTGAGTGAGTCTGTGAGTGGCTGTGTAAATTAGTCTGTGAATGAGTATGTGAGTGTCCGAGTGGGTCTGTGAGTGGGCACATGACTGTCTGAGTGGGTCTGTAAGCGGTGTGTCACTGTCTGCATGAGTCTGTGAGTGGGTGCATGACAGTGGGTGTGTGAGTGTCTGAGTGGGTGAGTGAGAGGGTGTATGAGTTTGTGAATGGGTCTGTGAGTAGGTGTGTGAGTGTCTGAGTGGGTCTGTGAGTGGGTGTGGCAGTATGTGAGTAGGTCTGTGGGTGGGTGCATAAGTGCCTGAGTGGGTGTGTGAGTTGGTGTGTGAGTGGGTGTATGAGTGCCTGCATGGGTTTCTAAATGGGTTTGTGAGTGTCTGTGTGGGCTTGTGAGAAAGTGTGTGAGTAGTGGGTCTATGAGTGGGTGCGTGAGTGTCTTAGTGGGTCTGTGAGTAGATGTGTGAGTAGTGGGTCTGTGAGTGGGTGCATGAGTATCTTAGTGGGTCTGTGAGAGGGTGTATTAATGTCTAAGTAGATCTGGGAGTAGGTGTGTGAGTGTCTGAGTGGGTCTGTGAGTGAATAAAAGAGTGTATGACTAGGTATGTGAGTGGGTGCACGAGTGTCTATATCAGTCTGTGAGTGGTTGCATGAATATCTATGTGGGTGTATGAGTGGGTGCATGAGTGTTGGAGTGGGTCTGCAAGTGGGTATGAGAATGTGTGAGTGGGTCCTTGAGTGGGTATGTGAGTGTGAATTGGTCTGTGAATGGGTATGTGAGTGTCTGAGTGGGCCTGTGAGTGGGTGTATGAGTGTCTGTGTGGGTCTGTGAGTGGGTACATGAGTATCAGATGGGCTATGTGAGTGTCTGAATGGGTTTGTGAGTGGGTGCATGAGTGTCTAAGTGGGTGTGTGGATATGTGAGTGGGTGTGCGAGTACCTATGTGGGTCTGTGAGTGGGTATGTGAGTGACTGTATGGTTCTGTGAGTGGGTGTGTGAATATCTCAATGACTTTGTGAGTAGATACATGCGTGTCTTAGTGGGTGTGTGAGTACCTGAGTAGATCTATGAATGGGTGCATGAGTATCTGAATGAGTCTGTGAGTGGATTTGTGAGTGTCTTAGTAGGTGTGTGAGGGTGTGTGAGTGTCTGAGTGAGGCTGTGAGTTGATGTGTAAGTGTCTGAGTAGGTGTGAGAGTAGGGAAGTGAGTGTCTGAGTAGGTGTGTGACTGGGTGCATGTGTGCCTAAGTGGATGTATGAGTGGGTGCATGGCTGTTTGAGTGGGTGCATTACTATCTGTGTGGGTGTGTGAATATCTGAGTAGGTCTGTGAGTAGATGTGAGAGTGTCTGATTAGGTCTGTGAGTGAATGTGTGAATGGGTCTGTGAATAGCTCAAGTGAATAGGTGCATGAGTCTCTTTTTCGGTCTATGAGTGGGTGCACAAGTGTGTTACTGTGTCTGTGAGTTGGTATGTGAGTGGCAAGGTGCATGAGTGTGTGAGTGGATGTGTGAGTGTCTGACTGGGTCTGTGAGTGGGTGCAAAAGTATCTGAGTGGGTGTTTTGAGTGTCTGAGTGGGTCTGTAAGTGGATGTGTGACTGTGTGGATGTGTGAGTAGGTGTGTGAGTGTCTGAGTTGGTCTGTGAGTGGGTGTGAGAGTGTCTGAATGGGTCTGTAAGTAGGTGTGAGAGTGTGTGAATTGGTCTGTGACTAGCTGCATGAGTGTCTTAGTGGGTCTATTAGTGGGTACATGTGTATCTTAGTGGGCCTGTGAGTGGGTATGCAATTACCATGGGTGGGTCTGTGAGTGGATGCATGAGTGTGTGAGTGAATGTATGAGTAGGTGTGTGAGTGTCTGAGTGGATCTGTGAGTGGGTGCATAAGTGTCTGAGTGGGTGTGTCAGTGAGTGCATGAGTGTCTGAGTGGCTCTGTGAGTGGGTGTGTGACTGTCTGTATGGGTGTGTGAGTGGGTGTATCAGTGGCTGAGTAGATCCGTGAGTGGGTGGGCGAGTGTCTGAGTGGGTCTGTGAGTGGATGTGTTAGCATGTTAATGGTTCTGTGACTGGGTATGTAAGTGTCTTTGTGGGTATGTGAGTGGGTATGTGAAAATTTTAGTAGGTCTTTGAGTGGGTATGTGAGTGGTTGTGTTGGCCTGTGAGTGGGTGAATGAGTGTCTGAATGTTTTGTGAGTGGGTGAGTGAGTATCTGAGTGGGTCTGTGAGTTAGTATGTAAGTGTATGAGTTGGTGTGCCAGTGGAGGGGTGAGTGACTGAGTGGCCTGTGAGTGGGTGCATGAGTGTCTGAGTGGGTATGTAACTGTGTATGAGAGTGTCTGAATAGGTATATGAGGGGGTGGGTAAGTAGGTGCATGAGTGTCTGAGTGGTTCTTTAAGTAGATATGATAGTGTCTGAGTGGGTCTTTCAGTGGGTGTGAGAGTGTCTGATTGGGTCTGTGAGTGGATGCATTGGTGCCTGGGTGAGTGTGAGTGTATTTTTTATGAGTGATATAATATATGAGGTCATAAGTAGTGTATTGCGGAGGCATAAATTATAGTTAGTTCAGGGAACTGTAACTGCTGAATTTCACTGGTTTTGTACGAGTGAAATCTGACGCTAAGTATGGCATCCCGGTAACCTTTGTATTTTCAGTGAATTTCTATGGCTTTTTAACATTATTTTCTAACTATAACATCCTTGTGATATTTTAGTTTTTTCAGTGAATTTCTATGGTTTTGTGTCTGTTACAGTACCCTCCACTTTTTGCCTGGATTTTGATGCAACTTTGACTGAGGTGTACTGGGTCCCTGCCAACCAGGCCCCCAGTACCAGTGTTCTTTCCCTATAAATATACCACAATTAGCACCACTTCAGCTACCCCTGTAAGTTCTTAGTAAATGGTACCCCTGGTACCTAGGGCATTGGTACTGACGAGGATTCACTGGGGCTGCAGCACGAATTCTGCCACCCAAGAGACCCCTCACCAAGACCTTGTAAACTGCCACTGCAGGCTACGCATCTTGGTGAACAGAAAGCTGAAGTGATGATATGGCACACAGCCCTGTGTGCCCTGCCCTCATACGCTGCATGAGATATAGGTAAGTCACCCCTACTGCAGGCCTTACAGCCCTAAGTCATGGTGCACAATATCCCATGTGTGGACATATCTGCATGAGCAGATATGACCCTGCAATATCTGAGCCATTCTTGGATATTGTAAGTGCACAGGGAAGATATAGAGAGAACATGGACTGGATACTTATCATTACAAGTTTCCTAGCTCCATGATGGCTTCACTGTACCCTAAGATGTTTGTTATCAAACATGTCATCTTGATAAATCCTCACTGATGCCAGTGTTGGATTTATTAAAAAAGGCACACAGGAGACCCTTTAGAGGGTCCCCTGAACACCTACCAAACACTGGAGTGGTCTCTAACTAGTCATTGTCAGCCTGCCACCACCAGACATGTTTCTGCCTTCATGGGGTGAGTACCAGTACTCTCAGAGGGCAGAAACAAGGCCTGCTCTGGGCATAAGAGCTTCACACCTCCCCCAGGCCGGAATGGTCTTCCAAAGCGGGAAGCTTCAGCAATCAGCATCACCATACCAATACCCGACGTACCACCAAACAGCAAAACGAAGAGTCCATTGTGGATTCCAACTACTCCAGAAGCAAGCACCCATCTAGAGATGGTGAGACCTCTGAGACCCATGTACTGAGAGGTCCAGCTATCCCGAAATCGCCTCTCCACGTTGCCTGCTCCTGACTGCGAGGACATCTCGACGCACGGTGCCCGGCTGACCTATCTGATCTGCACGCGGCCTGACTAGCCCCTGTAACGATGACCCAGAAGTTCTCTCATGGTCCTGAGACCCTTGCAATCTCCTCCCTCAAGTGGGACCCACTGGACTTACCTTTAAATACTCCTGTGCAATGTCTTCCAGGTGCCCCCTTCATCTTAGTGCACTACCTACCATCAACCTCAGCACCCTATTGCCAGATGAATCTGGGTTGCTCCCGATTAGCTGCAGATGGAACATTGGACCTGGTCCAGCTGTTGACCTAAACCGAGAAGGTGAACTTTGTAAAACATTGCCTGATTTTATATGCATTTTTCTGATTTTCCCCTTTGTCTTCCATGGTGCGTAATTGCACACAAAAGTGATATACTTTCTGAACTCTTAAAAATCGTAACTTCAAAAGTAATTACTGAAAATTGATGTTCTTGGTTATAAAAATTACATAAAAGTCGATATTTTTATAAATTGATCTTGGATTTATTCTTGAGTGTGTGTCTAATTTATTTCCTCTGTGAATACAACAAATGCTTAGCATTACCCTCTGATAAGCCTAACTGCTCACCCACACTAAAACAAAGAGGGTGTTGGTATTGAAGGGTGGGCGACACAGGGCAGTCTTTACATGTCTGGACTGCAGGAGAAAGAGGGGGGGTTTGCACCGTGTATGTCTGCAGGAGCGCTGATGGAGGGAGTGACTCTAGTGCGTGAGGCAGCCACGCTTATTGTAGTTTACAAGTCGTTGATTGGCGTCGATGCTGCTGCCTGGGACGGGTTCTCTGTTGTAGGACTCTCCTCATGGCTGCTCTCTGTGTGTAGAAAGGGTGCCCACACCTGAAGGAACAGTTCAGATTGGTCCTGGAGATTGTAAATCACTCGCTCGTGGGAGGCCGTGTGGATCATGGCCACTTGCCAGGCCTCATGTGACGTGATGTCATCGATCTCCATTGCCATAGGATACATATTTTGGCTGTGGCCATTGCTGTGTGGAAGAGACGGTGTTGTGGCTTTGATAGCTCTGGTCATGCAGAAGGATAGCACGGGGGTAAGTGGTAGGTGCAGGGGCAAAGTGGTGCTCAAGATCCGGCCCACGTAGGCCCAGAAGGGCTGCACCGATGGGCATTCACATATAATATGGGTTGTATCGCAGCCCGTGTTCGTGCATCTTCAGCAGTTTGCATACGGGAGTAGGCCTGCCCTGTGCAGTTTCGATGGTGACCAGTGCCAATCATGTAGTGTCTTAAATATACAGAATTTCAATCTTGCCTCCCAGGCGTCTCTGTCCAGGTATTCTAGAAGCTCCCCCCACTCTTCCTCCTCATAGGAGACCGATAATCCGGCTTGCCATTTGGTGCGAAGGGCTCGTGACAAGGGTTGTGAGAAAAGGTGGGAGGTGAGTACCCCGTACAGGCCGGACATCGCTCCTTTGTGTTTCCCCTACATGTGCAGATATAATACCACTGGCGAGGACGGTAGCGACCAAGGGCGCGGTCCGAGGCATTTCCTCAGACAGTGTCGGAGTTGCATGAATTTCCAGGACTGTGGCGCAGGAAGGCCAAATTCCTCTCTTAATTGTGCAAATGTCTTGAGGTCACCATCGTGGAGGAGCTGGTCTAGGGTGTGGATGCCCGCTGCCTTCCACAGGGGCCAGTAAAGTGTCTGCCCATCGAAGTGTATGCCTGCATTCCCCCACAGGGGGGCTTTCTCGTGGAATCATGGGTTCGAACCCAACAACCGATGTGCCCGTTGCCAGGCCTTGTGCTTGGCCGATAGTACTGGATTGTCGGGGTCTTGGTGGCTTGTCCCTGGCCCATATAGGGCAGAGAGGCCTACCCCTGTAGACAGCAGGTGCCTTTCTATGTGCAACCAATGCGGCATGTCAGCAATTCCATGCAGCATGTACGCATGTACGCCATTTGGGAGAGCTTCAGTGCAAGGGCAAAGTGTTCTACCGATGGAAGGCTCAGTCCTCCGCAGGAGCGGCGGGCTTCTAATTTCAGCGCGACCAAACGGGGCCTCGAGGAACCCCACACAAAGGAGTTTATCCTGGAATCGATTAAGCGTAGCGTGGCAAGAGGTACCTAGAGGGGAAGCATACCAAGGGTGTATATGAAGCGCGGGAGGGTGACCATGCATACGGCTTGTACTCTGCCCCACATGGAGAGCCCCAGCGCCTTCCATTTTTCAACGTCGCGTTGCATCTGAGTGAACAGAGGGTTTCGATTATCCGCAACCATCCCCTCCATCCCTTTGTTCACCAAGACACCCAGGTATTTGAGGCGCGAGGGTTGCCAGTGGAAGGGGAATCCATGTATGGCCACCTTTGTGGTGCCGTCTGAGATGGGCAGTGTCCCAGTTTATTTTGTAACCAGAGAAGGATGAGAAGTCATTTATAATTTGAAGCAGAGACAGCAGAGAGCTGGGTAGGTCTGTGAGAGTGAGCAGGATGTCGTCTGTGTACAGATAGAGTTTGGAATCTCCCATCGGGAGGTGTATGCCTGTGACATTGGCCGATTGGTGTATGGTGGTTGCTAGGGGTTCCATAGCCAAGAGTAAGAGGAGTAGGGAGAGGGGGCATCCCAGACGCATCCCCCTGCAGTTCAGGAACTGATCCAATACAAAGCCCCCACAGTTTACCTGTGCAATGGGGTTGTCGTGTAGCAGTCGCACTTTGGCGATGAACGGGTCACCCATTCCGAATCCTTCTATTACTTTAAAAAGATAGTCCCACTCGATGCGATCAAACGCTTTCTCCGTGTCTCCGTGTCGAGTGACAATGCCAGTGAGTCATTCCGAAGACTTTTGGTGGACCATAACGTGTGGTCTAGGGTACGCAGGTGGTTCCTGGAGGAGCGGTCGGATACGAATCCTACTTGCGTGTGGTGAACCAGGGAGGGGAGGACTTTATGGAGGGGGGAGGCCAGGACACTGGCCAGGATTTTGATATCGCAGTTCAGCAGTGAGATGGGGCGGTAGCTGCCTCACAGTAGTGGATCTTTCCCAGGCTTGGGTAGGACGGCAATCACTGCTTTATTAGAGAGGGAACCTAGAGGGGACATGCATTCCGCCTCTTGGAATGCAGCATGCAGCATGTCAGCTACACCCTCTCCTGCCCAGCGACAAAAACTCAGCTGGAAAGCCCTCTTCGCCCAGGGCCTTGTGGTAGGGTAGGTTGGCTATTGCATGCGCAATCTCCTCCTTACTAATCTCTCCTTCAAGGAGTTCCCTGCCCTTGTCCGAGAGGCGGTGGAGGGTTGCCTTTGTGAGGAAGGTAGCTAGTTTGTCCTTATCAGATTGCATCCCCGGGGTGCAGAGAGACTTGTAGAACAGAGCAAATTCATTCACAATATCCTGGAGACGGGAAAGTGTTGCCCCTCCAGCTGACAGTATAGCGGGTATGGCCATGGCAACTTCCCTTTGGCGTAGCTCCGCCGCCAGTAGTCCCCCTGCTCATAGTGTCTCCCTTTCATCCTTTGTAGGGCGTATTCTGCCTTGGAAGTGAAGAGGCTGTTCAGCGCCATGCGGGCCTGCTCCAAGGCTCAGATGCAGTTATAGAGAGAAGAGGGAAGGAGGGGGATTGGGGCAAAAGGGCTGGTATTAGGCAGAGGTGTGAGTGAGGTGGGTAGGGTAGGAGGGGTGCGTGGGGTCTCTCTGGTGCTGTATGGGGAGAAGGGGAGGGAGGAGAGGAGGGTGATCAAGAGAGTGTGGGTGACGGAGGGGGGCCCCTGGCACGCAGCAGAAATTTTACAGTCCGGTGGGGCAGCCGATTTCGGCGGTGGTGGAGGTGCGGGCCTGGATGTAGGTTGCGGGAGGGGGTGGTAGAGAGCTGAAGGAGGGCGGGGGAGGAGCAACCAGAAGGGAGGGGCCGTTGGCTGCTATGCAGCATTGGGGATCCTTATCTTTAAACAGCGGGTCTAGGCTTGCTGGAGCGCCTCTGCAAGGTGGGGCCCCAACGGGAGGGTGGGGCGATGGCTAGGGCAAAACAGAAGAGTGTCCACGCTATGTGGGCTGGGGTGTATGAAGTGTTGGTGAGAGGGGGGAGGGGCGGTGGTGGCCAGGGGGAGTATCCTGGTACAGCATGGTAGTGCGCTAGTCGTGCCCGGGGGCACATGAAGGTTTAAATACATACAACAGATGGAATGAGCTAGAGGCAGTGACACCAAGTACGCTACAAGTGGCAAGGGCCATGTGGACCACATCTGCAGGTAGCATATACTGCATATACAACTATTCAAACAGTTAACACAATTAACACATTTAACACAATGAGGGTGATACTCAGCTGACCTGTGTCTGGACGTCTTCTTTTCTTCTCTGCATAACGTCCGCCCCCGATTCTGACTCTAGTATGGGAGGCTCTGGCTGGGACCCCCCCTCGGTCTCAGTCTGCATCCGAAGCGGGTTTTAGGGGAGAGCGGGACTTGTCCTTGTGTTGCTCCTGGATGAAGGCAGCCACTGTTTAAAAGGCTGAGGCCTTGTCCTCATGGGTGCGGGCAGACCTCTCAAGTTCCCTGCCGTGATGCTGTGAGCAGCTGGTGTTCTGTCTTCTGTTGCCTGGCGTCTGAAAGGAGGAACCGGGTTGCGCCTGCTTCTGGGTAGCATGGTGGGTGTCCATGTCCTGCAGTCCCATGCTTTCCAGGAAGTGGTGCAGGTCCTCCGGGTCATAGAAGTCTTTGGAGTCCCCATCTTTGGTGATGCGGAAGCGGACAGGCTCAAAGAGGCTGTATTTGATGTCCATTTGACGCAGTCGAGCCTCATGGAAATTAATGCCTTGCGGCGATCGTTGGCTTCCCTGGAAAAGTTGGCTGCCATGCGGATGTCGTGCCCCTCGTATGTGAATGGGCCTTGGGTGCGCACTGTGGTCAGCAGCTGCTTCGTCTGTTCATGTCTTAGAAAGCAGGCAATGAGGGGTCGTGGGCGTGTTGCAGAGTCCTTGTGTGGAGGGCTGATGCGATGGGCTTACTTTATTTCCAATAGTGGGTCGAAGGTGATGCCCATCAGGTTCGGAAGGGTGTCGCGGAGGAATGCTCTAGAGTTCGGGCCTTCGATCTTCTCTGGGAATCCAAAAAAGCGAACGTTGTCCCTCCTGCTGTGGTCTTCAAAGTCGATCAGTTTGCTGTGGAGTAATAGTAGTTCTTAGTCTCTGCCTTGTACAGATTCGAGGCGGCCTTCTATCTCTGTCACCCTTTGGTCCAGCCCCTCTGTTCTTGTGTGGAACCCCGCAATATCTGCCTTTATTGATTTTGCTTCCGCCGCTAGAGAGGAGATATTAGTGTCCATCCCTTCCAGTTGCAGACTGACGGCTGAGTTTCCAGCAGAATGCTTTCCATGGTCTCACCTTGTGTGGAGGCTGGAGCGGCCTGAGAGGGGCTGCTAAAGGGGTGTGTGCCGCCCTTCGTGGACATATTTTGTGGCTGTTTGAGCGCTTCCGCGAAAAGGAGTTGCCTGGAGGACTTGTTCCCAAGCTTGGTGGTGGACATTTGTCTGTAGTCCCAGGGCGGTGCGCTATGACAGTGCAGAGGCACAGCGGGGTCTGCGGTGTCAGGGCTCTGGTGTTCCAGTTATGGACCAGCTGCGGCTATGCTCTGTGTGCGATCCAGGCATGGGTAGTGGGCCCCTGCGTGGTCCTGCCTTCTGTCAAGGTGTAGGTGCTAACCGGGATCCGTGCGGGTCATCTGAAGGGCTCCCCCTGCTGTGTCAGCATGCCCTCTGTCAGGCCCTTGGGTGCGCCTACATCGTGGGACCAGTCCTCCCGCATTGAGCAATAGTGTGGGCCTGCCTGGTCTCCATGGGCCGCGTGCTGAGGCTCAGGTCTCAGCGTCGAGGTGCAGCGAGGCCCTTGGGAATTCTCTCTGGGGGGAGGGTCATGCCATGGACACCCTCCACTGCATGTGTGCTGCCGCCTTAGTGCCCCCTGATTCCTTTGCCGCGTCGCGGTCCTGCTGATGCTCGAGGGGGCCGATGTATTGGCACATCTTCTTTCAGGCCTCCGGACCCACTGGATTCATGGCATGGGCCTGCATTGGTTGTCCATATCTCTTGCTTTGCCACTCTCCGCCTTGAGTGCTCCTTCTTGCCGGGGTGGGGGGGACGTCGTGTTCGTGACTCCCCCCTCCGCGGTTGTGTTCCTGCATTGGCGCCCTGTGGTGCGCTTGCCATGCCATGTCATGGCCCTGCTGGTTCTGGAGGAGCCGGGGTGTTGCGTGGTGAACGGGAGGCCCAGGCCCTGTGCCCCTGAGTGCTCCTTGGGTGCTCCTGCTTGTGGGGGGGTAATACTTGAGACTCCCCCGCCTCGCTTGTTCTCTTACTTTGGCACCCTCTGCCTTGGGTGCTCCTTCTTGCCTGTGTGGGGGGGTCATGTTTTTGACTCCCCCACTGCATTCCTGGTCCTGTGGTGGCACCCTGGTGGCACCCTGTGGTGTGCTTGCTGCATCATGGCCCTGCTGGTTCTGGAGGAGCCGGGGTGTTGCGCTCCCTCCGACGTGCACCTCGGCGGCATCGGGTTCCAGGTTGCCACCGTCAAGTGTTCTCGGCACCATGGGGGATGCCGCTGCTGTGTCCTCAGCCACACTGGGAGGGCGGGCCTGCTGATTCTGTTGGAGCTGGGGTAGTGGATGTTGATCGGGAGGTGCGGGAATCGGGGTCGTCTGGCTGCATGAGGGCTGAGGCTGTAGGCATACCTCTAGGCCCAGCGCACTCACCCGCACTTCAGTCCCTGCTCTCTCTGGTTCACTCCTCGCCAGCATCGGGTCCCGGGCTGTTGACGTCCAGGGTTTTCGGCACTGTGAAGGACATTGATGCTGTGTCCCCAGCCGCGCTGGGAAGGCCGCTGCCTCCGCCCTGACTCCGTCTCGCAGTGGAGCTCTCAGTTCAGACGGCCATCTTTGCTCATGGCCAGACCATGCCCCCTCAGCACAATTACTTTTACACACAGGGAGCTGCATGTTAACAGCTCCCTATGAGTAAATGCAATGCCGGCTCTCGCAGGAGGTGGGGAGCGGGCAAGGACCGCGGTGGCCTGAGGCTCCCCCGCGGTCCCTAACACTAAAAAATAGTTGCCCTGGGAGGGGCCAGGGCACCCAAAACAGAGGCTGGGCCACAGAGCATGGGGTCCCCGGGGTCGAAATCGGCCTAGAGAGAGGGGTGGTGTGCCCCCCCTCCCACTACTAAAAAAGAAAAGAAAAAAAAAGTTGGGCCCCTGCGGATGGGGTACCTGGGGTCAAAATCTGCCTCACATATTACATCACTCATGACATGGTTGGTGACATCAATGATGACATCACTGATGATGCAGTGCATTGTGGGGATATAAGTTATAGTTAGCTAAGGTAACTAAAATTGCTGAATTTCACTGTTGTGAAATCTCAGCCTAACTTTAACGTCCCTGTAACCTTTGGTTTTTTTAGTGAATTTCTAAGGTTTTTTTAATTCTATTTCCTAACTATAACGTCCCTGTAACCTTTGTTTTTTTCATTGAATATACAGAAAAATCCTGTCAAACCAACAGAACGTCCAATCATATCAGCCAGTGGTGGGCTCTATGAACAAATCTCAAAATATATTGATTTTATTCTTACAGCCATACGTCCAAAGTTTGGTTTCCTATATAAAAGACACTGGAGAGTTCTTAAAAATCGTCTATGACACGCTGTGGGAAGATAACTATGTATTAATGTCCTTGGATGTCTCATCCTTATATACTAGTAACCGCCACACAGATGGATCGAGACCCATTGAATACTATTTGGGTACCAGACCCTAGCACTACACAAGCACACTCAAATTCTCATCTCCATGATTAAGGAATGCTTACATAGCAACTATTTCTTGTTAGATAATTGCTTATATCATCATATACGGGGGACCACGGTGGGCACCTGCTTCTCCCCTAGCTATGCGTGTTTACACATGGGCTGGTGGGAGGAGCAGGTGCTCAGGGCACAGCACATAGTGGTCTGTCTCTGTTATATAGACAATCTTTTTGCTTCTTGGAGCGGCACAGAAGAAAGTGCCAAGCAGTTCATTGAAACAATAAACGTCAACAATCTAAACTTGCATTTAACAGGTGAAATTTTTAATAAAATGATACACTTCCTAGATCTAGAAGTATTCATCTCTAGATGCAAACTTGAGACAAAACTTTACAGTAAAAACAGGCATTGAGTTTTCATCCCAAACATCTCATAGCCAGCATTCCTTTTGTGGAGCTAATATGGTGCAAACTTAATGGCAGTCTACCCTTAGACAGAACAGCATGTCAAGAAGAGCTACAAGGAAGATTTAAAAAAAGGAGATATGACACCGCAATAATCAAAACTGGACTTGATAAAGTCAATAACATTACCAGAGAACAGATTCCATTTGGGAATCTGACAAAATCAGAGACAGAAGAAACTGTCAGGCTTATAACCACCTACAGTAATCAGAACAGGGCATTGACCAAGACTGTTGGAAAAACTGGCATTTAGTCTGCTCTGACCCAACAATAGGAGTACTGGTACCCAAAAAACCACAGATAACATATCATATAGTCAATTCAATGAGGGCAATTTGGTAAGATCAAGCCCAGAAATAGGTAGAACCACCAATTTGCTAGCAGGAAGAAAGGGTTTTTATAAATGTGCCAGATGCAGGGCATGCAGTGTTGGCATCAACACAAAGGAATATTCAACACCATTCAATGACCCACCCATTAAAATTCAAGGCAATTTCAACTGCAAAAGTGAGTATGTTATATACGTGCTCACATGCAGTTGTAATTTGAGATATGTATGCAGCACGGTATTACAGGCCCACAAACGCATACTGCAACATATGCGTGTGATTAAAAATGTGGAATTAATATATCCAGTGGCCAGATACTGTGCCAAGAGACATCAAAGCAACGTATCACAAATGACATACTTTGTGATTGACTCAGTACCACACACTAAGAGGGGAGGGGATTGAGTCAAAGCACATATTGAACCTTGATTCTAGAATTCCCAATGGGTTAAACAGTGAAGAGGATTAGCATAATTTATTATAATGATTTAGGTCATGACTATTTCCCTGCATGCAAGCTGTTTCAGGTTTTTCCTTAAAATGCTTATAACCGCAAAATGAATATCTGTAGACCTTTTATCTGCTAAGCAAGGCAATTCCAATATTATAAGTTTGATTTTTATATGGTTATTTTCAAAATGTGGTCTTAGATTGACTATAAGTCTTACCCGGGCTATGTTTAATTATGTGAGATTATCAGGTCGGTATATTAAATTTTGGTTAAGCCCACTATGGGCTTTATATTTTCATAAACAGTCACACCATTGATATATTACATTGAGGTGCACAATAGGGCATTAAGTATTGACATGTGTTTTTTCAAATATTGTGAGATTCAATATGCAAGATATAATCACATACCACATTATATGTAAAATATTTAATTTTAAACGCGTAATGGCGTGCATGATTATCGAATACATCTTTGTTGGAGCATCCTTGGTGTCTGTGTCAATTCGACGAAGTGAAGCGCTGCACTCAGGATTGATAGAAGCTGGGAGGGAGATCCAGAAGACACAAGAGTCACTGTATAAATCACTGCAATTACCATATAAGTACTTGCTAGTATGCAGACTTGTGATCAATACCACCTTACCTGAAAAGAAAATGAGTTCGGATGAACTTGTTTTAAGAGTCTTTAATGGGATGGGTTCTCCCCTGGACTCTTAGTCACTGAAAGAGCACAGGAAACTTATTTTACTCTCCCTTTTCCTGCTTAGTGACAAAAGACAGGTGATCTGGCAACAAGTATTATTCTTGTATGCTAATAGTGGAGCTCTCTCACTCTATATAACTGTTATTTGCACAGTCTATAGAATTGTTCAATCCCCGATTAAAGTGAAGTTTCCTCACTCCGCACTAATCCTTTGTTTATTTGAACAAAAATGCTTAAGCAGTTTTTAGTGGAGCCCACCTGCTCTTTTGCCAAAAGATTTGTACAAAAGCAGAGCCCACTCATGTTCCAAACTGACCCGCACTTGCCTTTTGCTTGTTGTGCCACCAAATGCGCAGGCTCATCCGGGTGAAGACTCTCCCACCGCTCCGACTGAAATTACATTCTTCGTAGAATCTTGGAGTGTTGAACTTCTGTACCACGTCTGATGTTGCAGCTTCCTGATCAAGCACTATTTTTGTTCCATGGTGCCTCGAAGGCGCTGACTGGTCCCTGCTCAATCAGACTTGTGCTATCTCAAGATTTGCGAGCTCTCCATGGCCTCAACTAGTCCTGCTGACATCAAAGAATAACAAGCAACGAAGATATGGCACGATCATATTTATAGAACAGTCTTACCAAATGTTGAACCTCCTGTGAGTCAACAATCATGCTGGAACTTACTATGAGTCATCAATTACTGTGGCAATCAAGGTGGAACTTCCTATGAGTCATTAAATACTGTGGCAATCACTGTGTAACTTCCTATGAGTCATCAATCACAGTGGCTGGAAACTGTTGGGCTATGAGTCAGTGACCTAAAACTGTATTCCCTGCGATGCAGCACAGGCTTCTGGACAATGTAGTCTCTCTGAAGCCCAACTGAAAAATACAACATAGAAAGTAAAACAGAAGAACACATGCCCCTTTGAATAGCCCCTGGGCCCGAAATGACTCTGTGTTTTGTTTAGCCATAATCAACACACGATCTTTAATGTATATGTGGACTGCCTTGTTAGGGGAGTGGTAGCAGAAATAACTGCAGCGTTCACATATGTTGCAGGAAATTTTCAGGTCATGACAAGCAGTCAATATAAAATCAAACTGAATAAAATTAAGGAAGCTTTTTTGAGTTCTATAAGAAACTATCAAACGATAGAAAAGTAAATATTGGAGAAGTGTTTGTTGATTGCGATAGCCCTGTGGTTAGGGAGAAAGGAAGGAAAAGCCAGAATGAGTCATGGATAGCATAAGAGTGTAGAATAATGAGAAAGATAGTGACAAGTTAATTTAGGGAATGGATACTAAAAATCTTTTGTAATAGAACAGCCACCAACTATGCTACAAAGCTATAAATATATATTAGATGATGATGATGCTATCCCAACATTCTTGAGTGTTTCAAATATTTATGTTTAAATTGGGCCAATGAAAATAGAGACATTTAGTTTTTTGTACCAATTGTCCTTGTTAATAAATCTACAACCTATGTGCAGAATTATGGACCCATAGAATTGCTATAGTGCTAACATTGATAGAGAGTCCATCCAGATAATTGGAGAATTTTATGTAACTGGAGAGAAAGAGGAATATAACCTGACCATGTCCTCCACATCAGAACATAATCACACCAAGAATGCCATATCACTGAAATGTTTTTTTGAGGTTGCCCTATAGGAATCTCAAAAGAGTTTGGAAAAATTACCTCATCCACAACTTCTCATGGCATGCTTCATCTTAGGCAATTTTCCACACCATGGTAGGTAAATATCACCATTATTGGGAGTTCTTAGATAAATAAGTTTTAGATTATCACAGAGATCCAATTCAAAGCTAAAATATCTTGAGATATACCCTGGAATTAACCTTTAATAATTGGTATCTCAGGTATCTTTAAAAACTCAACGAAGTTGGGTATCGGATGAAGTATAAAGACTCATCCACCCATGAAATTATGCCAACATGTTTCAGCCATTCGGGAAGCCCATTTGGGTTTCTGGCATTCTTCAGGGCTAGCAGGTGAGAGCATTAGGCCTCATTATAACTTCATGTTACGAATGCATAGTTAGTCAGGGATCATGGACGAAGGCCAACAACCCAAATGAGTTTCCTGAATGGCCGAAACATGTTGACATAATATGTATAAAAAAGTTGCAAGACGCTCTTATGGTTGTTTTTATGATTACATTTTCTGGAATAAATAATGTTAAGAGAAAAACTCAGAGACATGTTTGTTTTATCTAAAAGAAAATAATAATCTCACCTACAAAATGTAATATTAAAATCTATGTAAAAAGAAAGAGTCACATTCATGCTTTTTAATGAAGCTTTATTAAACATTTTTTTAGCAATCAATATTATTAAACATTGCATTGAGTAAATTATTGTATTCTTGTTGGCTGCCTGTAGGGGGTTAGCCTCAGAGCCTGCGGTCAACCGCTGCTGTTGACGAATAAAAAGTCATGCACAGCAGGAGGTTGGCTTTACATACTGTCATTTTACAATAAAAAACCTTATAAATTGACTGAAAAAACAAAGGTTGAAGTCGCGTTTTAGTTAGGCGAAGAGGTCAGTTAGAACATGCCATTTTAAATGTACAAAACCACTGAAATTAGCCAGTTATAGTTATCTCATGTAACTATAACTCGTGACTTAAGGTAACTATAACTTGCACCCTCGCCATGCACTGCTAATTATCCCACATATTACATCACTCATGGCATGTTCTATAAACATCATTAAGAACATCAGTGCATTATTTTAAATAACATCACTGAAGAGAACATTGCGCATGGCCTATGCACTGTGCATGGCCTACAAAAATGTATAACAAAAACATATAAGGGGGTAGGGTAGGGATACCCTGCCCTCATAGGCCTGGTAGGAGAGAGGTCTCTGATCCCCCCCACCACTATCACCTTGAGGCCAAAACATTTTTTTTTATTTTACCACAAATTTACGAAGGATCCATGATTTGGGCCAGGGTCTGGGGGGGGTGGCTGGCACAGGATATTTAGAAAGGGGAGTAGATGTGCGGCTCCCCCAATATATCAATTGCTACCATTAGACAACGTAGGCGAAAGGTTACATTGTCTATAGTTAGCAATTGATATATTGGGGCATTACATTATTGGTATTGTGAAAGCTATCAAGGATGTGCCTCATCCATCTTGTTTGAATCCCTCTTTTTGTAGATATCAATAGGGAAATTATATGGGAGTACATTCCCCATTCATGTGCGCACGAAGCATTTCTGTGGCACAGGCAACATGGATTTGTAAATAGATATTGGATATTACCTATAAGGAACACACATGAATTATTGGACACTTCTCCAAGCAGTAGGCTTGCTACTAAGTTCAAGTTGAAATTTATGATGTATGTTCAAAGCTTTAGCCCTCTAAGGGCTAACAGGGATATGCCACTTTGATGACCGATTGCTACTAATTGGCCGGTACACAATCAATTCCTCCTTCATGGTACTCTTAAAAATATGGTGGGACATGAGTTGTATTTAATTAATCATAGGAGGTTGGGAAACACCAGTTGATTTCATTGACGTTGGGGTTATACCAACTCAAGACGGCATGATATGCTAAATTTGATGCCTGAATGCTATCATTTATGGCTCTACTTAGAAAGAATCACCTAGCAGTTCTGGGCATACTCCATAGGTAGGAGAATGTGTTTTTAATGTTCTGTTATTCATGTCGTATGGTGATTAGTCCTGTCACTTTATTATGTTCTGTCCATTGTGATGTGCAAGTCCATTTATATTTTAACTTATATGCTATTATGTATTTTCTATTTTGTTAACACTGTTTTGTGAGTTCTGTGCCAGTTTATAAACCTATGAAACACAGGTGACTGTGTGACACTGATAATTTGTGATAGTATGTCGTTGACATCTATGGTGTACTGTATAGTTTTGTTCACATATTTATGTTTGTTTTTTTCTTTGTTATATGTTGCTTACAGCCCTGATGAAGTTCAGAAAAATTGTTTTTCCTGAACGAAACGCGTAGGCTGGACGACTTGTGTTTTATATTTTCTATGAGGAAGAAGAGAATAAAGAAATGAATTTGTTACCATAACGAAGTTTTGTTTTGAATCTTATTGGAAAGTGGATTTAATTTGTGAGGTCATAAGCCGCGCATGGCAGGGTACAAGTTATAGTTAGCACTGATACCTATACCTGTTGAATGTCGGTGGTTTCTCAGTATAAACGTTACCACCTTGCTGAAATTTTCACCTAACTATAACATAACTTAACCCTTGTTTTTTAGTCAATATATATGTATATACATACTGAGAAAATCAAAGGTTAAAGGGATGTTATAGATAGGTGAAATGTCAGTTAAGACATACCGTTTTAAACTAACAAAACCACTAAATTTCAGCAGTTATAGTTATATCAAGCAACTTTAACTTGTGACCTAAATCAACTTTAACTCTTGCCTCCGCCATGCACTGTTTTGTTATCAATTATGTCATTTAAGATGTTCCTGGGATGTTATTAATGATGTCATATAACATGTCATGAGTGATGTAAAATGTGAGGTCAGAAGCAGTGCATGGCGATGTCTCGACTAATAATTAATAACTCTGGCGCTGTTTGACCAATCTTCACTAAACTTTACAAAACAAAAAGTTTATCCAACTCAGCTCCATCCTTGAAAGTTTCAAGTGGGGATCAAGAAAAAGGATGAGTGTCCCAAAGCAGGTTTTCACCTTGGAATTTTCTATAGGAAAATTGAACTGCAAAACAGTAAAAACAGCTGAACGGAATTACACCAAATGTGGAGGAAAGGTAGATCTTGATCCAGAAAGTATGCTTTTTGCGATTTGGTGTAAATCCGTTCAGTAGTGTTTGAGAAATTAAGTTTAAAATATTTGTATATTTAGAGTCGCTGAAGATCTGTGATTGTAAAAGATCAAAAGATAATCTGATTGACTCCCCCCACATTTACAAGAATGTGGCAGCAGCCATTTAGGACTCTGGGACTCAGTCCCTATGAGAAATTGAGTTGTTTGTTGAATGAGGGTGACCCCTGTTCAAGCAACAGCCACAATCCTTGTCAGGGTGAACCACAAAAGTAACAAAATTAACCTGTATTTAACCCTTGGTAGCTTAGCACTAAAAGCAGTCAGACTTAAATTAGAGGCAATGTGTAAAGTATTTACACAGCACACAAACAGCAATAAAGTGAAAAAAACACAAGAAAAATCTCACACTAATTTAGAAAGATAGAGCAAATTTTAAGAAATGACTTGAAACCTAAATGACAAAACTCCAATCCGTAGAACCGGAGTTATGGATTTTTAAATATATTAATAAAAAATGGTGCCTAAACGATCAAAGAGCCAACTGCAAACATCTAGCTGAGCAAGACCGAGTCAAAGCCAAAGAAATGTGGCCGACCGCGATGGAGCTTGGGCCAGATACAAAATGTGGATTGGGCCCCGTCAGCGCTTATCTTCGGATTTAGAAGACATTCTGTGAACAGGGTTCTGAGATGGTAAAGTTCAGTGCAAAATACTACGTTTTGGATTTTGAATAATCTAGGCACTTTTAACACTGGTCCACAACTGGAGGGGCACCACCTGGGGGGGTAGAACTCACTCAGACTGGGTCCACATGAAGGTTCAAGATGGTGGGAGCCTTTTCTGTCCCTGAGGCTCTGAACAGAAGGCCAGCAAACTAGCCCTTGCAGTCACTCTGGTAGTCCTGGGTTCAGGTGATGAAACATGGCTCAACCAGCAGGGCACAGCTCTGAAGGCTCAATGCAGGCTCCCAGCAACAAAGCAGTCCTTCCAGTTGCAGTAAAGCAGTCTTGTGGAGTACACACCAGGCCACAGCAGCAGGCAGTCCTCTGAAAGTCCTTCCACAGGTCCAGAAAGTGAACTGAAGAGTGGTCTGAGGCTTCTATTTTAAGTAGGAGAAGTTTCTAGAGGTTTCTCTTTTAAGTACTTGGAATTTTCTGACTCCCCTGCCCTTGTTCCAGGCTAGCTGCAGGGAAAATGCAGTGGTGAAAAGCATTTTGTGTAAAGGCAGAGCATAGCCTTTTCAGTTGCAAGTGGGGGTGTGCCCAGCTCCGCTCCCGCCATCGCACCAGCAAACGGCCCATTCAGGCACACCTAACCTCTCTATTGTGTCACTGTCTGGGAGGAATTCACAAAGTCCAGCTGCCAACTAAACCCAGTCATACGACCTGGGGCAGGCTGCAGACACCAAATGGCAAAGGGCAGAAAAATGCCAAATTTCTAAAAGCAGCATTTTTTAAATTGCATTTTAAAATCTGAACTTACCATTAAAGAGAATTTTAATCACAATTTCCTAGATACCAAACATGAAATGCTTATCTGAAGCCTATCAAACGTTAGCATGTACTAAATGTAATAAGGCAGTCCAATGTTATCCTATGGGACAGGCAGGCCTAATAGTAGTAAAACATGAATTTAGGAGCTTTCCACTACCAGGATATGTAAAACTTAAAAGTGCATGTTCAATCTTTTAATTACAATGGACCCTGTCCTATAGGCTACCTAGGGCCTACCATAGGAGTCACTTATATGTATTAAAAGGTGTAACAAGGCACTCTACTGAATCCTAGGTGGTTCAGATGGGGCGATGCTGGATCCCCGGATTCCTCCTAAGGATCTGTGCTCAACACCAGGTTGTAACGCTGTATCGATCACAAGCCCCACGGGGAAAGGGCTTTGGGGTTTAGAAGACACGCGATGCTGTGGTTCTCCCCCATGGTGACTACAGTGAACGTCACAGGGACTAGTCTCAGATCGTAAGATGCACTCAGTCAGGGAGTACCTGCAAGACACAAGGGTATAGGTAAATACACAATGCTGGGTCATTTTTTCTTCTTTTATATTGTATAGCCATTAGTAGTAACCCATACCTTACACAGGCATCTACAAGGTACTGTCTTTCCGATGACAGAGTCTTCTGAACTCTCTCTGGGCTGGAGATTGGAATCTCACCAAAGTTCGCGGATGATGATACAGTTGAACACTCAAAATTTCCTAACAGTGTTCTAAAATAGTTCTGTGATTTGCTGTGTCACAAGCAGTAGTACTCCTGGCAAGTTAAATTCTTGAGAACAGCAGAATAACTGGAGTCTGACAGACCCCTGTCAGACGAGGTTAATGAGTGCTTACAATATTTTGTCTCAAGAAAATAATTTATTCAAGAATTCTACTGAGCTCAGAGCATTTATGTATGTATCAATTATAACAAGAGTACCTTGAAACTGGAACTGTATTCTTGTTTTCTTTAATCTCCTCTCTTTGTGTCTTTTCAGAATTCCCGATTCAGCCAGAAGCTGCTGAGTGCAGTGGAATGCAGGAGAAGCTGGAGCAGTGTTCTGGAGAAGCACTGAAGAGGAGCCGGTCACAGGAAACAGGTGAGTGAATAGCAGGGAGACTAAGTATAACTAATAGGCTAAGACAGTCTATTTATAGAAACTGCCAGCTGCCTATTAGAGCATGTGACCAGGAAAAAACTAGAATTTGCTAGCAGCTGAGTCATGCTTGTAAGTGGTGGTTTTAATTGGTAGGAAACACTGTTGGGGTCCTGAAACGTTCAGAACAGCTCCAGGCAATGTTTGAGGGTAATCAACAGTAACTTCCAGCAACTGCCATAAGGGCAAAAGCATGAACTTTAATTGAAAACAGATGCACCCACTGGGTTAATGGAAGGTTGGTGCCTTCTAGAGGGTTTTGCTGCTCACAAAGTTTCCAGACAGTTAACCATCAATTTTGAGAAGGCCAATGATTGTCACTATATTACCCGATTGAAAAGAACACACAGCAACCCATACTTGAGAATAAATATGCCTATCGGGAAGGAGGGTAATTATCACATAGAAGGTCTAGCTGTTGCTAGGACTGTGACAAAGAGCGGAGTTTAAGGCCTGGCAAGGGGGTTATATTTCCAAATGAAATTGGGAGTTTAAAACTGCATTCAGGATGCAGTGGCAGACCTGGGGCATGTTTTAAGGGCCTACCTATGTGGATGGCACAATAAGTGCTGCAGGCCCACCAGTAGCATTTAATTTACAGGTCCTGGGTTTATGGTATACCACTCTACAAGGGACTTATAAGTAAATTCGATCTGCCAATTAGGTGAGGGCAAATGTTACCATGTTTAAAGGAGGAGCATAAGCACTTTAGCATTGGTTAGCAGGGGTAAAGTGTACAGAGTCCTGAGGCTGACAATGCACATGCACACGCATCTGAATCAGTGACCACAATGGGCATGATGACACCAACACATAAGCTATACCGGCTTTATGATGCTTTACTATGACTCAAACATTGACTAGTGAAGCTTCCCATGTTTTTTAATAGAGACATACAATAACTTTATCTCAGTTGAGCCATCCTCAGTAATGGAAACGTTTCGTTCTCTCTGTCTTACACACAGGTATTTTCCATGTCATTTATAACATTTGCATCAATCTCAACTACCACACACCATTCAGGGTAAGATACTGATAGGCCGAATTTTGCACCCTAATTTCACTTACGTATCTCCGGCCGATGATCTTTTATTGCCGGCTAAAAAATGTGGAGGGAAGAATACACTTTACCAATTATACAATTTCCCTCCCATCCGTGTCCAATAACAACAAACTCCGAATTTAGCTTTTGTAGATTTATTACAAAGCCAGAAACAACAAAATATAGACACACCTCAAAATCAAGGTATACAGATACATGAAAACTAATACAGAGCCCAATCTACGAATATAGTTCATACGACAAAAAAGGCATAAAATGATGAATTCCAATTTGAGAACACAGCAGAGTATAGATGCTGCATCCAAATCTCTTTTTATTTGTATTTCGGAATTTAGAATAATCTGTCCCTACTCTGCATCTAAAGTGGCATCCCTTTTCTTCCCTTCCTAGCAAATTCCCCAAAAGGTGTCAGCACGTGTTGACTTCCAAAGAAGTACACTCACGTCAAATGGGTCAGGTAGCTTAGAGCTACAGAGCTCGTTCTATACAACAAAGGTCAAGGCACTAGAACCCTGCACCAGTCAGTCTAGTATATTGCAGTCAGATCAGGAGCATGGTGCACTGAGCCGGGAACGTGACCTTCCTACGTTACCACTAATTAAGAATGGCCAAAAACAACAAAGACACAAATTGGCTCTGCACTCAATTATTGCTATGGCCTATTAGTCATTGGCACTTTGTATCCAAGGTTACTGCATCACATAAAAGTCAATAATTGAATAAAAATGACATTAACATAATGCCTCCCAAATGAGTCGAGTAGTCAAACAGGTTACTGGAAACATATTCTTCCTTTATTCTTTTATTCATAATTCTTTTTAAAACCAATATTGATAGTCGACGCAGTGCGTTTCGTCCCAACGGGACTTCTTCAAGGCTTTTATTTATTTAGGTATGATACACAGATGTTACGCACCAGGTTTGCTGTGGCAAGAAAGATACTTATGAACCGTAAATCTCGAATGTATTCAAGAGAAGACGCACAGAAGCTATAAATTAGAGGCACTGTGGCACAAGGATATCTTTAAACAGTAATTGGGAAATGTATCTCCCAGTAGCACAACCTGGTGTCCGGTTCCAAAAAGATGCTCTAAGATGCTCTCCTCTCTTAGTCAAAAAGCGAAGAAGTCCTCCAGATCTGTCCCTGTACCTAATTCAAAAAGGCAAAGTTACACCCCTGACGAGTCACATGGAACCTTTTTCAGTGAACACCTTCTTCAGTAACCTTCCACAAACTCAATTAAATTTACACGACCACACATTGAATATATACGAGTGCAATTCGTTCATGAGTATAATGCACCCCTTACAAATTTTAAAGCGTTGTGAGCTCTATCAGTTCCCCCCTCTGATGACAAGTGTCATCAACACAAAACCTTTCCATAGTATGTTCTCCTCGCAGAAAAGATCGACCTAAACAGAAGTTGTAGCCTGCCTTCCCTGCCTGAACTTCTCCAGATTCTTGAGGTTCTGATAGTGACTGTCCTGCAGTCTGTCCATCTGCCTTTCTCGTCTCCTAAGGGAACTCTCAGCCTGTCGTGCTCTGTGCCATTTAAAGGCTCTGAAAGCACCCAACAATATGATAATACAGATTACAACTATTATGATGGGTTTCAGAATGTAACCAACAATTCCCTGCCCCAAATTTCCAAACCAACTTCCAATCTTTCCAAATCCTTGCCCAATTTTGTCCCAAATCCCATTTGTTGCCAAATCATGTATCTCATAATGTATCTCAGTGATGTTACTTATATACTTCTTTATATCCTTGCTATTGTCTGGTATATAAGTACAGCACTGTTGAACCCTCAATAATCTACAGACTCCACCTTCCTTTGCTAGTAAAACATCTAACGCAAGACGGTTCTGAACCACCATGGCCCTTATAGAGACCATCTCCCCATCAACAAGCAATAAAGCTTGAGCTGTATTCACTGACAACTTGTCCACTAATGTTGACAACCTTCTAATCTTTACATCATTCAAAACCACTCCCAAACTTGGTATCATTGTGCCAAACACATCACCAACAATTTCTCCTGCACTAGTACCACGTTTCTCTCTACGTGATCGTTTCCCTTCCAATGGCCACAAATCTTCCACGTGGAATATTTTAGGAAATACCACAGCCAGATAACATGTTCCATACCAATTTGGAGGTAATCGAACATAAGCATTCCTTCCACATACAAAATATACATTAGGCACTATGGTCAATTTATCCAATAGCGCCTTCTTTGTTGACTCCTCAATCAAGAAAATATGTTCACATTCACTCTCTCCTACAAAAATGTTGTCATAATATGTCTGTGGTTGTCTAATGCATAATTTCCCTTTCTGCTGCAAATCTAAAGCTATTGGACCAGAACTTCCCCTTGCCTTATGATCTAACTCTTCCTGTGTCCATGGAATTACTTCATGTTTGGGATCAGGCCTAAATAATGTCTGTCTATGTCTATCCTCTATTTGGTCCACGAATTTCTTTTCTGTTTCAGATAACATGCATGTCAAATTATGTCTATGAGCATATGCTGTATCCAAAGTCACTGTGGGTACGAAATATTTTGACATCCTATCTTCCTTTTGTAATAATCATACTTATTCAAATACTTCAACACAGGAACTTCAGGGAGCACTACATCATAATTAGAGAAATAGTACTCAAAATGGGCCTAACCATAAAACATACTCAGAAGCACACCTCATGTAATGCCATAAGTTAGGGGCAAGTGATGATATCTAATGCCCTCTTCAACTGATGCTGGCAATTGCATACACACATAGCAATCCTTCGCTTCCATCGTGTCCACATACTCGTACAACAACCTCGCATATGCATTCAACATAAAATCTCCCTTTGAAAGATCTACGTGTAACAAACGACTGGTTTCTCTTATCATGTCCTCATCTGATTCTGATGCGCCCTCTCTTATGTTTGGTGTAGGAGGTATAGATGTCCCTTTTACCCCTTCTTCCAATTCATTGGACTCAACTATGGATGTGATAATCACTACTGTAATAATTACTATTACTCCCACTATGAGTGTTCCTATCATACATTTCTGCCTCCGGCTCGAATTCCCGGACTCCATGTTGAATCAGTTTTCCAATTTGGTGCAGGAATGAAATAACAAAGTCTCTTTTTCTTCCTCTTTGGATTTATACACAAAGTTTGTAAAAGATTTTCTTTTTGATGTTGAATTCTTCTTTATTCAGTTTGATAATGATATTCTAAAGTTCATGAATAGTCATCCGTATCCCTCTTTCTTCTATTGATAAGTCCCTAAATTTATTCTTCTTTCACTCGGGCCTAGATTATCTTCTTTAGACAATGTTCATATGCTTTCTTTCTCTTTATTCAGTTCAGTTTTCATCATAAATTATATCAGTGCCCAGAACATCAACCACAAGTTCCAGGATTTCCATACGAAATGCTGCCAATTCTTGAGCTGTGGGCTGACAACCAAATGTTGGGAATGTAAGTCGATTTAGAATTAGGAGTCTCAGTCCACTTAGTCTTGGAGGATCAGGTAACGTCAGAGTCAGAATCCCGAGAGCCTCAACTCCTGGTACCAGCAGTTCGATCTTAATAACCAGTGTGTTCTCCCCGCGTAACACTCTCCCGGACCTCAGTCTCCCGGACTTCACCGGTTTCTGCATCTGTGACTAGGTATGTCCACTCGGGAGCGCCCCTGGCTGCTAAAATCCGACAACACTACCGCGAACATGCCATAATTTATCCGGAACGACAAATACTAATATCCTTATATGCAGACGACATCACGCTATACCTGCGTGACCCTGAGATGAGCCTGAATCCCATTCTTTGCCTGTTTCTGTTGTTTGGAAAACTGGCTGGAGTTAACATCAACTGGAAAAAGTCTCAGATCTATCCCCTCACTGCAGCTACACAAAAGTTCCATCCAGACTTCCTCTTGATTGGAGCGCTGACACTCTCACATACTTGGGGATAATCATCTCCCGTAGCCGCGAAGAACTCATGCGGGCTAACTATGGACGGGCTCTGGACTCTATCACTGATAAAATAACGCGCTGGATCGCGATGCCCCTGTCCATGGCGGGTAGAACGGCTATAATAAAAATGGTGATTTTACCTAAATTACTATATCTCTTTGTGAATATCCCGTACGCCCCCAGCCGTCACTTCTTCTCCGCGATAAAGACTCAACTTCTCAGACTCACATGGGGGGCAAACAAGCCAGGCTTCGGTGGGACATACTTACACGGCCGTTTGAAGCAGGCGGCTTCGCTATCCCAGACATAGAACTATACTTTAGCTGCGCACAGGCACACTATGCCACATATTGGATGAAACCCCTCCCTTCATGCCCCATCTGGCAATAGAAGATGGATATATGAATCCCACCCCAAGCACTGCATATCTCAGTAACCCAACAGTCCCGCGCCACCTAGCCTCCACCACTGTCCAATGCACCGTTAGCGCATGGCACGACCTTGCGAAAGCTACAGACAACACACTAATGTACTCTCCGCTTCTGCCCCTTTTGGGCGGAAAGACATCCCAGTGACGGAGGAGGGCGGCTGCCGTCGACTCCTTCGGAAACTCTCCATCCACACCTGGGGCCATTTATATACTAAAGGAACATTTAATACCTCTGAGGAATTCTTTAAGGATGCCAATCCCACCCCTTGGAACGCTTCTACTATATAAGGCTCCGACAAAACATACGATCTCTTACGCCCGCCTTTCCCTAGAGCCCCCACCCATGCTTCCGCTTCATGCGCTACTGCAACAGGACACCCCCGCACATGTAGTGTCACTTCTATATCGCACGGTTCAGAACGCTAGGGAATACGATCCCCCCCCGGCTCGTCAGCGATGGGAGGAGGAATTGGGACGCCCTCTGACTGAGGAACAATGGACATTCTGCTATAGGCAAACCGGCAAAATATCCGCTAGCAGCAGATTCCGCATGATCCACTATAAATACATACATCGACTGTATTACACTCCCGCACGCATGCACCGACTAAAGATACGAGACAACGCCCGATGTGAACGCTGCGGGCGTGAGGGAGCGGACTTTATGCACCTGGCTTGGGACTGCCCCCTGTACAGGAATTCTGGGCGGCGGTCCTGACTGCACTAGACCTCATGACGGGAGTCCATATCCCTGCGGATCCCCTCACGGCCCTACTGGGATATACTAAGCCCCTCACAATTAAAATACGCAGATATGCCTCCCTTGCGCTCCTTCTAGCCAAACGGAGAGTAGCTTGTAGATGGGGCAGGGGACGGGCGCCGAAATTTAAAGACTGGATGCACGATCTGATCTATTGTCAAGAACAACTACATACATATGCCGACCTTCAACCCCCTTCGTCACGACCAAGAGATATCTGGGGCCCACTACACACTTACCTAATAGAACATACAGCAGACGAAGACGACACGACGTCACATTAGCCGCATGGCACCCCCCTTGATGGTGTGAATACTCTTGCCCTGGCACATATCCCCCCAATAACTGAGACGGAACACCACAGCAGATGCTCCATCTATACTAACTGTTTAACCTTGGTCATAATGTACATCTCACACATCTGATGGTTTCTGAGTATTGGTGTATGCATCTTTTCTAAATTGCTCTTGTTGTTTTTATGAAATTATTTCGCTAGAACTTAACGCAGCCTGAATATAACACATTTGCCGCTTACGTACCCACATTATCCTCACAACGCGGCCGGCCCGAAAGGGTTGTAGGCGACTTGCTGTGTATCTTCACACCTGACTCAGATATAGCCTACACGCAGATGTCACTATGATGCCGATCACAATGTGGATATAGACAGATTGCTGCGCAATGAGCCTTATTTTGGCTTTTTTTGTAATCTTTATTTTAGTGTCTAAATAAAGGTTTTTGAAACTTAAAAAAAAAAAAAAAAAAAAAAGAATTATGTGAAAATTAATAAACAGATTTAAAAAAAAAAAAAAAAAATGTCCACTCGGGAGCAGCGTATTTGTGACACGGCACTCGTTCTCTTTTTGATCTTCGCAAGCCTTCTTGATTTGATTCTGTTTCACTTTGCTCAGATTCAGAAGTTTCAGAGATGGGAGTAAGATCTTTTTCTGATGTAAGCCTCAAATTCAGTCTTTCTTTTCTCACTGGCCACCATTCACTTCCAGCCTCTGTTCTTCTCCCCACTCCGTCCTGTTCCACTTCTGTCTGATTTACCAGATTCGATTCTGCTTCGATTCCAACACTTTCGTCACTTTCAATGTTTATGTCAGAATGTATTGCAGCGTGATTTCTTCCAGCTTGACCCAAAGAATGATCTACTTCAGTAGCAACCCTCACAGCTTGGCTTGTCCCCTCTTCCGAGATTCTACTCTCTGATGTGTTTCTTTGATGAAGGGGAGCTGTTTCTTCCGAGGGTGCTAGAACTCTGCGAGTGTGAGAGGCGTGGATCCAGTTCGGTAAGCCTCCACACTTTACAGCTGTGCTTGTAACCAGGATCACTTGGTAGGGTCTGCGCCAACGTGCATCAAGGCAGCTCTTCCTCACGTGCTTTCTGACCAAGACCCAGTCCCCCGGACTTAGGTCATGCAGGAGTTCTCTCGAGGTGGAAGCAGTCGCAGCCTTGACCTGGTGGGACACAGAATTAACCACATCAGCCAACCCCTTGCAATAGTCAAGCACCAAATCATCGGTGATGTTTATCAATGCTGTCGCTGGCACTGCAGGCAAACGCATTGCCCTTCCCATCAATATCTCGTGGGGGGACAATCCTGTTCTCCTATCTGGAGTGCTACACAAACTCATCAGCACCAAGGGCAGTGCATCTGGCCATTTTAAAGACGTCGACGAGCAAACCTGTGCCACTCTCATTTTGATTGTCCCATTTATCTGTTCCACTAGACCAGAAGCCTCTGGCCTATAACTACAATGCAGTCTCTGATCCACTTGGAAGGCAGCACACAACAGCTTCATGATCTCACTATGAAAGTAAGTTCCTCTGTCCGATTCCAATGAGGTCAGAAATCTGAACCGTGGGATGACCTCCCTAAGCAACAATTTTGCTACTGTGAGACTGTCACACCTCCTAGTCGGATACGGCTCAACCCAACGTGAAAAGACACACACCACCACCAAAACACCAATAGTCCATTGCACCTGGGCATCTCTATGAAGTCTAACTGCATTCGACCTCCTGACCTTCCAATATGACTCAAAGCAACCACTGTTTTCTTTCCTGCATTCGTTTGCTGACACGTAACACATCTATGACACACTGCTTCAGCATACATACGGAACCGTGGATTTAACCATGTCTGACGAAACACCCTCACCATGGCATCTCTTTCAAGATGAACTGCTCCATGTATCTGCCTTGCCATAGGACTCAATGGACAGTTAGGTAACACTGTTCTTTCATCTGTTGACACCCAAATGCCATCACCTCTTCTCTCACAACCTGCTCTAACCCATGCTGCTTCTTCCTCTTCAGAAGCCTCTTCTTGTAGTCTTTTAATTTCATCCCAGGTATCCGCCATAGCCAACATCATGCTGAGCTCGGTCTCTTCTGTGCTCTCCCCACATATTCTCCATTGAATATACTAGCATGGATAGCACAAAAACGAGCCACTTCGTCGGCGTAGCGGTTTCCTTTGGTGAGAAAATCTTCCCCCTTCCCGTGTGCTGCACATTTCACCACCGCTATTTCTTTTGGTTTCTGTAACGCTTCTAACAGCAGTCTCACATATTCTCCATTTCTGATAGGATATCCTGATGACGTTAGGAACCCTCTCTGTGACCATAACTGCCCAAAGTCATGAACTACTCCGAACCCATACTTGCTATCTGTAAAGATAGTCACTCGGACTCAATCAGAAATGAAACATGCACGTATTAGGGCAATAATTTCCGCCACCTGTGCAGAATATACTCCTTGTAAACAAGCGGCTTCTTCAACTCCAGAAATAGTACAAACAGCAAAAGCTGCTCTCAAAGAACCTCCATTGTCTCTTAAGCACGAACCGTCAACAAAGAGGACCAGATCAGATTCAGGTAAAGGTTCATCAACAATGTCAGGTTGGGGCTTGGTAGAAAGCTCAGTCACATCTAGGCAGTCATGCTCCTCACAATCTTCACCTTCTACAGGTGGATATAGCATCAGTGTGGCAGGGTTTAACATAGAACATCTTTTCAAAGTCACATTTTCAGATGCTAGTATCACTTGCTCATACTTGGTGAGCCTGTTGTTAGTCAGGTACTGTGTTTTGGTTCTCGTCATCAGGAGTTCCACTGAGTGCGGCACATATACTGTAAGGGGATGACCCATCACAATGCTTTCACATCTCTCAATGCTAACACCAGTTGCAGCAACGGATCTGAGACATCCGGGCAACGCAGAAGCCACTGGATCTAAGGTGGCTGAAAAATAAGCTACTGGCCTACGGGCACCCCCATGTGTCTGAGCTAATACTGCCAATGCACACCCATCCCTCTCATGACAGAAAAGCAAAAACACTTTATTATAATCAGGCATTCCAAGAGCTAGAGCACGGCATACGCTTTCCCTTAGCTCCTGGAAGGCCCTCAAACAAGTGTCATCCCATGGTACCGGATCACTGATGTCCTTCCGTGTTAACCTTAATAAAGGTTTTTCCTGCAGAGAAAAATTTGGGATCCACTGTCGACAATAGCCGACCATTCCCAAAAACATTCGGACTTCCTTCTGCGTCTTTGGAGTACCCATTTGCAAAATCGCCTCTAGCGATCTGGTGATACCTTTCTCTTTCCTTTTCAATTCGATGCCCCAAATACTGTACTTCAGACAAACAGTACTGAAGTTTGCCAGGTGACACCTTATGTCCATTCTCTGCCAGATGATTCAACACAGCCACAGTATCTATCCTACAAGCATCTTCGGTCTCCGAGGCAACCAAAAGGTCGTCTATGTATTGCACAAGAACCGAATTCTGTGGCATTGTCAGACCCTCAAGATTCTTTTTCAAAATTTGATTAAAGATAGACGGACTTTCTGTATACCCTTGTGGGATACGACACCATGTTAGCACACGGTTCTCCAGCCGGAAAGCAAATAAAAATTGGCTCTCCTCGTGGAGGGGTATCGAGAAAAATGCTTGACATAGGTCAATGACCGTAAACCATTCAGCTTCACAGGGTATTTGAAACATAATCAAAGCTGGATTCGGTACCACAGGACAACATGGAATCACAATCTCATTAACCCGTCGCAAATCCTGTACTATTCTATACTTGCCGCTGGGTTTCTGCAGCCCCATTATAGGTGAATTACAAGGGCTTCCTCTAATCTCCTTCAGTACGCCTTGCACAATCATCGATTCAATCACTGGTGTTATTCCCGCCACTGTCTCAGGTGTTAACTTATACTGTGGCGTCCTTGGAAAGTCTGCATTTGGTTTGACCTGTATCTTGACAGGTTCGAATCAAACCTATCTCCTCCCCTGTAAAATCCTGCACCACGGGATTCACAGAGTCCCTCAATTCCACTGGTAGCTCGTCTTTGGTCAGTACAATGAACTTCTCCGCACACAAATTTTGACTTGCCATTTTAAAAACAGCATCGTCGTCACAGGTCTGTAGTTCCACTCCCTTCGAAGTACAATAGATGGTACAATTTAACTTGCACAAGAGATCACGTCCTAATAGACAAACTGGACTCGAATCACACACCACTAATTGGTGTCGGTCCTGAAAAGTTCATATTCTCACAGGTGACTCATTAGTTAGAGGATTAGTCATCTTCTAATTCGTCACTCCTACCACTTGAATTGACTGTCCAGAAAGTGACAAATTTGGAACTACCGCTGACCTCACAGTAGATCGAGCTGCACCAGTCTCAATTAAAAACGTGATCGGGTGACCATTGACATTACCCTCCACAAAGGGTCCATTCTGATCTACTTCTAATACTGCTCCCAAGGTGCGTCCTCCTCCCCCTCTCACACCTTCCTCTTGATGTATTTGGATCACAGTTGTCGGTCAATTCAATGAAAGGCATTTGCTGGTACACATAGTTTCCTGTAGCAATCCTAGGGGGTTGAGGCACCTGCACCTGAACTTGAGGTTCCAAACCTTCCCCATACATGGACTTAGGTCTAGTCACCGTGTTCAGTCCATCAGATACCTGTACAGTTTCCTCATTTTGTATTTGATTGGCAGGATTTGAGCGACACTCGCGCTTCCAATGCCCGATTTTGTGACAATAATTACAAGCATTGTTTCTCCTAGGGGTAACCCATTCAGTTCCTGTACCTGCATCCATTCCTCGTCCTCTTCCCTGTCCCTGGTAACTTGTCATGTTTTGTCCCATTCCATGACCACTCCCTTGCCGTCGACCCATTGTACCTCCGTTTCCCTGTACCTGGTCTGGTCTTTCAGCATTCCTCAACTGCACCATCATCAACTTATCCTTCATTTTCGTATGCGTGGACTCTACCTGATCACTACAGTACTTAGCATAACGCAGAATTTCATCCACCAACTTATTCTGCCAACATATCAGATGTTGCTGAATCATCAAACTTATCTCAGCTCTCAATCCTAACACAAATTTTGAGACAAACTGTCCCATGTCTTTTTGTTCGAGGGCATCAAGGCCACTATGCTGTTTGAAAGCCAACAAGAGCCTTTCATAATAATCATGCACTGATTCCTTTGGCTCCTGTGTGGTACGATCTATCTTGAGCCAATCAATAGTTCGAGGGGCTACTTTGGACTGCAGCCACGTAATTGCCTGTTCATATTTTTTCATTACTTCTGCCGATGGGCCATGAGTTACGGGATCCCTAGTTGGTTCCGAAGTGGGCCACTCAATTGCGATCTTACAAGCTGCCCACAAATCCCCTGGCACTACTATATCAAATAGGGTATTCAAATCTATCCACAGAACCTTGGAGATTTTCACAAACCGATCAATTTGTTTGTACCATTCCTCAGGCTTTTCCCTCTGCTGAGGGAAATCATTTGTGAAGGATGCCAAATCACCCCTGCTCCAAGGCACATGAACGTACCCTCCATTCTGTACTTTACATAATGGAAAATTTCCTACTCTCTCTGTCCACCCTCCAGGAGGCGGGGTATCTCCTATTCTTCTCCTCATGGTCTTTTTCTTAGACCACTTCTCTTCCCATCGATCTAGTGCTTTCCATGCCCTCATTCCTATGACTAATTCTCGAATGTGTGCTTTCAACCCTACTACTCTCTTCTCCTCTAATTCTTGGTCTGTGTAATTCAATCTGTGATTTCCCTGTAACATTTTTGTTTTTGTCAAATCTACATCATACTTCCGCGCCAGCTGGACCAATGCCTCATGAGCCCTTATCGCCTTTCGAGTGACATCTTTAGCCACAAACAGCAATTCATCTGGTTTATATAAATCTATTCTTTCCAATGGTAGATTTCCATCTATCACCTCATCAACCTCTGCCTTCAGTTTCAGTACATCCAACAATCTTGCCTTCACTGCAACTTCAATTCTTCCTTGATTTGTCACATTGCATGGTCCCTCTCTATCACAACTTCGGCTTTTCCAACCTTCTCCCATCGCCTCATCTTGTCTGATGGGCCGACCTTCTCTCTCACAACTCTGACTCCTTAATCGACTTTCCAATCCAACATTCGGGGCACTAGGTCATATTCTAAACGCCTCTTGTCTCATTCCTATTTCTGCTGTACTCCTCATACTTTCCCGTACTGGTGGAACCCACATTCGTATTTCTGATCTAGAATTTGCCAGTGCTCCTGTTCGTCTCACTTCCGATCCTGTACTCACCCTTGAAGGGTCTGCCGTTGCTGCCAACGGGGTACTAGTCTCCACAGGCTCCAAGGGCACACTTGTTCCCATAGTAAGACTCCCTCCAGAGATGGTATCTTCACTTCTTCCCATTTGTTGTTGCCTCCCACTATCTCCCATACTCGGATTGTATATTGAGACTATGGGTCCAATGGTTACCGGTACCGTAAGGGCTTCTGGCAACCGTATGTCACAATTAGGTCCTCTCATTTCAGTATTTTCAAGTTCTGATCCTAAAGAAATTCTTCCCACTACTCTTGAACTTACTCCTGTTGGATCCGTTCCCACTCCTTCTGGGCCTCCCTCTACCATTTCTCGCTTTCCCTCTTCAGACTGAGGATTGTAAGGTGGAGGAAGCTCTGCCAACAGTCTATCCAACAGACTGTCATCAGTATCGCTCTCATCTCCAGTGTTTCCTGTCTTTGCACTAGCCCCCTGTAGGAACAATGGATACAATCTCTCTCTCTCTATGGTATATATCCTCCATCTCTTCAACTGTGCATCCCACCTGGCATCCTGATATGACTTCATGGCTTTTCTCATCCTTCCTTGAGAGTTTTCTCTTCGCCTAGCTTGTGCTGCCCGCATCCATGCATCTAATGCCTCAAATTGGGTGGGTCTAGGTGGAGGTTTTAATGAAGACATTACACCTCTCCATTGTAACAACACATCCAATCGAAATGACCCATATCGTGGTAAAGCCAATTCTCCTTCCTTTTCTGTAATATTATGCCAGTTTTGAAGCCACACTATTGTATGCAGTCCTACATTCGTTGCCATATAGTGTGCCGGGGTATCCTCTGGCGGGGCTGCTTCTCCGACTCGAGTCACTACTCCTGAATTTCCTCTACATAAATCTCGCAATACCTTAAAACATCTCATTTTGAACCTAATTCAATACAATACACAATTTTCTTTCCCAATTTTTTTTGCAGAGAACCCACCAATCCCAGCCCGACGTTACACCAACCAGCCTATCCCAGCGCGGCACACTCTGACGTCACCGTTCCCTCTCCACAGCGGTTCACCCTCCTTTACAATTTCAGCTCGTACATTCGCTCTCACATTCACACAACCAAGTAACTGATTACAAAAAGCTACTAAACCAAGTAACTACCTATCAGGCAGCCACAGCAACTTAAAGTTACATAAAACCAAGTAATCGTCTGCCGTCTAAAAGATCGATAGTATACTCTCACCCAAGAACATTCACACTCCGTGACCCACGACCTGCGTCAGTCACTTGAATCGCTGTGATCCAACCCTGGCCTGAGGTTTTCCACATGCGGCTCTATAGAACCCACTTACACAAAGTTCCCTACCCCAAGTGAGCCGTCGATAGCGCTCCACGACACCCACATTAATGATCAGACGATTACAGCTACAAAACTATCCCGGGATCTTGGACTTCTCTTGAGTCCGTTTACCAAAACCTCCTGATCCGCACGTGTTCGGACCAGTAAACCAATAACCTCACTTTCACTCGACTATCATTCCAACTCCGCAAGACATCACACAATCAATTCACCGCAATTTAACACACACAGCCTATTCATACTCACGCTACCGCTGTTTCCGCGTCACCAACAGCTTCCGCCGACCTCCGTCAACGCCCGCTGTCCTCTGCTTTCAATCATGGGTTCTCTTTTGGGCTCTGTAAGTCTAATTCTATTCTAAATTTTCTAAAATCTCCCCTCACTTCTAGAGGCAACCATCCTCGTTCGCTACCAATTGATAAGGCCGAATTTTGCACCCTAATTTCACTTACGTATCTCCGGCCGATGATCTTTTATTGCCTGCTAAAAAGTGTGGGGGGAAGAATACACTTTACCAATTATACAATTTCCCTCCCATCCTTGTCCAATAACAACAAACTACGAATTTAGCTTTTGTAGATTTATTACAAAGCCAGAAACAACAAAATATAGACACACCTCAAAATCAAGGTATAGAGATACATGAAAACTAATACAGAGCCCAATCTACGAATATAGGGGGCATATCAGCAAGACCCACGTTAAAATTATCGCCGTTTTAGCGGCAGGAAACTGCCGCTAAAACGGCGATAATGGGCTTGCTAATATGCGTTATGGAATTCCAATAGAAGCCCAGGTTAGATGTCCTGCACATCTAACATGGGCTTCTATTGGAATTCTATAGCGCATATTATCAAGCCCATTATCGCCGTTTTAGCGGCAGTTTCCTGCCGCTAAAATGGCGATAATTGTAATGTGGGTCTTGCTAATATGCCCCATAGTTCATACGACAAAATAGGCATAAAATGATGAATTCCAATTTGAGAGCACAGCAGAGTATAGATGCTGCATCCAAATCTCTTTTTATTTGTATTTCGGAATTTAGAATAATCTGTCCCTACTCTGCATCTAAAGTGGCATCCCTTTTCTTCCCTTCCTAGCAAATTCCCAAAAAAGGTGTCAGCACGTGTTGACTTCCAAAGAAGTACACTCACGTCAAATGGGTCAGGTAGCTTAGAGCTACAGAGCTCGTTCTAAGATGCTCTCCTCTCTTAGTCAAAAACAGAAGAAGTCCTCCAGATCTGTCCCTGTACCTAATTCAAAAAGGCAAAGCTACACCTCTGACGAGTCACATGGAACCTTGTTCAGTGAACACCTTCTTCAGTAACCTTCCACAAACTCAATTAAATTTACACGACTGTCCGCAGACCTTGGCTCCCAAGTTCTCCAGGCACAGAAGGTGTCCTCCTTTTCTCTTGTCTGAGCGCTTCAAAGACATTCCTTTCCTCCCATGTATCTTCTTAAATCTGAATGAACGAGGTCAAATTCCTGCACCTGCAGTAGGGGTGAAACGAAAACATTCTACATACATAAATTTTAATTAGCTCCTGACCTTAAGAGCAAACGAGGAGAAATGAAACCTTGAAGGAACGAAAGTCAGGCCTACGATTCTGGCTAACTTAAAACACTCTTTAATATGCATTCGCTAAACATTCCTTTATATGAATCTTATAACAGTGAATACGTCTGGTTACTTTTAATCAACATATACGTGTACAATTAAATGATTTCTCTAATTTTCATGATTTTTCTTCACAGATTTTCAAACGATGATATATAAACTTCATTTTAATATGCACGAAGTTCAACCACACATTGAATATATACGAGTGCAATTCGTTCATGGGTATAATGCACCCCTTACAAATTTTAAAGCGCCGTGCACTCTATCAATACAAATGGTAAAGAATTGGGCAAATTGAAAGTGATCCTTGATCTTGATGAAAGTCACCGAAATCTGCTCTGGGTCATAGTTGATGGCTGAATCATGTCGACCTGAGAATGAGAGGGTGACTTATACCCTAAACATCCTTATACACTTATTATTGAACTTTTACTGTAGGAGACACAAACAAAGAGTTTTATAGTCCACCTAAAGTTAGTATTAAAAGCTTGAACTCAGGATCCCAGAATGTAATGATTGTCTTTAGCATTACAAATAAACCTCTATACACATAAATGATCTTCTGAAAGAGCTCCTAGGTTGAAGCCCATCCAGACAATACTGATCATCTTGGCTTCGTGAGGAGAAAACCCTATCATGAGGCATATCACTTAATTGGATGAGGGACGTGCATACTTTAATAGGAATATCATGAAGTTAGGTTTCAACTCAGTCTTCAATTAGGACGCGTTCTGAAGGTTCTCCATTAATCCGGGCACTGCCATATAATAGTATGTATAACTGCTTTCATTTGGGTGAAAATCTAGACTCATAACAAGACCCTAAATCATAGTGCTGTGTTACTTCAGCAAAACGTTCTACAAATGTTTCCTACATAAGGTTACGATTAAAAAAAAAAAACATAATACTGTTCTTTCAGATCGTGTTTACATGTGAAACAATCATTGGTGCCTATTATTAAGTCTTCTAGGGTGGAAGGTCTGTATGATCTCCACTATGGTGGGTGGAGAAGAACCGCTCCCCCGACCTCTGGCTTGTTTCATGACATTCGTATGTTCACATATTAGCGGGCCATGCTATGGTAAGCGTGGCCCAATTGATAATTTTGTGGATTTCGTTGTTGATGAAAGGCTCAGCGGGTCCTTATCTCCAAGCCAGGCTCATGCCAATGGTCGCCAAGGGCATCAGCTGATACCTCTGTACTCAATGCCTAATTTGTTAAAAACAAAATAAGCACATGGCATGTTTCTTAGGAGCCAGTCTATGGGCCCTGCCATTTGCAGAAGCTGCCAAATACTAGGACTGCCTAGTGTTAATTTCACCCTACATTTACTATCACTCTTGTAGGCTAATTTTATCCATGCTTTCTTTCTTTGTCAATTCCCTATATTTATCTTCCTCGCTTTCCCTCCTTTTATGCCTTTCTTTGTCATGCTCTGAGTCACCGTTTAAGGATGAGAAATAACTTGCAGTCCCCAAAGTGCGTGTTGATGCCTAACACCTGTAACCACAAATGCAAAAATAGCATTGGCAATACTCCTGCTTTTCAATAGCTGGCATTCCTCTATGAACGCCTGACTTTTTGCCAACTGCCAAATCAATGTTTTCTATGCTTTCAAGTATAGAATTCATTGTCATCTATATATTTAACATAACTCATTGTTTCTATTGGCTTGCCAATGCCAGTGCATTTTAAAAACCTCCAACTCTGGCAAAGACATTAGCGACAATAACACAGCATTAGCAAAGTGAGACTGACTGGCTCTGCCAATGTTTGTTATCTTGTGGTATCACTCCCTGTGATGTCAATCTGAGGTCAAAGAACTTATGACATCACTTCCAAAACCCCAAGGGGGTATATTTATCATAGGGCTGAGTCACTTTTGCACCATGCAACATGGTTCAAAAGTGACACAACCCTTACGTTTGATTTATCAAGCCATGCAAGGCAACCTTGCGTGGGCTTGAGTGGCTTGATAAATCCAGAGTAACTCAACGCAAAAAATTGTTGCGTTGTGTTATTGTACCCTGTGAAGGCGTTCCCTGGGTGCAGCTTGGGTGTTCCCACTCATAGTCCCATGGATTCTGAAGCATTCCCAGAATTACCAATAATGGTTGACCTGTGAACACGTCATAATGCTAAGCCTTCCCAAGGGAGGCGTAACCAGGAGAAATATCTTTATTTCTCCTAGTTTTTTCGTCTTTCTATGTGTGATGTATTCTGCAGCACACTTAGATAGAGGAAAATGCCTCAGGGGATTGTTTTTGTGCAGGAAGGTATTACTTCCTGCACAAAAACAATCCTGCTTACCACGCAGGTGCTTGCGTTGGCTCTAGGCAGCCCATTGTGCACCAGCGCTGGGAAAAGACAGGAGTGCGCTGTATTATGTTAAATACGCCTCATACCGGCCCTTTCCCTTTCGCGCAGCGTAGCAAGACTACTTGCTGCGCGACTTTTTGTTAACTATGCCCCCGGGCCTTTTGGTGAATTTACATCACTGTGCATAGTTGGATGGATGACTGTCATCGACAGGGGCTGTATTAGCAGTCATCAGGGAGGAAGTACACAGATTTTGTATTTTTTTTTTGTATCATTCTTTATTGGTTATACATATGCATAAACAATAAGATATCTCAAAATACAGCATTCCAAATCACATTACTTATAGCATAACATATGTCTTAATTTTTTTATTCTGTCCTTGCATTGTGTATACAGCACTTGTTGCCCAATGCTGATTAAAAGTACACCCAGTTTAGATGGGAAACATAGACATGCGAAGCCAGTTTTCGAAATGTAGGATTCATTTGAAAATGTTCTCATTAACACCACAAAACTGCTGTAGCCTAATTGCTTGCCACTACCTAACCACTGCTGGTCGTATGAGCACACAACTAAAATGATAACTTACCAGGCAAACGTTTGTGTCACCAGCGTTGGTTGGCGGTGACGTGCGAAATGTAAATGCTTGCATGTATTATTATTTTTGTAGCGGTATTTCACTTTGTGCTTCATTATCGTGTAAAGCAATTCGTGGTTGCCATTGTCGGCAACTGTTGTATTTGTGCTCCTCAAAACTACTGATACTGTTATTATAGTAGTCCCCGAGCCCAAATGTGTATCGTTTGGATTATAGTAGTGTTTTTAAGACCAAAACGGTAACATGGCAAACCTGCCACATATTATTTCTACTTGAACCAGCGTTTATTTTGTACAGCAGGAGCAATGCTGACAGGCACGACCACAGAGTTCATCAAACTCTGACCAGCCACAGGATATATTTTTATTTTTGCAAATTGGTTTTTGTTCCACGGTAGTCGAAAAAGACGTTGTTTGTCTTTACGTATCTGTGCTCATTCGACTTGTTAGTTTGGGCAGAAATATTCCGTTAACAGTGCCAAAACCAACACAAATGAAAAACACGAGAATTCTTCAAGAATAATATTTCACACAAGACTACGACTCACCCAAAAATAAGAAAAACATAGGGGCATATTAGCAAGACCGGCGATAAAATTATCGCCGTTTTAGCGGCAGGAAACTGCCGCTAAAACGGCGATAATGGGCTTGCTAATATGCGCTATAGAATTCAATAGAAGCCCAGGTTAGATGTCCTGCACATCTAACCTGGGCTTCTATTGAATTCTATAGCGCATATTAGCAAGCCCATTATCGCCGTTTAGCGGCAGTTTCCTGCCGCTAAAACGGCGATAATTTTATCGCCGGTCTTGCTAATATGCCCTATAATCTTTTCAAAATAGCCCATGCTTATTTTTAAATAGAGGTTAGTTATTTAATACTTTGTTAAAGTATGGTTCCTTTTGGAAGTCCTTTTGGGCCTTTCCAAAAATCTACCGTACATGATTTAGATCAAATAGAAGAACTTCTTGACTCCTAACAGCATGGCCATTCCCTGGCCTTCCTTCTGCTGCTGCGCCATTGCTTAAGATTAATCCATGGCAGGCCAGTTCTCAGTGACATAGGCAACTGGAGGTAATTTGGACAATCTTTGTAACTTGTATTGGCGGTTTCTCCTGAAGCCAACTGAACCGGGTATGACTGCAAGAACTGTGACATGCCAGGGACCTCCTCTTTGGGATTAGGAGCCAAATTTATCAAAGAGTTTGAGTTGCCTTTGCGACACGCAATGGGTTGCAAGAGCGACGCAACTCTTAAGTTAGATTTATCAAGTCACGCAAGCCACTTTGTGTGGCCTTGCGTGGCTTGATAAATCTAGAGTAACTCAATTCAAATCGTTGCGTTGTGTTACTCTGCCCCAGGGAGGCGATCCATGGGTGGAGCGTGGGTGTTCCCATGCATCCACCCATGGATTTTGGCACATTCCCAGATTTACCATTAGTAGGAGACCTAGGAATGCGAAAATGCCATGCATCCCCGGGTGAGGTGTAATGAGGAGAAATAGCTTTATTTCTCCTCATTTTTTTATTTCTATGTGTGCTGCATTCTGCAGCACACATAGAAAGTGGAAAATGCCTCGGGATTTTTTTGTGTGCAGGAAGGTGTCCCTTGGTTCAAGGGTGGCTGTGTTGGCGCTAGGCAGCATATTGTGCGTCAACGCAGGGAAAAAACAGGAATGCACCATATGATGTTAAATACAACACATTCTTGCCCTTTCCCTATCGTGCAGCACAGCAAGGTGGCTTGCTGCGCTGCTTGAATTTTTCGTAAATATCCCCCTTGATTTTCAGGGAGAAGTGAATGTGAGAAGTCGAGGCTTGCTCTTTGAGAGTGATTTCAGTTCGACATACATATAGCACCCAATTGATAAATTATGCACTCAGTGCTATAACGTTTAAAAAGAAATAGTTTTTCTTATTCTCTAACACTTTAATGGTTTGAGTGATAATGTGACAGGGCCACAATTAAATGTGTTTCTATCAAGAGCAGGAATAGCTTGAACTTCTGTTTCTTTTTTGCGTTCAAAAGGTTTTATTGGCTTTTTAGCATAGTACAAAAAGAAGGAGCTCTCCAAACAGTCATTGATAAGAAAGGTTATTGTCAGATGCTCAAGAATATGAATAAGAAGGCAACCACATTATTATTAGATAGGGATCGAAATAGTGACATCATAGTAGCAAATCACTTAATAACAGTATAGTCTACCTGTATAATTATTTATACTAATGAGAATGGGCATGTGTATGTACTTTCAGCCTATTGCAAAAGGAGAGTCTGGGAATTCTTAGGACACTATTCCTGACTTTGGAGGATAAATAAAAGGAAAAGCATACATTGGGGTTCGAGGGCAGTGAGATATAAAGAGAGAGTAGTGCAGAGTAGGATGGAGAGTAGGAGAGGGAGAGCAAAGAGAAAGCATAGGGAGGCAGTGGTGAGAGCCAAGTAGTTGGTCGTTAGGGCCACGAACAGAGCACTGTCTGAGCAGGATAACTTACACTGGATTCTGGGTAGGCTGGGCGGTGAACTCCTCTGAGTTTGCGGAGTTTGCGAAGCGCAGCAGAGTTTTTTCCTCGCTCGCGCTTGCCAACGCGTTTTACTCAATTGAGCCACTATATCATTCCAATACGTGAAGATAAGGACATAAAAAATGCATGTCTCCCAAGTCACCTCTCTTTGTCTCGCAGGACCAACAAGTATCAGTATCGCTCAGTTTCAATTTAAAAAAGTTTATTAGGGGTCCAGTAGAGAGAGTGCACAACAAATAATTTTGTCTGTAACAACAAAGGGACAAGTGTACCATGAAGCAGATGGTATCCGTTTTTCCTTGAGAGGGTGCAAGAGTTACAGGAGGACTTGAAGGACGGTAAGATACAGACCAAGCTCTCCCAGCTGCAGGCTGGGAAGGGCCTGGGCCCCCAATGGACTCTCTGTGAAGCTTATGAGCAGGCTTATGAGGAGGCTGTCTGAAAACAATAGCAGCCCCACTGCATAAGATGTATGTAGAGGCCCACAGGATTGGGGAGCTTTCACAGGATTTGAGGATGGCAATGGTGAGGTGTGGGATGCGAATGGGGGGGTTCTGTTTGATCATCGTAGGGTGGAATATGATATGCCAGCCTCCCAAGTGTTTAAGTACCTCCATCTGTGGCATACACTGAGGGCAGTGGTGCCACCTCCGGAGGAAGTAATGGAGACTTTTCCCTTACAGTAAAGATTGCTGGAAGGCACGCGTCTGACCAAGGCAATTTTCCTTACATATCAGACACTGTTGAGAAACACACAGGGGCACTTAGAGCCACTAAGCGCCAAAGATAGAGGATGAGGACTGGGGGTATGGATTGCACTTCCTAGGGAGAGTGGCAATTAAGGCCCATTACCGATTGATACAGCTTAAAATTCTACATTGCATCTATTATAGTAGTGTCCTACTGCATAAAATGTGGAAGACTCCTGACTAGTGGTGCCTGCAAGGCTGTGGATGGAGGAGCACTTTATCCACACATTGTGGAACTGTCCACATCTCCTCGCTTTTTGGGAAGGGGTGATGCAAATATTAGAGGGCGCCACTGGCATACAAATAGAAACAAGGGCACACCTAGTGATGCTAGGGATCTGGAGTGTGACAGACGCTTGTGCATATAAGCGACTCTTATTTAACCTGGGCTTTTTACTAGCTAAGAGGGAACAGGAGCATAAATGGGGTTCCACCACGGTACCGAAAGTGAGAGACTGGGAACGTGAAATGGATATTTGTTATGCACAAGGAAATGGAGAGGCTGCCCCAAAAAATAAAATAAAATATGGAATGGAAGGGCGGGAGAGGATGAATGCAGTTTTGATAAGCCACAGGATATTGTATTGAGTGGAGTTTTCGGACGCATGACCATACGGCAGTGGTTCCCAAACTTTTTTGACCCGCGGCTCCTTTGACCAATTGGCTGTAGGCCGCGGCTCCCCATTACATTACTATTTTTTGGTGGGAGAGAATGTAAGGCCGACCTCGGTAGGACTTCCATTTTAATCCCTGAAAATAATAGGAATGAAGGTATGGAGAGCTTCTCATATCATTTTCCTATAATCGTTCTCTTTTGAGGTCGAGGGGTAAGGGGTTGAGGTAGCGGTAAAAACCATAAAAAAGCACCTGGAGTCTGTTGTGATAGGATGATGAAGGGGCTGGTGATACAGCAAC
Source organism: Calotriton arnoldi (assembly GCA_963921515.1). Classification (NCBI taxonomy): domain Eukaryota; kingdom Metazoa; phylum Chordata; class Amphibia; order Caudata; family Salamandridae; genus Calotriton; species Calotriton arnoldi. The sequence goes on along the minus strand of CAWUFW010002636.1, from coordinate 1,947,693 downwards.
TAGTACCGATTTCAATGGCTGCCTGGTTCCAGATAAGGTAAGGTGAATGTAGGTAAAACGGACCACCTTTGTACTGCACTTTTAAAGTTAATTTCCTTTGAGGCCGTTAATACTAGGTGCTATTTTAATGAATAATGTTATTTGTTTTATTACATTGAAATGATGAAAAACTGAATGAGCCTTTAGTTTTTGAAGGTATAAACCTGCAGGTTAAGCTGATTACTGCAGAAAACGTGCAAATTCTTTGACCAATCTCACCAGAAAGGGGATTTGTTTTCATTCCCTCGAACGCTTCATGGGGCTAAAGGCACAAGTACGCCACCTAGTGGGCGCCAGGAGCAGTGCAGCCGGCCTACATACAAACGGCCAATGTAATTCCTAATGGATTCTTCTCTGCAATTGCGACCGTGGCGCCCCTGGCTGGTTTTAGTGGCGCACCGGGGTGCCGCGGCGCACAGTTTGGGAACCACTGCCATACGGGGATAGTACTTGATGCACATGGACCACTGGCGACAATGGTAAGATGTGGGCGCCCACCTCTGTCCCAAGGGGGTGGGGGCACTGATGGAAGGATGGGTGAAAGGGAGGCAAAGTGTTGGTGATTGTATCAGTTTGTGAAGCCATTTCGAAAAACAATAAAATACGTCCTAAAAAACATATTCACTATAGATAAATTAAATTAAATGGAAAAAATGTAATCTTTCAAAATTAATTTGGAAAATATACAAGAAACTAAAACCATTTAAAATAAATAAAATTCCCTCCCTACTACCCAAAAAAGCACCAACAAATTATAATAATGAATAAATATTGATAATTGAAACATTAATTTTAAAATAAATATACAGGGGGCGTGGCTTGAGCAGCCACGGGATGGCCGCGATCGACTGAGGCTCCGCGCTGCGAGCGGACCTTTTCCTGATACCGGAGCCGACCTGCCGAGCCTTGAGAGCAATGGACTGGTCACATTAGTGGAGCGGGCGCGGGGGCACAGGTAGCTTTTTTTCTTTTTCCATTTTTCGCTACCTTTCGCCTGTTTCCCGCCGCGACCTGCTCCTGTCAGAAATGCCGGTAGCGCCCACCATTTTGTGTGCGGTGGGACGCTGCCGCTTTATCTTGTGAAATTCCCCTGCGTTGCTTATGGAGCGGCGTGGGGGCTTGACTGCTCTTTACTGTGGCCCTCCTGCTCTCCTTTTCACGTGGGTGCTGGGCTTCTGTTTGAGTGAGGTTCCGGGATGGAGCAATTGCTGGATTTCTGCAGAGAGGTTGGCAGAATGAACTTCCTCAAATCTTTAAATACACTCCGCATGCATTCCGGTGAGGAAACTTTTTTTGTATTTGGGGAATGCATTGTCATTGGAGATTCTGCAGCAGCTTCGATTATGGTACTGTGAGAACAGGTGTCCACTATTTACTTCAACTGTCTACACCTGTTATTTCCTGATAGAGGCCATTTTGTTACCAGTTCTGCCTGCTGTGCTTTTAATGCTCTCCGCAACTGTAGGCTGATGGTTCTTGGTCTTGGAGCATTAGCTTGCTGGGCACATCATCACGCAGACTCTTCTCTATCAGAGGTCCTTCAACTGGCTTGGTATGCATTTGGTCAGGTGGTAGCTGCCTCTTTGTTTGGTGATACTTAGTGGCCGCTCCTCTGACGTGTCATATATTACTAATCGGCGCTGATGCAGCGCGTACACTAAAAACTATTCTCCTCCCAGGTCACTTATAGGTCATCCAGGGGCAAACTATATTTCTCATATCCACATGACGATGGGGCCCATAAACATCGCCTAACACACACGCACACTCCTGGATTTCCTTTACACCTTTATGAAATTCTGTACTCCTAGGAGAAGCATGAGAACTAAATGGAGAACACCATTTATGTACCGCTGGAAGAGCCAGGATATCTTATTACCTTAATTTGTCACTTTCTTTTAGTTATTTCTTAAGATATTCCTGCTCATTGTTTTGTCGATGAATCATTCATGTAAAAAATTAGTTCATAGTGATTAAGACCAGCTGAATCACAATAACCAATTTCTGATGTCACAATCATTTAGGAAAATAACCACTGAGTCATTTTGGGTTTAAAGAATCTTAAATTTTATATAATTTTAAAAAGCATGAGAAAGAATTTAATACTTTATTCAATTATTCATTCTTAAATTCAAATATTTATTAAGCATAATCAATTTTATTGCAGAAAGGAAATTTTTGTCATGAAGCCAAAACCCTAATTACCTGCCTAGCTTCCTAATTTAGCCTAATGATTTCTAACCTAAGTTAAGAATTAGAAATAGCCTGATTCTCATACTCAACTGGAAAATTAAGACAGCAACAGCAACTTCAGCTCGTCAGCATCAGCTACCTGCAACCCGTCTCATCTAACAGTCTTTCAGCATCTCCCGCTCAGTAAGGGATCGATCAGGACCACCCAGCACTGGAAGCCACCAACACGACTCTCCAACTCCTCTCCTGACTGTGACTGCAACCGCGACTGACCCCCTCCCACTAAGAGTAGGCCCTCTTATACCCTAATTCTAACTTTGCTAACTAACTGTTGCAACATTAATAACACGCTTTTCTTTCATTGGTCCATGCATGTCATCTTATTCATTCTTTTAATCAAGTTCTCTTGGATTCAAGGGTCCTTGGATCATTTCCTTTCCCATACGCTCAAACATATTTTCATCCGTTTCGATCAGTACATTTGTAACTTCTTTCGATACATTCGAGAACTCCGCAGTCATTGTCCTTTCTCTTAAACTTGTTTCCCACGGGTCTTCTGCTGATCATCACGGCACACTATCAGTTCAATTAGGTCACATCAGCCTTGACCATTTCTTGCATCCTAGCGTCTCAGTAACCTCACAAGGTTTAGTTTTTTCTCCGATTTCATCCCGTCATGTGTCCCCTTGCGCCTGCGCACATCTTCCCACTGGCGGCCATTTTATATCACCACTCGGTTATACCTTTAGAAGCACTAATTTGAGGCAAACAAAACATAATTAAAATAGAGAAAAATAGCCCTTTCGTTTCCCTCCCGTCGTCTACGTACCCCAATTAGTTATTACCTAGCAGAAAGCAACATTTAAGCTGTTCCTTACTTACCATCACTATTGTTTTTGCAACGACACGTTTTATTTCTATGAAGCACAAACATGCATTTATTTTTAATTAGTACGCATTTATTTTTACGTTATAATTAGACACACGGACATCCATTAATAGATTATTTAGCACACATTTTGGCATGTTACCATTCCCATACATACAGTGTTGATTAATACATTTAGAACGAACATTTTATTTAATTAATTATAAAATTTGTTAGGGGTTAATTTTTTTATTTTCCCTGCTCCATCAACTCCCCCTTTGGTGATTTTTAAATCACCACATAAAACCCAAGTCATACTTCTTTTCAGGCAGCATGTCTTTCATCCTTTGCTTTCTGTTATCTACACATCTGTTTCTTCTTCATCTTGCCTTTTAGTCTCTTTATACATGCTTTCTTTCATTTTCTCCAATTCAATTTCACCCATTTCTCTCTCTCTCTCTTTCATTATTCTGTTATTTCTTTTTATCTTATTTTGTCTTACTTTTCTTTTTATACATGTTATTACTATTTTCAATACCATGGCTAACAGTATTACTATAGTTGCTATTATTATAACTTTCCCTATCACTAGTCTACTCATTCTGGTCAACCAATTTGCTACTGAAGAAAACCCTCTACCAAGTTTTCCCAAAACACTTTCAACCTCCAGTGGAACTAGTTCTTTGTGCAAATTTGTAATATTTGTAATATACTTCTGTATATTTTCACTTTTATCAGGAATGTAAGTACAACAATGTTGGACTTTCAACATTCCACAGACTCCACCCTCTTTTGCCAAAAGAATATCAAGGGCAAGCCGATTTTGCATCACCATAGCTCTCATGGCAACCATTTCGGTATTTACCATTAAGAACCCTCCCGCAGTATCTGTAGACAAACGATCTACTACTGTGGATAACTTCCGAATTTTAAATGCATTCAAAGATATTCCCACTGCTGGTATCAATGCTCCAAAAATATCACCTACAATTTCTGAAAAACTTTCCCTCTTTCTACGTGTAAATCTATTAATCATCTTGTATGTTCCCTTTTCTTCTCTGTCCATGTGAAATTTTTTGGAAAGACCAGGCCTACATAGCAAGTTCCATACCAATGGTCCGGTAACCTGTAATAAGCTCTATTCCCACAAACATAATAGATACCTGGAAATATTGGGTCCTTTCCACCTTTAAATCCCCAACCTCCCAGAATTTGATAATTGTCATGGCAGATACTGGAACCTACAAAGTAATTGTCATAGACTGTCTTATTTCTCCTAATACACAACTTTCCTGTTTGCGGCCAATCTAATGTCATTGCTGCATTTATCTTTTTCCCTTCATGATTTCCTTCCTCAAACGTCCATAAGCGTTTTCCCTCCTCTTTTATTGCTTCTTTTTGAAATTTCATTCTTCTTTCTTCAACCATTTCTAAAAATACTTTTTCTTCTTTCTTTAACTCACAGGTAAGGTTGTTACTAATTATTTCTTCTAACGTTAATTTTCTATGTTCTAAAAAAAATTCTCCTAAAACTTTTGCTGGTTTTACTTTGTTAAGTTCTGGTACTACTGGAATGTTTGCAAAAATCTTATCTATATCAGTATAATAAGATTCTAATCTACCTGTTTTATAAAATAAACTCGCTATTACACTACATGTTATTCCATAAGTCAGAGGTAGGTGATGATAAGTCACACCTTCTGATACTGATGCAGGCAACTGCATACAAACATAACAATCTCTCACATCCATTGTCTCTACGTATTCATACAACAATTTTGTAAAAACATTCTTTGAAAAATCTGTTACTGACTTATCCTTATGCAACTCTGCACTACTTCTTAAAATAACTGGTTCTTTAATATTAGTTTCTTTTTCTGGTTTAGTATCATTTTTTGCTTCTATCACAGCTATACTAATAGGAATTGTGATTGCTAAAACTATCCATATGGTCATTAATAACCCTGTACAAAAGCAGCACATTTTGCACCATCTCTTTATAAATTCACATTTATCTCTTCTATCCCTATTATTTTCCATTTTTCTTTTTTCTATTTGTTAAGTTTCAGAAAATTGTGTCACTACACCTCAGAAATGACTTAGATGCCACTCTGCTCTCAAAAGTCTTTGCTTGGTACTTTCTTTAATTCTCTCCAGAATTCTTTCGTTGTCACATCCGGTGGTTTGTCACATCCAGTAAAATTGTCATGTCCGGCAGAAGCACTATAAGTCTTCACTTCAAGTTTGTTGCATCTCACCTTTTCCCATCCGACTTCTCAGTCTCTGGTTCTCGTGAGTGTTTTCTTCTTCTTCTTTGTAATCTGTTAGTGCAATATACAGCCACTCAGGTGACTTATACTTTGCATTCACTTTCTTTGTCCTTTTGGACTTTTGTAATCTTTTTCCACTTGGTTTTTCTTGTCCCTTTTGACTTGTTACTTCATTTACTTGTTCAGCACCTTCGTCTCCCGCTCTTATTATTCTATATCTCAATTTTCTTATATAGCTGTTGGGCCAATTATCTCCTTTTCTTGGCCTTTTGGCTTCACCTTCTCTTTCTTCTCTTTCTGATTTCCAATTTCTTTTCCTTGATTCAGTTTTTGCTTTCTCCTCTTCTCCACTTTCTTCTGTTTCTGTTTCAACTGTTTCACTATTGTCTCTTATTTTGAAACTTATAATCTCGTCATCTCCTACTGGTGGATCTGTCTTCTCCTTTTTGTTTTCCCTTATTACTGTCCCTCCTCGGGGTTCTTCCGATTTGGTGTTTTTCTCCCTTTCTGCTTCTAAATTTCCCTGTTCTTCTGTTTCTCTATCTGTCCCTATTGCTCCTCGGGGTTCTTCTCGATTTTCTAACTTTTTGTGTACTTCTTTCCCTACTTCATCTATTAATATTGTTTCTGAAGGATTTCCACCATAACTTGTACTTGGTTGTTCATCTAACTCAATTTCTTGCTCAGTTTCTTCTCTAATTGGTTTATAGCCCCAAGTTTTCCTTAGGAATTCTTCACGGTTTTCAACTGAATCATCAGAGTCTGAAGTTGTGTCAGATATTTCCAGATGTCGACTTACAGGTCGATCTTCAAGTTCTGGAATTTCTGAATTTCTTTCTTCTTCTTCTTCTTCCTCTTCTTCTCTAGAGGTACTCGCAGTTGGGGTTTCCAGATGTCGACTTTCAGGTCGATCTTCAAGTTCTGGCACCCTTTCTTTTATCTTTGTTGTCCCAGCCGTTAAACTTTTATCCCACACTTCCAGACGCCGACTCACATGTCGATCTGTAGGTTCTGGAACTCTGATTGTGTGGCTGGCATGAACCCAGTTTTTCACTCCTGCACACTTGACGGCAGTCGTTGTCACCAGGATTACCTGTCGTGGCTCGTCCCAACGAGGAACTAGACAGTTTCTTCTCCTGTGGACTTTTATGCGGACCCAGTCTCCTGGATTCAAGTCGTGGGCTGGTTTTCTTTCAAGAGTGGTCGCATCCGGTCCAACCTGATGAAACACAGAACGCACCACATCAGCCAGTCCCTTGCAATAATCCAGTACTAGATCATCAGTTATAGTTAATAACTTGTTGACAGGTACGTGTGCTTGTCTCATTGCTCGTCCCATGATCATCTCATGAGGACTGAGTCCAGTTTTCTTTTCAGGGATGCTTCTGATGGTCATCAGAACAAGAGGCAGTGCATCCGGCCATTTGAGTCCTGTAGCTTGACACATTTTTCCCAATCTGTTTTTAATTGTTCCATTAATCTGCTCTACTACCCCAGAAGCCTCTGGTCTGTAAGCACAATGTAGTTTTTGTTTAATACTCAATGCTTCACAAATCAATTGGATCAACTCATTTTGAAAATGTGTTCCTCTATCTGTCTCAACCGTGACTGGAAAACCATACCTTGGAATGAACTCTCGCAGCATAAGTTTTGCCACTGTTGTTCCATCATTCCTTCTTGTGGGGTATGCCTCCACCCAACGAGAGAACAAACAGACGACCACTAGAACATATCTTAGTCTGTTACTAGGGGGCATCTCGATAAAGTCTAACTGCATTCTAGTGAATGGACCTCCTTCTCGTCCTATTGTTCCTAGACTCACTACTGTTTTTCTTCCTGGGTTAAACTGTTGACAAATAAGACATCTTTGACAAAGACTTTCAGCAATGGCTCTGAATTTTGGGTTATACCAGGTTTGTCTAAAAAGTCTGATCATTGCATCTCTCCCAATATGAGCTTGTCCATGGTACATCCGTGCCATGTCTGCAATCATGCTATCAGGCATAACTGGTCTTTCATCTCTGTATACCCACACACCATTATTTTCCTGTCTTCTACATCCTGCTTTTATCCAGTAATCTTTTTCCTCATCTCTTGCGGTTTCTTGTAACTGCCTTACTTCATCCCATGTCTCGACAGTATTAGTGAAAAGCAAAGGACAAGAGACATGCTCCCTTTCTCTATTTTTGTTCATGGACGCCATGTTCTCCGCACAATATTTAGCGATCTCATCAGCATAATTATTGCCGACCGCTATGTAATCTTCGTTTTTCTTATGCGCTTTGCACTTCACTACAGCTATTTGTTTAGGCAACTGTATCGCCTCAAGCAGTTTTTTAACATAATCTCCATTTCTGATAGGTGTTCCTGCAGATGTCAAAAATCCTCTTTGTGACCAAATCTGACCGAAATCATGTACGATGCCGAAACCATATTGGCTATCGGTCACAATCGTGATTCGTACATTTTTCCCCAATTTACATGCTTGAATCAAAGCAATTAGTTCCGCAACTTGTGCAGACCTAACTCCTTTCAGACAAGACGCTTCCATCACAGTTGCCACTGTGCATACTGCGTAAGCTGCGCTTAAAACTCCTTCTTTTGTACGCAAGCATGAGCCATCCACAAACATGACATAATCAGATTCCTTTAACGGTTCATCTTTTATGTCAGCTCTTGGTTTTGTGCAATATTCCAGCACGTTCAGACAATCATGATCTACTTCGTCTTGTTCAATTATATTTTCTTCATCTGGTAATGATGTAGAAGGATTTACATTCATGCATCTATCTATGGTCACATTTTCAGCGCTCAAGATGACTTTTTCGTACTTAGTCAGCCGACTATGTGTCATGTACTGTGTTTTTGTTCTTGTCAAAAGAATTTCTACTGAATGGGGAACATATACTCTCAGTGGATACCCCATCACTATACCTTCACTTTGTTCCAGACTTACACAAGTAGCAGCAACTGCTTTCAGACATCCAGGCAATGCTTTTGCTATAGGATCTAAAACAGCTGAAAAATAAGCGATTGGTCTTTTCATGGTCCCGTGTTTTTGTACCAGTACTGAAAATGCACATCCATCTCTTTCACTGCAGTACAATTCAAAATCCTTCTCATAATCAGGCATGCCTAAAGCAGGGGCCTCACACAGTTTCTTTTTCAATTCTTTGAAAGATTTCATTTCTTCTTTGTTTAACTCAAAAGGGTCTTTTACATCTTTCTTGGTCAATTTTTGTAAGGGTTTTGCAATCAAAGAGAAACCACTTATCCACTGTCGACAATATCCAACCATTCCCAAAAACATTCTTACCTCTCTCTGAGTCATTGGTGCTCTCATTCCTTGAATCATTCTTACTCTTTCTGTCGCTATCTTTCGTACTCCTTTCTCAATTTTATGCCCTAAATACTGGACTTCTTTCTGACAAAACTGTAATTTTGAAGGAGACACTTTATGTCCTCTTTTCTCTAAATGGTTCAGTAAAGCAATTGTGTCACTTACACATGCTTCTTTGGTTTTCGATGCCACCAATAGGTCATCGATATACTGCACCATCACTGATTTTTCTGGCATTTTTAAATCTTCCAGAGATTTCTTTAGAATCTGATTAAAGATTGAGGGGCTTTCTGTATACCCCTGAGGAATTCGGCACCATGCCAAAATACGCTCTCCGAACCGGAACGCAAATAATGGCTGGCTATCTGGATGCAAAGGAATAGAGAAAAATGCGTGACACAAATCTATCACAGTGTACCACTCAGCTTCATGTGGAATTTGATATAGAATTACTGCAGGGTTTGGCACTATTGGACAACATGGTACAACTATTTTGTTGATCCTTCTCAAATCCTGTACTATTCTATATGTTCCATTTGGCTTTTTCAGTCCCATAATAGGTGAATTACATGGACTGCTCATGATTTCTTTTAGAATTCCCTGTTCAATCATCTTATTTATCACAGGAGTTATTCCTTCAATTATTTCTGGAGTTAATTTGTACTGTGGCGTGTTCGGGTAAGTTGTCCCTTCTTTCACTGTCACTTTTACGGGATCAACTTCTCTCATTAATCCAATGTCTTCTCCTGAAAAATCCCACACACTTTCTTTTACTGCACCTTTTAGTTCTTCTGGAAGTTTTTCTGCATCAAATGCAGGAAACAAACCATTCGTTTCAGGTTCCTGATTCATCAAAGTTACTTTATACAGAACATCTTCATCTGAAGTCTGAAAACCTATTCCATCTGGCGTACAATAAATTGTGCAATTCATCTTGCATAAAAGGTCACGACCTAAAAGATTTACAGGACTACAATCGCACACTACAAATTTATGCATTTTGCTAAAAGAACCAATTTTTACTTCCACCAATTCAGTAAGTGGGGTTTTAATCTGCTGATTGGCTACTCCTACCACTTGGATGTATTCACCTGAGAGAGGAAGGTTTGGAATTTCCACTGATCTAACAGTAGAACGGGTAGCTCCAGTATCGACAAGGAATGTTACGTTTGCACCATTCACTTCTCCATCCACAAAGGGACCAGACTGATCTACCTCTAGAGTTGCGCCAAGCACGCACTCTTTCCCCTCTCCTGCGCACCGTCAGAATCTTTCATCCGGGTCATCCTCACTCTGACGCAACAAATACTGAGAAATGTTAGCTGCTCGCGGCAACTGTGTTACCTGCTCTCCTCCGTAGAATCCTGTTTCTGTACTGTATCTTTGCTGGTTAACAGTGTTGGGAAGTGGTGGTTGCGGCACCTGACTTTGTTGAACAACTACCTCATTCTGCACCTGTGGAGTTAATGATTGATGTTCCGGATTAGGTTTAGGTGGGAACTTACACTCGTTTCTCCAATGCCCTAATTTTCCGCAATTATGACATGGCCATTTCTTCTTTGCCTCTTCTAGACTCACTTGACCCTTTCCTTTACCTATGTTTGGTCGCATTTTATTCTGTCCTGATTCGTTTCCATTATTATTGTCCAATTGAGCTTCTTGTTTTTCTGCCACCTTCACTTGTGCCCACATTGCCTTCTCTTTCAACTTACGCTGTTTACTCTCTATTTCATCACTACAATACTTAGCATATCTCAGTACCTCATCTACACTTCCATTCTGCCAGTTTATCATGTGTTGCTTAATCATATCACTTATTTCTTGTTTCAGGCCAAACACAAATCGGTATACAAAATGACTCATGTCCTTTTCACTCAATTCCTCATAACCACTATACTGCTTGAAAACCAATAACAGTCGCTCATAATATGCATGTACAGACTCCTTACTTTCCTGTGTAGTTCTATCAATTTTTACCCAATCTGTCTCTTTAGGAGGAATCTTATTCTTCAAAAAGGTAATCACCTTATCGTACTTCTTCATCACATCAGGACCTGGAGCTCCTGTCTTAGGATCTCTTGGATATTCTGTAGTTGGCCAGTCAACTGTAATCTTACATTCTGACCATAAATCTGTTGGTACCACTATGTCAAACAATCCATCCAAATCTATCCACAACACTTTTGAGACTTTTACAAACCTCTCTACTTGTCGGTACCACTCAACTGGCTTCTCTCTTAACTTTGGAAAGTCATTGGTAAATGACAGTATGTCCTGCCTAGTCCAGGGAACATGCACGTAACTACCACCTGGAGTTTCTCTCATGGGGTATTCTTTGACAACAGATTCTTTTTCAGTTATCATAAAGGCCAATGAACCTTTGTCTGTACTTTTCTCATTCTTCTTTGTCCATCTAACCTTCCATCTGTCCACATCACCCCATTTTCTCAACAACACAATTAACTCCTTTATCTGTGTCAGCCTTCCTGCCGTGTTCAAATTTTCAATATCTTTTTCACAAAAGTCTACTCTGTATGGTTTCTGCAACGTTTTCACTTTTGCAAAATCTATTCCAATCTCACTAGCCACTTCTTCTAGTTTGTCATGTAAATTCTTTGCTCTCCATGTTATACTTTTGCACAGAAACATTATTTCATCATCCTGATAATTTTTTATCTTTTCGGTACCAATCGTTCCTAGAATTAATTCTTCCATGTCTATTTTTAATCTGATCACATCTAATGGTTTTTCTTCTGTTTCTTTTATTTTAAATGCTTTCATCCACTCATTTAACTCATCAGGAGTCGGACCTATGGGTGTATTATTTAGTTCTATCCAATTACCACTCTTTTCAGGCGTTTCTGTTGCAGATTCTGTTACCATATGCATTTTCCTACCATTGCACTCATTCACCGTTAAATTTGTAGGTGGACTTGGTCTGTAAGTACTAGCCAAATTACTTGTACTTGCACTTTGTTCCATCCTTTCTTTTTCTCTCTGAAATTGTGAACTCATGGGAATCACCAAAGATCGTTCATCAATTTTCTGATTCTCAAAAACGGGTATTACTGGACCTATTGTTACAGGCACAGTAACTGCTTCCATATTTTTCGTTAATTCTCTAATCTTCTCAGTTAGTTCTTTTGTTGTCCTTGCCAATTCGCTTGCATTGTCGCTTTCTATTCCTTCATTTTGAGAAGTTCTCATTTGTTCTTGTGACCTATTTACATCAATTCTCTTTTCCGGGCTTTTATTTCGCATAGTCTCTATTAGCGGCGCATTTGGTGTCACCACTGTAGAACTCTGCTGATACGGAGGTGGATTTCTATTTAAAATATCTTCCAGCAACTCGTCATCCGTTTCGCTCTCATGCATATACTTTTCTCTCTCTATATGTTTCTTTTTCTCAGTCCGCTTTTTCTTAGTCCCTTCCTCAACTGTAAAAGCTGGAAACAAACCTCCTGTCATGTTAGCACATCTCCATCGTTTTATTCTGTCCTCATGATTTACTCCCCACAATCTTCCAGGCATAAACTCATGATCTCTCATTCCTCTGAATCTCTCTCGTTCATACATCTCATCTTCCCATTCCGTCAAAGCCTCAAACTGTGTTGGTCTAGGTCTAGGTTCCAACTTACACATTTTTTCTCGCAAGTTTCGCAAAACCGCTACACTAAATGATCCATTCTCAGGGAAAGCCAAAGCACCATCATTCTTTGTATATTTTGCCCAATTTTCCATCCATATGCACGTATGATATCCATATTTCAGCATCATATGTGAAGCTGCTGATTTCGGCGGAGGAATTACTTGTCCCTCTCTAGTCACAACCTTTTTGTCTTTCTTAAAGAAATTCTTCAATTTCGTCGTCCAGGACGTTCTCTCCCTTTCATACTCGTAATACGGCATGTTTTCTATTTGTTTTTCCCTTTACGCTAACGCTGTTCTGTGTACGGAACTTTGACCAATTACAGCGCGACTCACACTAACGTATCAATCAGAACAATTCCCACCGTCCGTGAACCAACCAATCCTAGCGCGACACTTTTCTACGTCACTCCTGCTCTGTGTTCAAGTGACTAGCGCACTATCCAATCCTAGCGCGGCACTGTTCCACGTCACTTCTACTCTTTACCCCTCCTTTACAAAATTTATCGGCAATTTTTCTTTTCGCTGTTTTCTCCGTTAGTTACAACAATTAAAACAATTCCATAGTCTGATTCGCTAAACAAAAGTGACAGCTTTGTCCTTTTACACAAGAATCCTGTATTTCCAGTAGGCAGCGCTTACCTCTACCCTACCACAGAATTATTTACTCTCGCCGATAAAGTAGCACTTCCCTCTACCTTACCCTTCTTTCAAACAAACAATTTACTCGTTTCTCTGGGGATAAGACACATGTGGAGACTAGGCTCCTGAGAATTAAGGCCAAAGTTTCACAAGTAAACGTGATTTACTATCTCAATTACACACCTTTCGTACAGAAAATCCCTAACATAACACAACCTGTGTTATTACCAAAATGAATTCAGACCATGTACCAAATTCCATGTGACTTCTCTTGCCACACGTGTTCCACTTCCTACATCCCAGAAGCGTGAAAACTCACATATAACATAACGCGACTCAACATATAGTGTTAGTCATCAAAAATAATCAATAATCAATAAACAATAATCACTAAACTAATCTATAGAAAACCATAACTCTGCTACCAAGAAATCTGATGCAGCGCGTACAATAAAAACTATTCTCCTCCCAGGTCACTTATAGGTCATCCAGGGGCAAACTATATTTCTCATATCCACATGACGATGGGGCCCATAAACATCGCCTAACACACACGCACACTCCTGGATTTCCTTTACACCTTTATGAAATTCTGTACTCCTAGGAGAAGCATGAGAACTAAATGGAGAACACCATTTATGTACCGCTGGAAGAGCCAGGATATCTTATTACCTTAATTTGTCACTTTCTTTTAGTTATTTCTTAAGATATTCCTGCTCATTGTTTTGTCGATGAATCATTCATGTAAAAAATTAGTTCATAGTGATTAAGACCAGCTGAATCACAATAACCAATTTCTGATGTCACAATCATTTAGGAAAATAACCACTGAGTCATTTTGGGTTTAAAGAATCTTAAATTTTATATAATTTTAAAAAGCATGAGAAAGAATTTAATACTTTATTCAATTATTCATTCTTAAATTCAAATATTTATTAAGCATAATCAATTTTATTGCAGAAAGGAAATTTTTGTCATGAAGCCAAAACCCTAATTACCTGCCTAGCTTCCTAATTTAGCCTAATGATTTCTAACCTAAGTTAAGAATTAGAAATAGCCTGATTCTCATACTCAACTGGAAAATTAAGACAGCAACAGCAACTTCAGCTCGTCAGCATCAGCTACCTGCAACCCGTCTCATCTAACAGTCTTTCAGCATCTCCCGCTCAGTAAGGGATCGATCAGGACCACCCAGCACTGGAAGCCACCAACACGACTCTCCAACTCCTCTCCTGACTGTGACTGCAACCGCGACTGACCCCCTCCCACTAAGAGTAGGCCCTCTTATACCCTAATTCTAACTTTGCTAACTAACTGTTGCAACATTAATAACACGCTTTTCTTTCATTGGTCCATGCATGTCATCTTATTCATTCTTTTAATCAAGTTCTCTTGGATTCAAGGGTCCTTGGATCATTTCCTTTCCCATACGCTCAAACATATTTTCATCCGTTTCGATCAGTACATTTGTAACTTCTTTCGATACATTCGAGAACTCCGCAGTCATTGTCCTTTCTCTTAAACTTGTTTCCCACGGGTCTTCTGCTGATCATCACGGCACACTATCAGTTCAATTAGGTCACATCAGCCTTGACCATTTCTTGCATCCTAGCGTCTCAGTAACCTCACGAGGTTTAGTTTTTCTCCGATTTCATCCCGTGTCATGTGTCCCCTTGCGCCTGCGCACATCTTCCCACTGGCGGCCATTTTATATCGCCACTCGGTTATACCTTTAGAAGCACTAATTTGAGGCAAACAAAACATAATTAAAATAGAGAAAAATAGCCCTTTCGTTTCCCTCCCGTCGTCTACGTACCCCAATTAGTTATTACCTAGCAGAAAGCAACATTTAAGCTGTTCCTTACTTACCATCACTATTGTTTTTGCAACGACACGTTTTATTTCTATGAAGCACAAACATGCATTTATTTTTAATTAGTACGCATTTATTTTTACGTTATAATTAGACACACGGACATCCATTAATAGATTATTTAGCACACATTTTGGCATGTTACCATTCCCATACATACAGTGTTGATTAATACATTTAGAACGAACATTTTTATTTAATTATTTATAAAATTTGTTAGGGGTTAATTTTTTTATTTTCCCTGCTCCATCAGCGCCAAATATTGTGAGGAGTTCCCTGCTTCATTTTCTGTGCTCCTGGGCTTCCTCTGGACAACATCTATTTTCTACTCTCTATGAAGTCTTCCTCCTCTCCCCTCGGTCAGAGAACCATTTCACCGAATATGTCGTCTACTCGAAAAGACTCAAATGCTGTCCCCTCTTCTAAGCGTCACAAGAAGGACCCCAATTCTCCTACCAAATCTCCTCTACCCATCACTATGGAGGATCTCATGGAAGAGCTTAAGCTTATCAAGCCTTTTGTGATCGACACTAATGCCAATATTCAAAGGTTAGAGGAGAAATGGTCTAATTTAAAGGCTCGGATGACTGTGGTGGAGCAGAGAATCAGTGACACTCAGGATGTAATTCCTCAAGTTGCAGCTATGTCCAAGGAAATCGCTCTTCTTAAAACACAGACGGAGGATTTGGAAAATCGTAATAGGCGAAATAATCTCAGAATTTACGGTATTCCTGATGGTGAGGAGGGTACGGATATGCTCGCCTTTCTGAGAACACACATTCCCAAAATTGTCGGTCTTAAGGATGGCACTACCCTTAATTTGCAACGCGCACACCGCATTGGCCCAAACTCCAGGGGTCAATCTTCCACTTCAACGGTTGCCCGTCCTAGAGGAATAATTGTTCTATTCCTGGAATACACTGAACTCTTAATGGTCCTTTCGGCTGCTAAGCTCAGAAAGCAGATGCTGTGGTCCGGACAAAAAATCTCAAGATGTGGCACGGGCAACTGCTGCACGTCGTAAAGAGTTCCTGTCTTTCCGCCTTGCTCTTCGATCTATGAATGCTAGATATGGCCTGGTGCATCCCTGTTTTTTCAAGGTTACTTATAAGGAGCGTTCTTACTCCTTTGATCGCCCTGAGGATCTGCGTCAGTTTATCGCTCGGCATAAAGGCGACGAGATGGATTTTGGAGGCTCCTAAAGAATGTCTCTATTAATTATCTATGTTTCTCTTTGTATAATCTAATGTTCTGACGCCTTTTGTTGTCCTTTCTTTGTTGTTATTTTAGTTCTGTTGTTTTTCTTGCAGGTTGCTGGAATAAGCTCACCTCCTATGGATGCTAACTTTTACCATTGTTTATGTGTTTCTTTACAGATCTCTCCCTCCCCGCACCAAAACATTTTTCCTGATGTCTCCTTACCTCATCCCTTCCCATCATGTTCCTCCTGTTTACAGTTCTTATGTTGTTTGGTAAGTGTCAGTCTCTTTACCGGATACTCTGGTTTAATCACTGGATTGTTTTCCCTGCTTTCGCATCAGTTCTTCCTGTGCTATGTCGTCAGCCCCCTTCCCTCTTGTGCTATTTTTATTAGCTCCCAGCTCCATTTTCTTTATTATCCATGTTATGGTCCGGGTTGCTCTGGATGCCTTGGTGGACCTCGACGTCCATCTCTCTTTGCTGCTCCCCGCCTCCATATGTCATTTCCTTTCCTTCGGTTATGCTTTCCGTCTTTCTTGACTGAAGTCTTTCGACTCCTTGTCAACTTCTCTTGGTGTATCTTCTACTCTCTATTCTTTCTCTTCTTTCCCTTTCCTTACCTCTTCTTCTCTCTTTTTCTTCCTTCTGTTTTTCCTTATTTGAGTTTTTCTAACTCTTTCAGCATTTCTGTCTTGAGATATTTTCGCCTTTCTCGCTTATCTGATATTGCACCATTTTGTAACTCTTTCTCTTACTGGCTTATGCCATTCACCTTTTGCAAACTACTTTACATAATATTGCACTAGTTATTGTATGCTTCCATTCACTTTTATTAATATTTACCAATGTTTTACAATGTATCTGTTACGTTTAATGCTCTTCTCTTGTTAACATGATTGACAATGTTCGCATAGTTTCCTGGAATGTGAAAGGTCTACGTAATCCTATCAAGAAGCAGAGAGTACTTACACATCTTTCTAGGTTGAATTGTAAGATTGCAATGCTTCAAGAGACTCATCTTAACGAAGCGGATATCAATTCTCTCAAAAAGCAATGGGTTGGCCAGATATACTGTTCCCCAGCCAGGGATAAGAAGAATGGAGTCGGGACTTTATTTCATAAGTCCCTTTCCCTCATTCTAAGGGGGGAGGAGAGAGATGCTGATGGCAGATGGCTTCTTTTACATCTCACCATAAATGGTTCTCCTATCTCTCTTCTTAACATATATGGCCCTACTGGTGTTGACTCCCAATTCTGGCAATCCATGTCCCACACACTCTGCTCTTGTTCTGATGCTAATTTATTGGTGGGTGGGGACTGCAATCAGGACATGGATCCCTTCACTGACAGAAAATCTACGGCTAGGTATATCCCCAACAAAATGCAAAAAACATTCACAAACACGATTCACTCGAGGGGGCTGGTGGACGCTTGGAGGATTTTTCACCCAGACACTTTAGAATTCACTTTCTTCTCCCCTACTCATAACTCCTCATCCAGAATTGACTACATCTTTTTAAGTCCCCCCCTCCTCCCTAACTTAATTAACGCAGAAATTGGGTCCATTCTCATCTCTGATCATGCCCCTGTTCTCATTAATCTAGACCTTCCTTCTGAGTCCTCTAAACCTCGCAGATGGCGTTTCAACAATTACTTACTTAAGGATCCCACTTTTTTGGAGCGTTTCAAAGAATTTTTGCCGGACTTCTTTCTCAGGAACGTCACACCTGATATCTCTTTTCACACTATTTGGGATGCCTTTAAGGCTGCTGCCAGAGGTTTCATTATTGATTATGTTGCAGCAAAAAAAAGCAAAGCATCAGAGATTCTGCCTCCTTGTTAGCCTCTATTAAGAAATTGGAACATGCTTATTTCTCTTCTAACACTGAGGATTCACTTAAGAAACTAATCCAAGCTAAATTGCGTATTAATAAAAAATCGACAGTGGAGGCTTCTGGGGTTTTACTTAAAATCAATTCTAAATTTTACGGTGGCCGCAACAGGGCGGGAAAACTGCTTGCGAATTACCTGAAGGTGAAATCTCAAAGATCTAAAATTACTAACATCATAGATGATCAAGGTGTCAATCACTTGCAAGACAAGGAAATATTCAATTGTTTTATGGACTTTTATAAGAATTTATACACCCCGAATCTTCTCCCTCCGAGGAGGCCCTGGATTCTTTTTTTGAAGCTTTACCTCCTCGTTCCTCCCCTGCTCCGGATTGCTCTATATTAGACAAAGACTTATCCCTTTCTGAAATCAAAGCAGCCCTAGCTCAACTGCCTAAAGAGAAATCCCCGGTCCAGATGGGTTCACAGCCGAGTTTTATTCTTGCTTCTCTCAACTTCTCCTCCCTCATCTTTTATCTTTATTTCAATTCTTTATTTCTCATAAAGAGGCACGTGGCTCGTTTCTTGAAGCCATGATCTGCTTTATTCCCAAAAAGGATAAGGACCCTTCTTCTTGTGCTAACTATCGTCCTATTTCTTTAATTAATTTAGATTGTAAGATTTTTGCGAAGGTTCTGGCTATCCGTATTAATAAAGTTATTCCAGACTTGATTGGTTATGAGCAGACAGGCTTTGTCAAAGGCAGAATGTTGGCGGATAATTCCAGAACTTTCTTAGATATTATCCACCTTGCTTCTAAGTGTTCCTCCCCTGTTGCGGCTATTACTCAAGACGCGGAAAAGGCGTTTGACCGTATTCATTGGCTTTTTATGATGTGTGCACTCAAGTGGCATGGTTTTGGCCCCGGTATCATATCTCTTATTAATTTGCTATATTCATCTCCACTACTTCAGTTTTTGTTAATGGTTTTCAATCTCCCTACTTTACTCTTCAGAGAGGCACCCGCCAAGGCTGCCCTCTTTCACCTCTGCTTTTTATTCTTTCTCTTGAACCTTTTCTCCACTCCCTTAGACATTCCCCTACCGTTCGCGGATTTACTCACAAATCATTTGAAATTAAGTTCACGGCCTATGCAGACGATATTTTATTATATTTATCCGATCCCGCCACTTCTCTACCTGCCTTCACCGACCTTTTATCTTCTTACGCTAACTTGGCCGGCTATAAGTTAAATTTCTCTAAATCTGAGGTCCTTCCACTTAACAAGTATTGTTTACGAAGTATGTTTGATGGGACGGAATTTAAATGGAACACCAATTATATTACATGTTTGGGAATAAAATATTCCCCTTCAATTGCTAGAACGATTCAGCTGAATCTAGATGATGTTCTATTAAAAGTCTCTAGCATGGCAACAAAATGGTCTCCTTTATTCCTGTCTTGGTGGGGCAGGTTAGACACATCCAAAATGATGATGCTTCCAGTTATTAACTTTTATTTGTCCATGCTATCAGTTCGTCTCCCATTGAAATTTTTTAAATCCCTTAACGGCATTCTGGAGTAAATTCCTTTGGAACAATAGGAATTCCCGTATATCTCTATCCGCCCTGTCTGCTCCTAAAGATAGGGGAGGGGTTAATTTTCCAAACTTCCTTCAATATCACTCTTCTTTTTAAATCGTCAAGCTATGCCATATTTCTCCTCCACGGAGGAACCCCCTATATCGGTTTGGTACAAATTGGAGGAGTTCGTCATTCATCCAATTCCTTTTTCCTCATTAGCCAATTTCTCTCACTCTCCTCAATCATTTAACCTTCCCACTATTTCTCAGCTGGTATCGACTTTTACCCGGTTCGTAAAAAATCTTTATCACCTCTCTAGATATTCCTAGACTCTTCTTTATGGCACAATAGATCCATTAAGATCTCTAATCACACTATTTTTTGGAAGGACTGGGTCGCAAAGGGAATTATACAAGTCAAGCACCTCATGCAGAATATGCAATTTTTCTCTTTTTTTGAATTTAAATCTAAGTTCGGTTTACCTGCTACCTCCCTCCCTAAATTTCAATCCCTAAGAATAATTCTAGATCATCAGTTTTCTCTCCTTTATACAGCTCCCTCTTCCTCTCTTGATCCCTCGTTTGTGCCGCTGCCTAACTCCCTGTCTGTCCGAGCGTCCCAAATATATAAATACCTCCATTTCTCTCCTCCCATCCGTCCCAAGAGTAACACTGAGCTTTTATGGGAAACGGACCTACACCGCACCATTTCTACACATACATGGGACCACATCTGGGAGCGACTGCATGACACCTCCTCTATAGCTAGAATCACGCAAACTTTATATTATTTCTATCAGAGATTATTCCTCACCCCCATATCTATCTCTAAATTTAGTTCTGACATATCTCCTAACTGTTGGTCTTGTAAAAACTCTCTCGGCTCATATATGCATCTATTTTTTCTTTGCCCGAACATTTCCACCTTTTTGCACTAAGGTATGCAAATCAATATCTGACATTTGCTCCACAAACCTTCCCTTTGACATTTATTCTATATTTTTGGGTAGTAACTCCATACACTGGCTGGGTGCCCGTAAATTGGGTTTATTTGTTGATTTGTTAATTGCCATTGCTTTTCAAGTAATTACATCTAATTGGAAGGACTCCTCCAAAGTTTCCTTCTCTGCTTGGTGGAATCTCCTATGTTATCATCACAGGTTAGATAGAGCTTCTGTCAATACTTCTCAACAATTACTTCGAAAAGAAGCCTTTTGGTCTCCACTCACTAATTCCCTTTCATCAGCTGCCGTTCGTACTAAAGACAGTAATTTTATCTTTCAACCACCATGAAAATGTGTTTTAACTGTTCTTAAGCTGTGTATATTTATTGTTGATATATTGTTCCTCAAAACTTCATTCTGGTGATTATCAGATAGTCCTTTTGATTAATTGACAAAGTTTGCTGATCCGTTATATCTTCTTCCTCCCTCTTTCCCTCTTTATCTCTTTCTTTCCTTTTTCTTTCTTTACCTTATACAAAACCCCCCAAAAAATGCTAATTCAATATGGTACTCGTTTGTCTATCGCTGTTTTAACACCAGTTTTAATTCTGAATAATATATATTATAATGTTTCTCAACATGTGTTTGTTCATATATATTGCTATTTTTCCCTTTTCTATGCCCTTTTTAACTTACTATTTTGGTATTGCACCTTGCTTTTATTTCATTTAATAAAGCTTCTTAAACAAAAAAATAAATAAATATACAGAGCCAGATTTATATCTTGGAGTATAGAGAACTCCATTGCAGTGGAATACACTCCATGCCAAAACTATGGTTTGTCCACCCGATTGAAATTCAGGTAAACCATGGTTTGCCAGCAGCAGAGACAACTCAGTCTCTGCATGGTCAAACTTCCCAGATGGCCTGACAGAGTAAGTGCAGTGAGAGATTTGGCTATACGTCCTTCCATCTAAGTTAGATGGTTAGACAAAAAGCCATTTTTCAAAGCCCGTCACCGCCAGGAAAAACCTATCGGTAAGGATTATTTAAAAGTTCTCAATGCCCCCCTTGTCATTGGAGGAAACTCCCACAATGAGTGGGCATTTTGATTTTCTTTCTCAAATGATGGTGGTTCCTGTAAATGCTAGATATGTCTGCTCGGCCAGCGGACATTTCTAAATTTGGCCGTCAGCACCTCCATTAGGGTAACAGTGTCATTTACTCCATCGCCCTGGAAAAGTTCGAACCAACTTCCAGGAAATAAATCAGGCTCTAAATAAAGCAATACAAATTGAAACAAATATGAAATATATATTTTTTAAATTAAATAAACTGATCAGCAAATATCAATTAATTAAAAGCAGCAAATTCATTGTAACTTAATAATTTACTTAACATAAAATGGGATTGAAAATAAACATTTACATTCAAAATAACATCTCATCATCACCACCTGCAGACCCAACAACCCACTATTAAAGCATTACTAATTTAATTTACCCAATTCTAAATTGTCGCATTAAAAACTATAAGCTGTACTAAAATAATTGAAATAACAAGTAATCAACTAAATAATTTAGATTATTTATTACCATGTAGTTATTTAACAAAATAAAAAAAGATAATTTATGTTTTAGAAAACTTCGCACTCTAATTCCCTACAAACCCAACAAAACAATACCAAATTAGAAATTACTAATTACATTTAAAAAAAAACAAATTTCACGTTAAAAACTGCAACCTATACTAAACAAATGTAAAAAAACAAATGTTGATCTAATGCTAATGTATAATAATAATATAATAATAACTAACATAATACATTTCGTAAAAAAATATTTGATACAAATATATTAATGAAAATAATATGAAATACAATAATATTTTAAAAAATAATATCAACTATATTCGTATCTTTTATTAACTGTCCCACAAGATTTTTCTGTTGATATTTTTGACACAATATTCTTGTATCACAGTATATTTTTTTTAAATATTTTGGCTGAATGCCTTCATAAATACTTGCAAGCACCTTTACTCTAATGTAAAGTACCTAGCATGGGCATGAGTCCTTGTTCAGAGGGGGCTCGCTACATTTAGATTTTGTCGGTCCACAGCCTACTCCACATTTCACACTCGCACCTGGGTTACAAGGAAGGGGTCTGTTACCCTTGTGCTGGAGCTCATCCCTTCGAGGGGGCTTTGGTAAAGAGACAGAAAAGCGTGATAGGGTTTCTTCAGTTATGTTTCTTCTAACTGATCTCTTGGAGCTGGAGATGGTATTGTGCACACACACTCAAAGATCTCCTTGCATTCGACAAACCTTCTGTCAACACCTAGAGGAGCTCGTAAATCGTTCGGGCAGCTAGATCACAGAGCCTCTTAATCTCACTCATTGAACCTTTAAGGGTGGGTGTTACATACTCTGGTGCACTTGCCTATCTTTCCCATTGCCAGAATATTTCTAGAGTTAGCTCGCTCGCTTTAAACCATGGAGTTTCCACTACCAATGCACCATCTGTTAAAATAAAACACAACACCTCAAGAAGTGAAAAGTCTGACATGCATTTTATTCAAAAATAGCAAACAGCACAGCAATTAATTGTTGTTTCAACCAACTAGAGCTCTCACTCAAAATGGCAAGTTCGAGCATATATTACAAAAATGCATGCAAAGCTGAGGTTTATATACATTTTTGTCTCCAAACAAGTTTATTAGGTGCAGACACATAACAGAAACGTCTTTGAAGCAGAAATACAATATATGAATGCGCCTTTTGGAAAATCGGCCTTCTGGTTGCCAATATCTAAAGCAAGGCTATGCTTTATTATAAAGTACACAAAATGGTGTTCATGTCCTAACTTAAATAAAGTGGCTTCTAGGCCTTCAAGAGTCATGAAACTTAGGGCCTGATTACGACGGTGGCAGTGGGACCGCCACCGTCAGGCCATTGGTGTTGGCCCCACCGCCATCTAGCCCATTGGTTCAGACCGCCGCATTAGGATGCAGGTGGTCAGATCTCAGCTGGCGAGGGAAAGACCGCCGCATCCGACAGGGTCAAGGATCCCATCAGTGCGGTGGTCGGACTCCTATTCCCTACAATGGGGCAGTGCCTATTCAGGCACCGTCATAGGGATTAAGATGTCCCTTCCCGCCAGCCCTTTCATGGCGGTTAACCTGCCATGAAAAGGCAGGTGGACACTGACTTTGGGGGCCCCTAGAAGGGCCCCCTTCCCCCCTGGCCCTCCGCTATGGTCGCTGGAGGGCACCTATGGTGTCCCTTTAAGCATCCCTGCACCATGTTGCAGGCACCGCATGGCACCTGCCACATAGTGTAGGAATGTTTAAAATGTGTATATTTTTGTACTGTGGAGTGTGCTGCAGCCCGCAGCACACGCCGCATTGCAAAATATACACACTGCAACCGCCGTGAAGGTGGTCGCATTGTTATGCAGGCAGCCGAACCGCCTACTTCTGCCATGGTGCCGATCGGTTGAAAGTCCGACCGGCATCGTAATCAGGCCCTTAGGAAGCATATTGAGATTAAAGGCCACTTGCGAATAATAAGAAAATTACATTCATGTTTGTTTGTAAAATATATCAGTGCATGTTGTGATATACAGGTGCAGGGAGACATTGGAATTAAAGCGCCTGTATATTTCGGTCTTTTGCAGCATGCTTGGCCATATAATTGGTCTTACATTTGAGATGGGCCTGGCTCTCTGTAAGGAGCTCTTCTCAAGACGAAGGGTGTGCATAGGGCTTCACCACGGAACAAGATTTGAGAGACTGTATGTAGTGGGCGCTCTGTGAAAACGTTTTCACAGAGAAGGGCTGTGCATAACAGAGGCTTGGTGACCGAAAGGGGCTTGGGTGTCTGGAGGAAGTGGTCTCTCTGCTATGACTTGTGCACATGGTAGAGACTATGCTTAGTAGTGGCTTACCCACCTAATGGGGTTTGGATATCTAGAGCGAGTGATTTATCTGAGAAGAGCTGCCTACAGGGCAAAATCTTACATAGTAGAGGCTTGCCCATCTAATTTTGCTTGGATGTCTGGAGGGAGTAGACTCTTTGGGCCATATTTATGAGTTTGGTGGCGGAGGGCAGTGCAGCAAGTCTCCTTGCTGCGCTGGCCTGCATCACAGGAAAATGGCAGGAATGCACAGTATTTTTCCAATACTGCACATTCCTGTCCGTTTCCCTTGTGCTGGTACTGTGCTGGCAGCCATTGCACCAACGTAGGCACCCTTGCAACATGGTGCAAGGGTGCTTGTGTTGTAGACATGATTGTTTTTGTGCAGGAAGGGGCACATTCCTGCACAAACACAATCCTGAGAGGCATTTTCCTCTATGCAAGATGCAGACTGCAGCACACATAGGAAGATGAAAAAACGAGGAGAAATATAATAAATATATTTCTCCTCATTCCCTTTGGTGCATTCTCAGGTTTATACGGTCTTGTAAATCTGGAAATGCATCAAAAACCATGGGAGTTGCATGGGAAATGCTTACCTAGGGCAGAGTAATGCAACACAGCGATTTGTGCTATATTTTTGGAGCCTCTCATAGCCATGCAAAGTGGCTTTGCGTGGCTTCAAATATATGACCCAATGTTTGCGTCACTCTTGCACCACGTTGTGTGGTGCAAGACCAACGCAAACCAGGTCATAACTATGGCCTTTTGTGAACAACTGCGCAGGGCAAGGTATGTGTGTAGTCGTGGCTTGGCTGTCTGGAGGGGTTGGCTGTGCATAAAGAGCCCTGCACAGGACGAAGGCTGTAGGGTGAAGTAAAGGACTGGTCTGTCTGCTCAGACCTCTTTGCAGATAGACCATTGTGCCTAGTATGATCTGATGAGAGGCTGGCTTCTCCACTAGGACCTCTTTCTAGGGTGAGGGCTTGTATAGTAAGGTGTAGTAAGGGACTGGCCTCTCTGCTGAGAACTCTTTTCTTTGAAATGATCTAGCCAATTATAGTGTAGTTTGAAGAGCAGTAAGACATTTGAAATGTCCTCAGTGATTTTATGAATGATGTCATTGATTATGTCATGAGTGATGCAATATGATCATGAGCAGTGCATGGTGGGGGTGCAAATTATAGTGAGGTCAGTTAACTATAACTGGTGAATTTCAGTGATTTTTACATTTGAAATCATAGGTTTTAACTGAAGTTTTCACCTAACTATAGCATCACTTTAACCTTTGTTTTTTCAGTGAATTTCTTTTTATCTTAAAGTAACAATGTAAAGGTGTGTCATTTTAAACAAGGTACACCTACTGACTTTGTCAAAGAGTCAGAACACCAAAATATAAAAGGCAGGCTGGTTGATTTTATCAAGCTGTCAGTACCTCAACATAGTTTCAAAAAGTGACCACAATGAGTCATCAATAAGTTGACTCTGAATGTTTTCTTTATGAATTATACTAATAGGATTGCCTAATAATATAATTGTCACTCAAATATTTAAAATAAGGCATTTTTATTTGAAACAACCATAAACATTTTTTTGAGTCTTTCTTTAACATTTTTCAAGCCACAAAATGCAGCCATAAGACCCATCATAAGAGGTCCCCACACTCCAGCTAAACAGCATAAAGTTCAAGCTAGGACTGCTTGAAAAACAACGGAAAGCTCTCCAGGGGTCATGCATTCAATGACCCAGGAGACTCACAGTGTGTTTTTCATTTCCTGAGTAGAAGCTGTGCAACTGGCAACCCCCCCACAGCACTTTTATCTTTAGTTGGCGGTGCCTCTGCCCCTTCTTGGGACAACTTGACAACTATATATTTTTTAAATATGTGCATGCAGTGCATTATGAGGCAAAAGGAGTAGTGAATATTGAAAGAGCTGCCTCGCCACTTCAACAGTGCAGTGACAAGGCTGCAACATATTTTCTTATTTTCTGGGTGCCCCAGTCCCACTTGGAGCACCATACCTTTTAATAATATTGGGTGATGCGTGTGGAGACCCAAGGTCCCCCCGACCCTACCAGCTCCCCAGCCAGTGCCCGTCCCAGGTGCCGTCGGGAGTCTGCTTTGTGTTTTTTTCTGGGTGAGTTCCCAGGTCTTACCAGACCACCCATAGCATTGCCAGCTGTTGGGGGTCAGGGTGGGAGGCCGTTAGCCCCTGTGGCCCTATTGGATCCACAGCCAGCACTCATCTTGGTTACTGGTAGGACCGGGCTCTACTTGTTCTCTCTCACCCGGCCGGAGCAATTTTTCATTCTGTGTTACGTGCCTGCAGAGAAAGGGCAAGGAGACACATTTCAGCTCCCACCTGGCAGGAGCCTTTCTGCTTCTGCCTAGCAAGAGCAATGAAGTCTTCCCTGCCTGTGCTCTTACGGACAGAGAACAACAGTGACTGGGTGGGTGGGGTACCTGGGCCACTGGTTTGAATTTGCCCTAGATATAGGGTCCCAGGGGCCATAACATGGCGCAAGAGGGGGGCATTTTGCCACCACACCAAATTAATATTTATGGTGCGTGGGACTCCATGGCTAAGTGACTTGGAGAGGGGGACCCACTCCCCCTTCCCTAATAAATAAAGAATGCTCTAGGCCTCAATGGATCGAGTCCCTGGGGCCAACCATTAACTGGCTCTTAAAGTGGCTTGCTTGCATGGCCCCCTTCCTATTTTTTTTAAACTATAAATGTGCTAACCCATGGCACCGGCTACCCTGGGGGGATTTTTATTAAAAAACTGAATCTCTGCCATTTTTTTTGTGTGGTACCATGCAACAATTAATTTTTTTATTTTGCCCCCCCTTGTTACCTAGGTGGTCAGGGTATCACTACGCTGCCCCCTATATAAAAAAATTCAGGATATGAGGACTGAGTTCGTGAGTCCTAAAATGGCTGGACCAGCATCTCTGTTGATGTTGACATAAGTCAATCAGATCTTATCTTTGGATCAGTTGGTCCTGTGGTACTCCCACATCTTTAGATATCTATACATTTTGATCCTTAATTTCTCGAAAACTACTCAATGGATTGACACCAAATCATAAAAACCAGGCTTTCCGGGAAAAGATCTAGCTTTTTGACAGATTTTGTGTAATTCTGTGCAACCCTTTTGGATGTAGCGTTGTCAGAAGTTCCTATGGGAAATTGCATGTCAAAAACATGTTTTGCACCCCTTCCCTTTTTTCTTAGCCCTTGCTTGACAGATCTCACTCAGACTTTCCAGGAAGAGCTGAGGTGGATGCACTTTTTTTGGAAAGTTTTGTGAAATTTCATGAAGATTTGTCAAATTATGCCAAAGTTAATAGCAAATAGCGAACTAAAAATCAATTTCCTTTGGAAACCTGGTCCTAACTATAAGTCCACAGTGTCCACTGTGAAATTCACCAGTTATAGTTTTAGTGAACTAATTATAACCTGTGCCCCATCATGCAATGCTTATGACCTCACATATTACATCACTCATGATGTTAAAGTACATCACTGATGACATCACGAATGACATCTCAAATTACATCATCCACCGGTTGTGACAGTATCTTATTGGGTTTGTGGACTTGAAGTAATTCAACAAGCCAAACCTGTACCAAAATTTCAATCACAATTCAAGTGATTATGGACATAACCTTTAACCACGTGCTGGACTCAGCATATCTGTCAAGTTTGGTGGACGTTACCCTCTTTTTAGTGTTAACCACCTAACACACAACACACCTCCATAAACTTTAAAATGGGTTATCCTCTTTTTAAACCATGAACACCCTCCAAAAAATAGGTTTTGTGCTTGTCACTTTATTGGGATCACCCTCTCAAAGGCTTCACATGACCCAGAATGATGTCATCAATAATGTAATTTGAGATGTCATCATTGATATCCTTCATGGCATGAATGATGTAAAATGTGACGTCATAAGCAGTACATGACAGGGGGAACAAGTTATTGGTAGCTCACTGTATTATAACTTTGAATTACAGTGGTTTTTCGTTTTTTCAGCATCACATTTTGACTTTGTTACCCAGGTATAACATCACTTTAACTTTTGTTATTTTCAGTGATTTTTTATTCATGCATTACGGCCTTATTTCCATACCTAACTATAATGTCATTGTAACCTTTGGGTATTTTCCTGTTAATTTCTGTGGTGTTTGATCATATTCAAACTTAAGCATATGCTGTGCACAGTGGGATGATTGACCACAGAGCCTGGCTTTTAACCAGGCCATGCAACCAACTATCTGCAAGCACCCAATTGCTCAATACTCACACCCTTCAGCAATGTCCAGCAGTGAGTTGGCCCTATAGCCATCCCACTGAGATGACCTGTACAATGATAATGGTGGTTGTCCACAGGGTGTTGTCAATAACAATGGGCAAAATGTAAATTACATTGAAGCAATTTGCTTAATTTCACATAAGACTTATTACAAGCAACTCCTGAAATTGCTCCACTTTACGTAATTATGTGTCATTCGTGGTAAAAAAAAATACGGTGAATGGTCCATTTGCTGTGATTTTGACAATTTTTTTTGACTAATTACACAAAAACAAGTTACACAAATTTCACACACTCCTATTTATGATCAGACGCTTGTATTATTTAAAAATATTTTTGGGGGACAACACTGTGGTCTTTACCCCGGAAATTACCTTTGATGTACTGTACGTACAACCCTTTGCAAGCATTGAAGAGCACACTTAAATTAGCGTAGAGTGTAGAGGTGTTTTGATTTTTTCAAAAAGTTTTGGTTTACTTTTTGTTTTTGTAGTTGTTTTTAACACTAATGTTAAACTTCTTTTGCATTTTCTTTTTCTTTTTAATTTCTCTTTAATAAATTTTATATTGTAACGTATTTTTTTATTTCTTTTGTGGTAGGAAGGGTTCTTTGTTTTTTGAAGTATGAACAGAGGAGTTTAGTGATAGCCTCTAATGGTAATGCTATTTGACATTGTTTTAATATATTCCCTTATTTTATTTTTATTTTGGCAGTCACGTTGCAATTTGCAAAGCACTACGGGGCTAATGACTCACAGTAAAATTTGTTTCTGTGCTTCTGTGAAGAGCTTTAGCTTTTTCTCTTTTTTTGTTGATATTTTGGAGAGCAAGCTTTTCACAATGGCTTCAGGCAATAAGCAGCAAGAACAAGAGGAGATCCAGGAGGAGGAGGGGGAGCCACAAGAGTCTATTGTGTAGTTTTTCTTCGGTATCGCACAAGGAGAAAAAAGTCAGTGAATTGCAAGTTATGCAAGAACACTTTCAGCCATGGTACTTCAAGAAAGTACAACTTTGGAAGCTTGTGAATGTATAAGGATCATAATGCATCCATTTCTGAGTGTTCAATGCAGTCAAAAGGATCTGGTAAGAAAGCAAGGGGGCCTCCTCATCATCTGTGTCATTGCAAGATGTAACACCTCCTGGATCAGCATTACCAGCAGCAGTCCTCCTGAGGGAACAGTCGGATCTTTGTTTTGCCACTGTTGGCCTACATTGTTTAATTTGCAGCAATGTCATAATTGTTGGTGAGCAGAGTTTTACTCATAAGCAAATAAGGAGCACCAACACTACCCTGATGTCACTGTAATTGTACGCAATCAGAAAAGGCATCCTTTATAGGATGCACTGGCCCACATCCGCTGAAGTGGCATGCTTCATCATAAGGCCATGCTCCTTGCTGGGTGAGTGCTGTAATCCCGAGTAGGCCCCTCTTTTGGACTCTTTCCCCGGTTAGCACTCTTTACACGTGGCACGCCACAACGCAGCGCCGAATATTCCCCATATATCCCGGGTATTTCAAAAATGCGGCAATTTGGAAAGGGTTGACAGATACCACCAAACATTACTTTATTGAGAACGCGCCCTCAGTCTCCTCCCCGATCGTCCTATGGGAGGCATACAAGACAGTGTTCCGCGGACAGGCGATCTCCCTTATAACAAATCACAAAAGAGAGAAAGCCCAGACAGTGGCGACCCTTGAACAGGAGATGAGTGACCTAGAAGGGGCTCAGGGGCAGGACCCCTCTGACACAACCACCCATCTATTACTTCTCAAAAAACAGGAGTACAGAAACTATTTATGGGAGGAAGCGAAATCGCGACTCTCTGCCACTCAACACACAATATATGAAGTCGGCGATAAAGCCGGCAAGCTCCTGGCCCGGCTCGACAAGCGAGAGAAGGCCGACAGGTGGATTGCGGAGCTCGAGCTCCCCACGGGTGATGTTATCACAAAACCCTGAGACATAGTAGACCTTCTAGTGTGACACTATGAACAGGTTTACACCTCAGCGCTTACAATAACAGAGGAGAAGGCGGAGGAATTCCTACGTGATATCCAGATTCCCAAGCTCACAGGAAAGGAGTCACACTCACTGGAGGCGGAACTCTCCACCGAAGAAATAGCAATAGCAATCGGAAAACTCCAGTCAGGAAAGGCACTAGGCCCTAACGGTATCCCAATAGAGTGGTACAAACGAAATACAACGACACTTACACCATACCTAGTGGATATGTATCAGGCCAGCTTGGATAGGGGGGAACTGCCCCGGGACCAACGGACGGCGACGATAGTGGCCATCCACAAACCTGGTAAGCCTGCCCGGGAATGTACCTCCTACAGACCAATATCTTTGATCAACGCCGAGGCCAAAATATTGGCTAAAACCCTGGCAACCAGACTTACACCGCACCTAGCCACGTTAATACACCCAGACCAATCAGGGTTTATGCCAGGGAGGAATACGGCACTAAATTTGAGACGCCTACATGGCGTGCCAGGACATAAACATACAGTACAAGAAGATGCAATTGTTCTGTCCCTTGACGCATGAATGGCCTTCGATACGGTCGAATGGCCCTTCCTCTTTGCTGTCCTTGTAAAGATGGGGTTCGGACCTAAATTCTGTTCATGGGTTAGGCTGCTGTATGCCTCTCCCATGGCACATGTAGTAGCCAATGGGCATATCTCCGGGGAGTTCCCACTGCACCGAGGCACGAGACAGGGCTGCCCTTTATCGCTGCTCCTCTTTGCCCTTATACTAGAGCCCTTAGCGGCCTGGATAAGACAAGACCCGGTCATTCGCGGACTCCGCTGGATGGAAAGCTACGAGGATCGAATATCCCTCTACGCAGACGATATTCTCCTCTATATGGCCTCTCCCAGGCGTTCCCTTTCACGTCTATTAGATATATGTAGCTCATATGGCAGACATTCAGGGTATACGATCAATTGGACTAAATCGGTCCTATATGTACTGCATGGGCCTCCACCAGCACTACCAGCTGGCTGTGATGTAACAATAGTGAGGGACACTCTCAAATACTTAGGAACCCTTGACACCCATGATCCGGAGGTCTTTATGACTTTAAATCTTCAAGCTTCCCTGCAACGACTGCAAAGAGACACAAAACATTGGCAGTCGCTGCCTCTGACGCTCCTGGGAAGGGCGGCACTTTTTAAGATGATGGCACTCCCGAGGTTTCTGTACTCCCTGCAAAACACGCCCTTCCTGGTCCCTCAGTCGTACTTCCGAGCCATAGAAACGGAAGTCACCAAACTCCTTTGGGATAATAAACCGGCCCGCATAGCTATGACGAAACTGTTCCGAACCTGGTACGATGGTGGCATCGCACTCCCCAATATACAGATGTACTATTGGGCGTCCCAATTAACTGTAATCAACCAATGGCTACATATCCCCCATACAGACCCGGCTTACGGCCTTGATATACTTGAGTTGGGCGAAGAGGGACTACTTCGAGCACTCTATAACAAGGCCCGGGCCCTGACAGGCCCAACGAACCACACACTTCAGATATGGAACATAGCGTGCAAAAAACTGGGATGGTACAACAAGATCACACTAGCAACGCCCCTATGGGTCACGGACAAACTAGGCCGGTTGGGAAAGAGTAAGGGCTTCAAGCGCTGGGACGATATAGGAATATCTAGGGTGGGAGATCTCTTGGCGCGAGGTTGGTGATCCCCTTCACCCAGCTACAAGAGCAGTACGAGATGGCACCCACGGAACAATTCCGCTATCACCAGATCCGACACGCCCTGGAGGCAGTAATCCCCCCTGACACCACACCGCCCGAGGCCTCACCACTGGAGGACAGATTACTGACCGATTATATGCACACTAAAGCAATTTCAATGACATATCGGAAAATCATTAATAACATGCCTGATCCCATGCAAAGGTTACAAGATAAATGGGGAGAGGAGGTAGGCGACCTAGACGACACTGATTGGCAAGAAGCACTAGCATCACCCAGAGAGGTAGCGATTACGTCTAAGCTACGCCTCGTACAGCTCAAAATCCTCCATAGAATCTATTACACTAAAATCACTCTCTATAAGATAGGCAAAGCCGATACCCACTTCTGCCTGCAACAATGTGGGGCGCTGGGTACCTTCTTCCACACACTCTGGGCCTGCCCCGCCATAATGGAATACTGGAAATCTGTCATGGACACAATTACGAGAGTTAGCGGGAACCCAGTCCCTCCAGAACCCAAACGTTGCCTGTTAAACATCTGGGAAGCAACGGACCTTACCGCCACGCGCAGACACGGGCGACACTAGGGATGATGCTGGCAAAAAGAAACGTAGCCAAACATTGGGGGGTAGCCGCCACCCCCACACACATGGAATGGTGCAAAGATATGGACATGGCCATGGTGGCGGAAAAAACAGTATATGTACGAAGGGGATGCCCCAAAAAGTGGATAAGACTGTGGGGAGGCTGGAGCACCTATAGGGGAGGAATATGTGCATTACCAACAGTGACTACTGACCTAGAAATGCATTAAGGTGATAGAACCCAATACCTGTGCGAAAGTATGTATGCGCAGCAAGATACCAGTAATGCCACAATAGCAAAAGCGACAGATGAATATTATATAAGACTTTACATGTATAATGTGTATTATGTAACTGAACAACCTAACTATGCCATTTATATTTAAATAAAAAGAATAAAAAAAAAAAAAAGAGAAATGACCTGCGGAACTGACATGGTGTCAGAAGCAGTGCATCAAGTTCCGTGGCTTCCATCTTGGACGAGTCCCGCAATGGAGATGCTAAGTCTAGAATGTTGTTCATGCCAGCCCAGGCAACTGAAAGTGACGTGACGGACTGCCACATTATGGAGGCACCATATTTAATAGGACAAGTTGAATACCTAAAGATAGAGGTTTTAACAAAAATTTCAACAACTTGGAAAAAACCCATATTAATCATTATGGGTACAAGAGTCAATTACAAGGTGATTTAAATGCATCATAGGCCCAGGCAGAATTATAATTTCACTTGTTGAGTTGAGAGAATTAGGTAACTCCATGCTACGGATGTAACACGGATTTCCTGCTAAATTCCAGCATCCGGCATGTGGCGGGATTATAATCTCATTGGCACGTGTGAGACTTGTGTTAGCACACGCTGGTGAGCATTTGCCGACTGCTAGCTAGCAAGAATTGCTGGCTGCTAGCGCGGCTTCCAGTTGCCACGGGGCCGTCTGGCTTCATTTTTGTGATGTTGGTGAGAGTGAGCATCTGTGGCTGCTTCTCGAGCAGATTCTCTACTTGAGAAGCAGCTAAATCAATTTGAAAATACATTTTGAATGAATATTCTACACCAAAGAAACGTTCAGGTTGTTTTTTAGTGCGAAAAGCATTTTTGTGATATTGCAAGTAAGTTCAAAAACTGTTGTGTAAGTTTGCTGTTTGTTTGATGGAGGTTATGCACCAGTATTTATTTGTACTTTTATTAAATTTTTACATTTTATTGTGGTTATGGTGGATGGCCTGGAGTTTTAGTAGGGGCCTAGTTATATTTTGCATTTAGTCTTTTTATGCTTTGTAAGGGAAAAGGGTTATATAGTTCAATATATTTTCTCCATGTTTGTTAAATTTGCAATATTCATTAATTTTATTATGTGGCCCAGTCTGCCCACGGGCCATCCAGCCAGTACTCGTCATTGGGTACATGAAACAACCATTTCTGTCATGTGTTTTTTTTAAACTTAATTTAAGCCAGGGACAGCACTGGCTTAAATTACAATGTGGGTTTTCTTTAGTTTTGTATTTCACATTTTTTTCGAGACAAAGTGTATTTTGGTGGGGTAATTTTTGATACCTTGGGGGGATGTGTGTTCATTTTTGTTTTTTGGCATTGCAGAGTTACCATATGGCATTGTTTACCATGCCTCCTTTGTCCTGCCAGTGTGTGTGTTTTCCATAGGCCACCATTTGTCTTTCTTCACCATGCCATGTGCCTGGGGGCCATTTTGTGTAGTCATTGTCCGTAGGCCTACATGTGTTCTTTGTTGTCCATGCCTCCTTGCTTGTTGTTTGACCATGTGTCCGGTGACCATTTTGTGTAGCCAGCCAGTCAGTTTGCTTTTGCCATAGGTCTGCATGTGTTCTCTGTTGGGTCTACAATTCCTCCTTGCTTGCTGGTGTTGTTTGACCATGTGGCCATTTTGTGTAGCCAGCCAATGTGCTTTTGACAAAGGCCTGCATGTGTCCTTTGTTGAGTCCGTGCATCCCTGCTTGTTGTTGTTGTTTGACCATGTGGTGGGTTGCCATTTTATGCAGCCAGCCAGTCAGTGTGCTTTTGCCATAGGTCTGCATGTGTTCTGTGTTGTGTCTACCATTCCTCCTTGCTTGCTGGTGTTGTTTGACAATCTGGCCATTTTTTGTCGCCAGCCAGTGTGCATTTGCCATAGCCCTGCTTATGATCTGTGTTGTGTCCATGTCACCTTGATTGTTGTTGTTTGACCATGTGGCGGTGGCGAGTTTGTGTAGCAAGCCAATGTGCTTTTGCCATAGGACTGCATGTGTTCTTTGTTGTGTCCATGCTTCCTTGCTTGTTGTTGTTTGACCATGGGGCTGGTGGCCATTTTGTGTAGCCAGCCAATGTGCTTTTGCCATAGGCTCGCACGTGTTCTTTCTTGTCCATGCCTCTTTGCTTGCTGTTGTCGATTGATCATGTGGCCAGCAGACATTTTGTGCAGCCAGTCAGTGTGCTTTTGTCTTAGGCTGGTATGTGTTTTTTGTTGTGTTCACCATGCCTCCTTGTTTGTTGCTGTTTGACCATGTGGCAGGTGGCCAATTTGTGTAGTGAGCCAGTGTACTTTTTCCATAGGACTGCATGTGTTCTTTGTTGTGTCAATGCCTCCTTGCTTGTTTTTGTTATTTCACCATGTTGCTGGTGGCCATTTTGTGTAGCCAGCTAGAGTACTTTTGCCATGGGCCTGCATGTGTTCTTTGCTGTGTCCATGCCTCCTTGCTTGTTGTTGTTGTTTGACCATGTGGCCGGCGGCCATTTTGTGAAGCCAGCCAGTGTGTTAAATCCTTTTTTTCCAGTTTTCAAAGCCAGTTTCTAGGGTGGTTGATAGGAGAGTGCTACGTCTTTTTGTTTTTCTTTAATGTGCTTGAGGATGATTGTAGTATATGTATACATGAACAGTGTTTAATATTATATGTATTTTCCTTCATTTTCCCCTACACCACTTTGCCTCCCAATGGGTTTCTCATAGTTCCCTAGTACATCAGCAATTAATTTTATTTATTTATTTATTTATTTTTATTTACTTATTTAATTATTTAATTTGTATAAACATTTTTTTAATTTAAAAAAATGATTTTTTTAAAACATTTTTCTCCACCCCTGCCTGTCACAGGCACCTTCCACAAGCCAGCATTAATCTTTTAAGGATTGTCATTACTCATTTTCCCCTGGACCACTGCCTGCCATAGGTGCACAACAGCATTAATTTTTTAAGGATTATTACATTTTTCCCTGGATCCCCTGCCTGCCATAGATGCACACCAGCATTATTTTGTTAAGGATTATCCCAGTCTTCCCTGGACCCCACTGCAGCCATAGGCACACACCAGCATTCATTTTCTATTGATTATTCCATTTTCTGCTGCACCTCCCTGCCTGCCACAGGTATCTCCCCTTAGATGCACATAAAGCAAACAGTTACAACAGTATGTTGTGGTGGTATGGTTTGATGTTGGAATGGATATACTATTGTTGTTACATAATTAGGATAATAAGTAACCACATTAAATTATTTTGTCTGTACTATGAATAATTCAAATTGCAAAAATGCCACGTTTCACTAAATGTTTTTCTTGCTTGTTTGCTTTTAGGTGCACAAGAGACATCACCAACAGTACTGCCAGACAGAAGGCCGGCCCAAAGTGATGTGACCACAACACGTGAGTCCTCCTCTCTTCTGCTTGTGCATCTAGGTGTCAACTAACAGAGCTTAATGATGGCCCCAAAGAAAGGTGCTGCCAAGAAAGTGGTCACTGAGGAAGAGAAGAAGAAGATTAGCAACACTGGCTTGCCGTCCTCCTCCTTTTTCAAGACAATTAGTGTGCCTGCCGCACTGTCCTCCGGGGTGCAAGCTGGGAGCAGCACTTTTGCATCAATGACAGCACCACTCAAACCTAAGCCCAAGCCCTTGTTTCTCAGTGAGGCAGCCACTGAAATCATGGCAGCGAGCAGTGTGTCTGAATTGCATTTGTCTGAGCACTAAACTAGCACCCAATCGTTGCAGGAAACTGAGCAAAGTGGAAAACCGGAGCCGCAACCAACAATAGTAGATCTTCCTGAAGTAGAAGCAGAACAGAAGGTTGAGCTTCCTGGTGAGCAAGATGTACCTCTTCTTGAACCATTGGCTTCCCGATCTCCAGCAAGAAAAAGAAAGGGTGCTCCACCATCTTCTCCAAGCCTCCCTTCTGAGGGTCTGGACATGGATTGGACCCCTGACTGAGCCCGAGACCTTCCTCGAGAGACAAGAGAAAAGGAGAATTCCTGAAAGCCTTACAATTAAGAAAGGTGATGAGGTGGGGGGCGTGGCTAACCGCCGACGGGAATGGCCGTTCGGTAATTTCACTCCGGAGCGCCACTCCCAAACTATCCGGTATAACTTGGCCCCTGGGGCCCGATTCCTGCCCTGGTGACGCCGGAACACTTCTGCAGCGCACGACTACTTCCAGTGCAATTTTGGAAGCAATCAGTGACATTGCCCCGTGGGAGCTCCAGAGACCGAGGCATCGCGGGTGACCCAGCCCGCGGGAGTGCGGCGCCGTGCCGATCGGGCGCCACGCGAGAGCGCGGCGGCGGCCTAGGGTAACGGGGTCTCCAGTGGTAGATTGAGGGAGCTCCTCGTCGGAGCCAACGCTGCCGGATTCCTGCGGTGACTGCGGAGTCTATCCCTCGTGGCCCGGTGAGTGACGGGGGCCAGGTGACTGGTGTGGCGGCCCCCGTCATGAGTAAAAGGGCGGGCATTGCTGACACGGGCGTACAGGCCCGAAGTGGCCCTGAGGACTGTATGCGGTCGTGGGGAGTGAGCTGAAGACGGCTAATAAAGTGTGGGAAGTACGCGCTGAGGGCCCCTTGAACCGTCTGACACAGAGGGCAGTTAAGCCCAGAGGGAAAGGTGATTTATACTTGGCTGCCATAAAGACACTGAGACTTGCCTGCAAGCTGTGAGGGAGATAGTGGTGGCCCCCCGCGGTACCGGAAGAAGCGGACAATACCGGGCCAGCGTAAGAGGGCTGGAAGTGGCCCTTGACCTGCACTGCAACTTTCCGCGGTTTGGCCGCTGGGGGCCTAACAGACACAATTTACTGACCTTCTGTCCAAGGTCGCTGTGCGGCGACCTCGGCTAGATACCCCTCTGTGTGGGGTGCTTCCTGCGAAAGCCGACAGGCCGGGTGAAGAACTTCACCACAGGCGGCGGGGAGTAGCGGCGGCGCCTTGCTCAGCTGTGGTGTCCCCGTGACAATAGGCAATGGCGACCGGCCGTAATAATCGGGCGACAACCCAGACCAAGATGGAGAAGTTCGCCTGGCAGAAACAGCAGACTGAAGGCCATATGGAGACAGTAACGCCGGGGGATGCCGCGGAACCATCGAATAAGGATCTCCTTGAAGCAATAACCATCGAATAAGGACCTCCTTGAGGTGCGGATCGACACAGTGGCCACAGATGTTGCACTGATTCGAGAGAACATGAAGAAAATTACAGAAAGGGTAGGATCTGTGGAGAGCACTGCCAAGGAACTGGTTACTGACACCGCCCTGCTCAAGAAACAAATTACGGACCTCCGCTCTTCCCATGAGGCGATGGCCCTGCAGCTGGACGACTACGAAGGTCGAATGCGACGGAACAATGTCCGCATTATTGGCGTGCCGGAGAACGCGGAGGGGCAGGCGGCAGACCTTTTTGTGGAGAACTGGTCCTTAAGCATCTTCAACCCAGAGGACTCTCCAAATCCTTCACGATTGAAAGAGCTCACTGAGTGCCTGGAGGCCGCCTGGAGCGCCCCCTCGCCCACTGTTGGCGCGGGTGTTTAACTTTCGAGACCGCGATGTTATCCTACAGACGGCAAGGGCGGCCCCGCCACTTACCCTGGAGAACAGCAAGATCATGTTCTTTCCAGATTTCACATTGCGAGTGCAGAGGCAGCGTCGCAGTTTCCTGGAGGTGAAACGGGCCCTACGCGACCAGGAAGTCAAGTATGCAATGATGTTCCCCGCCAAGCTTCGGGTGGAAGCCAATGGAAAATCGAGGTTCTTCACTCGACCTGAAGAGGCCTGGGACTGGCTTGAGGGATGGCGCACGGTCGAAAGAAAAGGAAAAAAGACATTCTCAGCGGCGGATGACAACGCTGACTGGCGCCAGCAGAAACGAACTCCTCCACATTCTGAC
This sequence comes from Calotriton arnoldi, assembly GCA_963921515.1. Taxonomy (NCBI): domain Eukaryota; kingdom Metazoa; phylum Chordata; class Amphibia; order Caudata; family Salamandridae; genus Calotriton; species Calotriton arnoldi. The sequence goes on along the minus strand of CAWUFW010002636.1, from coordinate 1,908,566 downwards.
TCCGATTCCCAGGGACACACGGGAGGGCGCTGATTCAATGGTCGGTAAGGCTGTTTGGGATTGTAATGTCCTCCTGATGCCCTCACGAACTTTGTGGAGCATGGTCTTGGGGCCATCACCACCCGAACTTGGGATCGCACAAGTCTAGTGCTGGGAGGGGATACTTGAGCAGACTCCTGATACTTATGTCACGGGGATTGTCCACTTTCTGGGGATTGCCCTCATAAGTGACTGGGTCGATTATGTCACTGTTTGCTGTGCTCGTTCAACATGTTGGGTTGTTATGGGATGGAACGGTTTTCTTATGAAACTCGCAACTATACTGCTATTGAAAATGTGGGGGCCACAAGACATCTAACGGGGATTGTACTGCGCCTCTGGATTGTATACTGCTTTTGGGGTAGGGGTCGGGTGGGGGGGGTGGAGAAATGTCAGTATAGAGTTATGCAAATTGGGAGTGGGGTTACTCGCGTTCCCTGGAATTGTTTATGGGTGGGCGACAGGCACTCTTCATGTTGGGGGTGGCGGGCAGTTTTTGTCCCGTTAAGCAGGGAGGCAGGGAGGGGGGTACGTTTATTGGGCTGAAAGTAAGCTGGAGTTTAATTTGTTGGGTGGGTTACTGGGGGATGTTATGCAGCAAGACAAAGTGATTGCTTATGTATGCACGACTTGGTTGGTTTCTATGTACAGATAGCAACAGGAGAGCTCCAATACTATGAGAAGGTCAGTGAAAGTCCGGGGGTCGCTCAGATGGCGACACAGGAGCGCGTAGGGGGCTACAAGTCTGCCATGGGCTCTGTTCTTCCGATAGCTGTGACAATATGGCCAACAGTCAGGGACTTAAGCTTATAACTTGGAATGTCAACGGGTTAGGAGACAAAATTAAGAGAGGTATTGTGCTGCAGAATGTCCACCGCCATGGGCTTGACTTGGTGTTACTGCAGGAAACCCACCTAATTGGTAACTGTGAGAAGTTGGCCTGGTATATGCTGTTCACTAATTAAAGTGGACACCTTGCACCAGGGCAAATCGACTCTTATGGTAGATAGGTTTAAGACAACCTTTTAAAGAAAGCTATCCTAGTGGTAGCTGTGGAGAGCAGCCTTCAGGCTAAGTCTCGGAGGAATGTAAAGCAGCTTGTTTTACCATATAATCTCTTGAATCACCAAATGAAAAGACACCACACAGGTATATATATCAAATATATGTATTTATTTCTAAATAACTCTCTACTAATCTCTTTATGAGATTAGAAGACAAACATATGCACAAATCAACGTTTCACAATAAGTTAAGCACAAAATATGGCTGGGGCCCTAGGGGCGTACCAGACCATATACTAAGTAAGAGACTTAGAAACAACGACTTGCAAGGAGACAAGGCCTAGGGCCTTCAGAAGTGCTGGGGCCTCACGAAACCACCCAAGGCAGGTAAGTAAAGGACCCACGGGGGACGCGTGCAGTGTGGATACACAGGCGCGAATCGCCGTTAACTTCAATGGGGCAAGTCGCGGTTGGAAATAAAGAGTTTTAGGATACTTCGGGAGAACCTACAAGCAAGTCACTTACAGGGTAAGTAGTTCTAGGGCCCACACCCACAGGAGCACCGTAGTGCTGGAGTTACCTCACCCAGGGAAGCCGGGTGCACAGGTGTCCTTTGGTGTCGGGTCGCGGCGTCGTTTTCAATGGCGAACAAAGAAGACTTGCTGCTTGCGGGAGCTGAAGAAGTGTCCGGTGGAATCCAAGCCTGGATTCTGGAGAAGGATGACCTGAAAGCAGAGGGGACAGTGTTCAAAGTCACTTGGCAGTGACCCGGGGCAAGGAAGATGGATGCCCACCGTCGTCGGTCGCTTCAGGTCGGTTGCGGGTGCCTTGACTCTTCAGCCACGTGGTCCAGGAGGCGTCGACGACAACCAGGAGCTGGATTCGGTGTGTCCCTCGACGTCTGCAGCTGACTGCGGTGTCGGCAACTCGATCGGAGCCAACAAGCCTTGGCAGCCGCAAGTCTCGGGGAGATGAAGAAAAGTCGATGGCGCAGACCAGCAAGGTCTGTGGAACTCACCCAGCGAGGGTAAGTCAGGGCAGGCCTGGAGCAACCAGGGAGCCCTTTGGTTTCTTTAGGAAGTCTTCTGGGGACCCACAAGCCAGCAGGCAAGGGATCGCGAAGACACCTCGGGCGGAATCACTCAACAGGAGCCCACGGTCACTCGGGACGGTGTAAGCCTCTGATCTTCGGAGGGATTCCTGCTGGAGGTCGGGACCACACGTGGTCCAAAGCACAAGTTCGTCGAATGTTGTGAAGGGGTTGCACTCGACAATAGTGCACGGTACCCAGGGGTCGCGGTTCCTCGTTACTCGTGGGGTCCACTTGCCTCAGCTTCGCTGGGGACTCACGATGGCCTGGGAGAGGTCAGGAAATCCACTTCTTGGGCTGCAGGGACTTCGGACTCCGGCGGGAGCGGCGTAGTTTGCGACCGTCGTTGTCGTTTTTGGTGCCTGCCAAGCAGGGGAGTCACTCCTTGACTCCAAGGGAGATTCTTCTGTCTTCCAAAGGTAGTGGAACGTCGAAGGGCCAGGATTCTTCTGTAGAGCGTCGTCCAGGGGTTATCTGCTTTGCAATGGCAAGGTTCCCCTCTTATACTAAAAAGAGGGGATGGACTAGCTCTATGACCCCACCTATGGGAGGGTCAAGGGAGGGGTGGCTACACCCACTTCCCTTTGTCCAGTTTCGCGCCAGAGCAGGGGCAGGTAGCCCCTGAGCTGGTTTGAACTGGCATATGCACAGAGGAGCCTTCTGCTCCCCCAGTGCAGGACTTCAAAGCACTCTAAGAGTGCACCCACCCAGCCCCAATACACTAAACCCTGTCTGGAAGGTGGTTACACCTCCCTGTGACAGGATGCCTATTGTTGGGCTTCCTCCACTGCGAGTTTCGGTCATCAGCAGGAGGGCAGCCCAGTGTCTGTGACTGGTGGCATCCATTTTGTGATGCCAGGGCTCTTTAGGATTCTACCGCGTTTCCACAGCAGGTACATGTCTTATCCCTCTAGAAGGGTGGAAGGCTACCCCCGCCGCCAAGATTGGCGGGGGGTAGTATTCCAAGATGTTTGACACCAAACACGACATGTTTTGATGCAGCCATTCCAAAGTTAGCATTTACCGCGAGGATATAATGCACTTAAGAGTATATGGTTTAACCGCATCCACAAACAGCACCAGAGAATGGACTCTGAGAACTGCAGAGGGGCCCTGCTCATGCAGAGGCACCCCCTCACATAGAAGCCAAGCACCCTGCCCTCAGGATTGATAGGGCCTGCCATAGGGGTGACTGATAGGTTTATATGTGTGTGCAGGAGAGATATAGGAAACCTATATCTCAGTGAGGGGTGCTAGCACCACCTCACCCAGGCTGCAGTAGCAGGCCTGTGGTGTCAGATTTAGACTGCTTCCCAGGGGTGGCATAATATATGCTGCAGCCCCTGGTAGGCCTGTGAAGTACCTATGCCCTTGGCACCTAAGGTACCATATACTAGGGACTCATAAGGCACCACAGTATCCAATCACTAGTGCACCTAGAGTGCACTCCATGTCATTTAGAGAGAGCAGATAGACTGGGGCCCTGAATAGCAGGGTCCCAGTCCAACTAAGTCATAAACCAGCAAAACACCATAAAAAAGTGGGGGCAACCATATAGTCAGATTCCACCTTCCTACATAACCCCCCCAAACGAAAGGAGATAAGGCTAACCTTGGCCAGTTGAGCCTTTATTGACTAAGTGGCCATATAAGGAAGCACCTGCACTAGCATGGTTGCCCCCTGTCTTATGGTCCACTAAGCAATCCCTCACCCTAAGGGTATGAGAGGGTCTCCACCATGGGGAATCACTACCTGTGGTGTGCTTTGGTAAAGTACCAGGCTGGTGAGGTGTCTGAGTAGGGAAGGGTGGCCCTAGGAATGTTGGCCTCAGCTTTCTCAGCTCACTGGTCACCATGTATGCCTGTCTTTCCATGACTGAGTGGTACTCTGCTCTAAGGGTCAACCTTTGACTGCCTACAGCCGGGGGTTGGGTCCCTTTGGGTGGAACACTGGAGGGACATGGCATGTTTGGAACCTTTTGGTCCCAGGTTTGCCCTTGCCTAACAGAGTCCTTCTGGGGAGGTCCCTACATAAAGGTATGGGGGATCCCTCAGTGGGTTGAGGAATTTCTACCTGGCTAGGGCTACTAGCCTGGGTGCCCCTAATCTGCTGATGGGGGTTCCTCTGGACAGGGGGCCCTGGGGGTCCACTGACCTCCCTGACCTCTTCAGCCCTGGGCTGACTGAGGCAGGGTAGAGAGGAGCAGGTTACCTGCTCCAGACTGGGTACCACCTTGTAAGGGTCCTCTGCCATCAGGGGGTGGCCAGGCCAGGCCTGACTACCTCTGTGGCAGTTCCTTCACTAGGGGTAGGGTCAGTTCCCTGAGGAGGCTGACCCTTACCTACTGTCTGGAGGGAAGAATACTTTTCTTCAACCCTTGTGCTCTCTTCTGGGGAGAGTGGGCCATTCTTCCAGGCTCCATCTCTCCAAAATCTTGGGCTGGGGCTGTGGCCATCACAGCCCCACTAACCTTTACAGGGACACCCAACATCTTCAGATGGGTTTGGTGTTCAATTTCAGCCCAGGCTGAAATTTCCAGATCATTGCCCATCAGGCAATCTACAGGTAAGGTTGGGGACACTGCCACTCTTTTTGGGCCTGTGACCCCCTCCCAGCTGAGATTGACTATGGCCATGGGGTGATCTGTTCTGACACCATCAATGTTGGTCACCTGGTATTTAAACTCAGGTAAAAGCTGGTGAGGGGGACTAGTTTCCCTGCCACCATGGTGACACTAGCCCCTGTGTCCCTAAATGCCACAGCTTTCTGACCATTAATTATTGGCTCCAGTCTGTACCTGCCCAATGCTGTGGGACCCACGGTAAAGGTGGCAAATCCTATACCACCATCAGAATCTGAGGAGTCTGTTGAGGGGTCCTGTCTAAACTAGGGCCCACCTCTGTTCCTCTTGCAAAAGCACCTAACTTTTTGGGTGCACTACTCCCAACTGGAGGATTACTACTGGTAGTACCAGGAGGGGTGGTAGTAGTTGTTGGAGGAACATTTTCTTTATTGCCATTCCTGGGACAACTGGGATCAGATTTCCAGTGCCCAGGCTTTTTACAGACATGGCAATAGGGTTTCTTTTCAGGAGAGGAAGGAGTTTGGGACCCACCCCCGGAAGAGGAATTTTGGGGCCCTGTAGTGGACTTATCCTTGGATTTATCCCCACCTTTCTCTTGGGACTTGGTAGAATCTTTCTTGTGGGCCTGATTCTTAGGCCTTACTCTGGTTCTGACCCATTTGTCTGCCTTCTTTCCCAATTCTTGGGGAGAGGTCAGATCAGAGTCCACCAGGTACTGGTGTAAAAGCTGGTTTTGACAATTATTAAGGATCTGTTCTCTCATCATTAGATTATAAAATCCTTTGAAATCAGTAACCCTACTGCCAACCAGCCAACCCTCTAGAGCCTTGGTTGCACAATCAACAAAGTCAGTCCAGTCCTGAGTCTGTGCCTTCTGGGTATCTCTGAACTTTAACCTGTACTGCTCAGTGGTTAAGCCAAACCCATCTATCAGTGCACTCTTCAGGACCTCATAATCATCAGCATCCTCCTCTCTAACAGTGAGGAGCTTGTCTCTTCCTTTATCTGAAAAGGAGAGCCACAAGATTGCTGCCCACTGCTTTTGGGGGACCTGCTGTACTCTACAGGCCCTCTCCATAGCAGTTATCCACTTGTGGATATCATCCCCACTCTGGTAGGGAGGAACAACCTTGCTCAGGTTCCTATGGTCAGGGACATATTCTCTGCCTCTAGGGACACTGTTGCTGCCACCAGGGGTTCTAAACCCTCCCTTCTGGAAGCTCTCTGGATCTCCAGGGCTTCTCTATCCAGTGCCAACTGCTTGGTTCTGAGGGCCACTTTGGCTTCCTCATACTGGAGCAGTTTGCACCTTCTCTCAGAGGAGGTCTCTCTTAAGTTAAAGTATGAGCTCCTCTCTTGGACAAATTCTCTGCCAGAGTGATAAGAGTGCTCAGATTCCCTGGAAGGGGATCTGTGCCTCTCATCCACTCTGCCAGTTCTCTTAGGGAGAACTCCTCTGTCCTGTTCAGGCTCCTTGAAGCCTGGCCCTTCAACCACAGAGTCTTGGTCATTCGGATTGTCCTCATCTGACCCAGATACTATGATTGACCCACCCACTGATTCAGACCCCTTAGCTCCTAGAGCCAATCTAAGGTCATCTGCTGTCAGCAGATCTATCAGGTGTAGTGTTGAGGGACTCTGTCCTAGTCTCAGGTGTCTGTCAACACACATGGCTCTCAAGTCAGAGAAAGCCATGTCCTTATACTGAGGCTGAGTGGATCCACTGGGTCCACCCTTTAAGGACATTCTAGTGTTGTGCAGTGTTGTACTACCTACACTAGTTTGTGGCCTACTGATCCTAGCTTGAGCTGTGGAAAGGGTGTGCTATCCCTTGGAACACAGCTCTAAGTTCAGTAGAACTTATTGATACTAAGCTTGACTTTATATGTACCTTGAGTACCTATAATGGTTTTCAGTTAGTAATTCAAATAGAGATTTTCTGGTAAAACAATGGCAAGCTGGAATCCCACACGCTGCCCACCAATGTGAGAAGTTGGCCTGGTATATGCTGTTCACTAATTAAAGTGGACACCTTGCACCAGGGCAAATCGACTCTTATGGTAGATAGGTTTAAGACAACCTTTTAAAGAAAGCTATCCTAGTGGTAGCTGTGGAGAGCAGCCTTCAGGCTAAGTCTCGGAGGAATGTAAAGCAGCTTGTTTTACCATATAATCTCTTGAATCACCAAATGAAAAGACACCACACAGGTATATATATCAAATATATGTATTTATTTCTAAATAACTCTCTACTAATCTCTTTATGAGATTAGAAGACAAACATATGCACAAATCAACGTTTCACAATAAGTTAAGCACAAAATATGGCTGGGGCCCTAGGGGCGTACCAGACCATATACTAAGTAAGAGACTTAGAAACAACGACTTGCAAGGAGACAAGGCCTAGGGCCTTCAGAAGTGCTGGGGCCTCACGAAACCACCCAAGGCAGGTAAGTAAAGGACCCACGGGGGACGCGTGCAGTGTGGATACACAGGCGCGAATCGCCGTTAACTTCAATGGGGCAAGTCGCGGTTGGAAATAAAGAGTTTTAGGATACTTCGGGAGAACCTACAAGCAAGTCACTTACAGGGTAAGTAGTTCTAGGGCCCACACCCACAGGAGCACCGTAGTGCTGGAGTTACCTCACCCAGGGAAGCCGGGTGCACAGGTGTCCTTTGGTGTCGGGTCGCGGCGTCGTTTTCAATGGCGAACAAAGAAGACTTGCTGCTTGCGGGAGCTGAAGAAGTGTCCGGTGGAATCCAAGCCTGGATTCTGGAGAAGGATGACCTGAAAGCAGAGGGGACAGTGTTCAAAGTCACTTGGCAGTGACCCGGGGCAAGGAAGATGGATGCCCACCGTCGTCGGTCGCTTCAGGTCGGTTGCGGGTGCCTTGACTCTTCAGCCACGTGGTCCAGGAGGCGTCGACGACAACCAGGAGCTGGATTCGGTGTGTCCCTCGACGTCTGCAGCTGACTGCGGTGTCGGCAACTCGATCGGAGCCAACAAGCCTTGGCAGCCGCAAGTCTCGGGAGATGAAGAAAAGTCGATGGCGCAGACCAGCAAGGTCTGTGGAACTCACCCAGCGAGGGTAAGTCAGGGCAGGCCTGGAGCAACCAGGGAGCCCTTTGGTTTCTTTAGGAAGTCTTCTGGGGACCCACAAGCCAGCGGGCAAGGGATCGCGAAGACACCTCGGGCGGAATCACTCAACAGGGGCCCACGGTCACTCGGGACGGTGTAGGCCTCTGATCTTCGGAGGGATTCCTGCTGGAGGTCGGGACCACACGTGGTCCAAAGCACAAGTTCGTCGAACGTTGTGAAGGGGTTGCACTCGACAATAGTGCACGGTACCCAGGGGTCGCGGTTCCTCGTTACTCGTGGGGTCCACTTGCCTCAGCTTCGCTGGGGACTCACGATGGCCTGGGAGAGGTCAGGAAATCCACTTCTTAGGCTGCAGGGACTTCGGACTCCGGCGGGAGCGGCGTAGTTTGCGACCGTCGTTGTCGTTTTTGGTGCCTGCCAAGCAGGGAGTCACTCCTTGACTCCAAGGGAGATTCTTCTGTCTTCCAAAGGTAGTGGAACGTCGAAGGGCCAGGATTCTTCTGTAGAGCGTCGTCCAGGGGTTATCTGCTTTGCAATGGCAAGGTTCCCCCTCTTATACTAAAAAGAGGGATGGACTAGCTCTATGACCCCACCTATGGGAGGGTCAAGGGAGGGGTGGCTACACCCACTTCCCTTTGTCCAGTTTCGCGCCAGAGCAGGGGCAGGTAGCCCCTGAGCTGGTTTGAACTGGCATATGCACAGAGGAGCCTTCTGCTCCCCCAGTGCAGGACTTCAAAGCACTCTAAGAGTGCACCCACCCAGCCCCAATACACTAAACCCTGTCTGGAAGGTGGTTACACCTCCCTGTGACAGGATGCCTATTGTTGGGCTTCCTCCACTGCGAGTTTCGGTCATCAGCAGGAGGGCAGCCCAGTGTCTGTGACTGGTGGCATCCATTTTGTGATGCCAGGGCTCTTTAGGATTCTACCGCGTTTCCACAGCAGGTACATGTCTTATCCCTCTAGAAGGGTGGAATGCTACCCCCGCCGCCAAGATTGGCGGGGGGGTAGTATTCCAAGATGTTTGACACCAAACACGACATGTTTTGATGCAGCCATTCCAAAGTTAGCATTTACCGCGAGGATATAATGCACTTAAGAGTATATGGTTTAACCGCATCCACAAACAGCACCAGAGAATGGACTCTGAGAACTGCAGAGGGGCCCTGCTCATGCAGAGGCACCCCCTCACATAGAAGCCAAGCACCCTGCCCTCAGGATTGATAGGGCCTGCCATAGGGGTGACTGATAGGTTTATATGTGTGTGCAGGAGAGATATAGGAAACCTATATCTCAGTGAGGAGTGCTAGCACCACCTCACCCAGGCTGCAGTAGCAGGCCTGTGGTGTCAGATTTAGACTGCTTCCCAGGGGTGGCATAATATATGCTGCAGCCCCTGGTAGGCCTGTGAAGTACCTATGCCCTTGGCACCTAAGGTACCATATACTAGGGACTCATAAGGCACCACAGTATCCAATCACTAGTGCACCTAGAGTGCACTCCATGTCATTTAGAGAGAGCAGATAGACTGGGGCCCTGAATAGCAGGGTCCCAGTCCAACTAAGTCATAAACCAGCAAAACACCATAAAAAAAGTGGGGGCAACCATATAGTCAGATTCCACCTTCCTACAGTAACTCATGCAGGGCCCTCGACAGAAAGGGGTATCGAATGGTAGCCCACTCAGGTTTCACTACGGGATCCAGGGGGCGGGGGTCCTCCTTCGAAAAGGCTGTCCATATGTGATACAGAATACCTGGACGGATCCACAGGGCAGGTACGCAGCTTGCACAGGTATGTGGGAGGGCAGAGTCCTGAATGTTGTTTCTGTGTATGCTCCACCGGGCCTACAACGACTGACCTTGACAGATGTAGGGACGCTTTTACTTCACCTACCTGTGGGCACACTGATAATGGGGGGTGACTTCAACCTGACGATTGACGGTCAACTAGATAGATCACCGCCCAGAAGTGACTCAACACGCTGCTCACCATTACGGGACTTTATTGAAGCCTTAGGGATGGTAGATATTTGGAGGTGGTCGCACCCTTGGGACACACACGTTACGTTTCAGTCCGGGGTACACGGAAGTCAATCACGAATCGATTACTTATTCACACATGCACAACACATACATGACTTTTCCAACACTAGGTGTTTGGCACTGGGGGTGTCGGATCATTCCCCGGTGCTGACGGTCCTTGGAGTGCAACGCCCGCCTCAACCTGGCCCGATACGGATACAACCTTGGGCACTCAAGATCCCGCATATTAGAGAGGCCTTGCGGAAAGACACAGATTATTATTTTGAGGAAAATATAGGCTCGGTCCAATCAGCCGTTACGCTTTGGGGGGCATATGGTGCAGTGATTAAAGGGAGGGCACTGTCGGCGATGGCTGGTCACAGGGCTGAACGCCGTCGTAGGGTGTTGGAGCTGGAAACTGAGATCCTACGTCTTGAGATAGATATATCTCGGGCCCCGGCCCCTGACACTCAACATCTGCTCAACGTAAAAAGGCAAGATTATAAGCAATTGCTACAAGAAGACGCCAATAGACGTGCGCTGGCCACCCGGCACCGTATATATGAACAAGGGGAACGCACGGGTAAATTGCTGGCGTGGCTAGAACGTAAAGAACAATCAGCGAGATGGGTGAGAGCGATCAAGAGCTCTGATGGTGCTCTGATGGCGGACCCACGGGACATCGCTGAATCTTTTGCAAACCACTATAAGACTGTGTATGGTATACCGCAAGACTCACAGGCTGCGAGAGCGACCGAACTCCTTGCCACTATTGGAGTGCTGTGCCTCTCAGAACAGGATAAGGAGGCGCTGGAAGTTGACTTGTCGGTTGAAGAGATTCATAAGGCAATTCAAGACATTCGCGCGGGCAAAGCGATGGGCCCGAACGGGCTCCCGATCGAATTGTTCAAGCCTATGGCTTTCAAATTAGCTCCTCATTTACTAAACCTATATAATGAAAGTTACGAGAAAGCCCTCCTCCCGACAGATATTCGTGAGGCCACTATTGTAGTCATTCATAAACCTGGTAAGCCGGTAGATGAATGCGCCTCGTATAGGCCTATCTCTCTGATCACGGTGGAGGCTAAAATTCTCGCAAAACTTTTGGCGACTTGTCTGCTCCCCTATCTCACCGACTTGATTCATCCAGATCAGTCGGGATTCATGCCGGGATGGAACACTGCACGCAACCTGCGTCGTTTGTATGGTGTATTGGGCCGTGTAGGCACTCTAGAAGAAGAAGCAATTCTGCTGGCACTTGATGCCAAAATGGCGTTCGACACCATAGCGTGGGACTACTTGTTCGCAGTTCTTGGCCGCATCGGGTTCGGACCCAAATTTATGGGATGGGTCAAATTGTTATATGCACAACCCATGGCTCATGTTTCAGTGAACAATCATCGCTCTACTTCTTTCCCACTGTGCCGTGGCACAAGGCAAGGATGCCCGTTATCACCGCTCCTTTTTGCCATGGTTTTGGAGCTGCTGGCGGTGTGGATAAGGGGAGACCCCGGCTTTAGAGGCCTTCGATGGACGGCTGAGCACGAAGACCGCATATCGCTCTATGCGGATGATATCTTGCTTTATCTTGCCTCACCGATGCGCTCACTGCACCGTGTACTCCATATTTTTCATATTTTTGGGGCACACTCTGGGTATCAAATAAACTGGTCAAAATCCCAGATGTATCCCCTTTGGGGACAACCGCCGCGGAGTCCTCGAGGATACGATATTCCGGTAGCCTCCCAGGGCTTTCGGTACTTAGGGATTTTTATCACTATAGATGCCACACTGTTTTTTTAACAGAACCTGTTGGGGCCGCTACAGAGGTTTCGATCAGACATCACGCATTGGAAAACACTCCCCCTTACCTTGTTAGGGCGCGCATCCTTATTCAAAATGCTCGCTCTGCCACGCTTTTTATACGCGCTACAAAACACTCCCATTCCGATCCCTGAATCTTACTTCCGGCAGATTGATGCAGCCGTACGAGATTTATTATGGGACGACAGGCCGCCTCGCATAGCCATGGCCAAGCTTACTATGGGATGGTATGATGGGGGTATAGGTCTACCAGATCTGCGCCTTTACTATCAGGCTTCACAATTGATAGCCATCAATCAATGGGTGTTTGGGCGGCATGATGATTCCAGCTTTTGCACTGACCACTGGTTGCTGGGGAAAGGAGGTTACAATAGAGCTCTGTATACGAACCACAGAAAATTGTGCTTGACCGGCCCTACAGCGCGTACGGTGGAAGTGTGGCATGGAGCGCAGAGGCGGATGGGCTGGCAGGGGCGCCTCACAAAGGCTACCCCTCTATGGGAACCGGATATCCTGGGACGGCTTAGCGCCTGTGCAGGATTTGATAAATGGGACAAGATAGGGATCTCTACAGTGAGCGACTTGTGGATCAAGGACAAGAAGGCGTCGTTCTCAGACCTCCAAAATAGGTACCAGCTAGCGCCGACGGAGAAATTTCGCGACCTCCAAATCAGTCATGCTATTGACTCTGCCCTCCCTGGGGATACCCCCCCCCTTCCAGATTCTTCTCCCCTGGAGGACCGGCTTTTGCTGGATCCTATGACCCGAAAAGCCGTCTCTCTCACATATAGGAAATTGATTAATAACCGAGACGATCCAATGTTGAAGTTGAGGACGTCTTGGGAGGGTGACCTGGGAAAACTAGCCGATAAAGACTGGCTAGAAGCGTTATCCTCACCCCGTGAGATCGCCATCCCGATGCGACTTCACCTGGTGCAGATTAAAATTCTTCATCGAGTATATTTTGATGCCATCCTACTACACCGATTAGGTAGGCGACCCAACGCTCTCTGCCTCCGACACTGTAACCAACCGGGAACATTCCTGCATATCCTATGGGGCTGCCCTCACATACAGCAATACTGGACGGACGTGACCAGACAACTGACCAGAACGTGTGACAAGTCCATCCTCTCAAATCCCACACTGTGTCTTCTCAATATTTGGGAAGCAACAGACCTCACGCAAGCCGAGCAATCGTGTGCCACGATGGGGTGGTGCATAGCAAAACGAAATATAGCCCAGAAGTGGGGCGTAGACACTTTACCACAGCTGAGAGATTGGGCAAAAGATATGGACCATGTCATGATCGCCGAAAAAACATTTTATAAAGGCAGGGGATGTCCACATAAATGGGATCACAAGTGGGGGCACTGGAATAAATATAGGGGGGAGATATGTGTCTCTCCAACAGTTGAGCTGAGGAGGGAAAGACTCCAGGTGTTGGAGGAGGACATGGATGGGATCAAGGCGCACACTGCAATCAGTGGCAATCAGCACTAGGTGTACGTTATTTGAATTTCCTGACCCAAGAACATATAAGTGACCCACCTGGGATTGTCCTGTACTGGCTGAACTATGCTGCCATGGGCTTCTGCCGGATTAATGATAAGGAAGATAATGCTGTAATCTCTTGAACATCTTTACCTAAGCTGTCGATGTACTGTCTTGATTGCTGCTTTGTTACTAATAAAACTGTTTTTAAAAAAAAAGAAAGGTGATGAGGAAAACAAGGCAGTCATTGTCATGGAAGCTGGCTCAGAGCACACCGACATTACTCCTCCTATTCAACATGCTCTAACAGATGTAGCACTGGTACCACCACCACCACCACCAGCTTCCATATTTGTAAGGCCCCTGTTGAGACCTGCATCCTCCACTACTCACTGCAAAGAGGCAATCATCGACACACCCACCTACCTCCAGTTCTTTGGGCATTGGTAGTGGCACCAGTGATCCACTAAAAAAGTTCTCCTCCCCAGTTTGGGACTTCTTTACAATTAGCAAGCAGGAGGATAACATTGCAATATGCTCCATTTGCCACATGAGTGCTCATCGAGGTAAGCCTGGTTCACACTATGGTACTGGAGGCAAATACATCACGCAATGCGGTGGGAGGAGCAACTTAAAAAAAATTGCTGCAGGTGGTGGGGGTGATGAAAGAGGGGAATCAGCTCCGATCACGATGGGAGGTGATGAGGAATAAGATGGTGACAGCTTTACGCAAAGCAGCCCTGTACCCAGCAGTGCACCAGTATCACCCGCATCAGCAACCTCGAAACAGCACAAGAGTCAGATGGAGACATGACAGCAACAGCATACAGTGACTGCCCCAAGATGCACATTGAGTCTACCACCTCCTGGTTCTCTCTGGAAGTCACCTGCATAAGTGACACCACAAAAAAAAAATCCTGACTACTATCATGGGTATATTTAGGCAGGAGGGGCCCTATGAACGCAACCTCCCAATGGCACATTTGTAGAAAAGAAAGCTGGCTAAAATGTAAGTGCTGAACCTCCTCCCTTTTTGATTTGTGGAAGGAGATTGGATTTTTAGAATTTGTGGTGGCCATCTGCCTGAAATGGAAGGTTCTCAGCTGGGCCTATTTTGCCAGAGTTGCTGTTCCAGCCCTCCATCATGATGTGCTGAAATTGATTGGACAATGTAGGAAAGTAGGACCTGCTTCTTATGGTTACCCCCACTTTTTGCTTGATGTTACACTGTTTTTGACTAGTCTCACTGGGATCCTGCTAATCAGGACCCCAGTCTATATGCTTTCTCCCTAAATTGCTTTTGCCATGTACTTAGGTACACTCCATATTGGATACTGGGGTACCCTTGTCAGTCCCTAGTACATGGTACACATGTACCCAGGGCATTGGTACCCCAGAGGCCTCCCATGGGCTGAAGCATGTATTATGCCACCCATGAGAGGCCATGCAAAAGTGAACTACAGGCCTGCCATTTCAGCCTGTGTAAGATGGTGCATGCACTACTTACATTAGATATAGGTTTACTATATCTATAGGTCACTACACTTGAAACCTATAAGTCACCCCTCTAGCAGGCCTTACCAATCCTGAAGGCAGAGTGCTGGGTTTTAAGTGAGAGGGTGCCCCTGCATGAGCAGAGCCCCTCTGCAGCCTTTGGAGACCATTCTCCCGGGTTGTCAGTGACGCAGCCAGACATATAAGTAGAGGTGCATTATATGCTCGCGTAAAATGCTATCTCGAAAATGGCTGCAACAATTTCCATGTTGTGTTTGGTATCAAACACCTTGGAATCATACCTCCACACAGCTGTAACCGGTGTGGGAGGACTGATTCCACCCTTCAGAAGCAAGCTTCGTGGGCTCCCTGGTCTTCCCGGTACCAGCCTTCTCGACCCGGACAGGACAAAATGGTTGCTGCTGACCAGCAACATATTTCTGCCCTCCTGCTGCTTAGCCAATCTCGAGCAGAGGAAGACAGCACAATAGGCATCCTGTCACAGGGAGGTGTGACCACCTCCCAGACAGGATTTAGTGTATTGGGGCTGGGTGGGTGCACTTCCAAAGTGCCTGAAAGTCTGCATCTGGGGCACACTTGGTGTCCCTGTGCATAGTCCAGTTCAAACCAGTCCTGGGAGCCGTTGGCTCCTGCTCTGGCGCGAAACTGAACAAAGGACAGGGGTGTATCCTCCCCACTGTCCTGACCCTCCCCTGTGAGGGTCCCCTGAATTTTTCCAACCCTCTCCCGTGGGTACAAAAGGGCTTACCTGGCTGAAGGACCCTAGATTGGACGTGGACAAGATTCTGAACAAGAAACCACCGACCTTCGACTGTCTGGACACTCTGGACTTCACTGGACTTTGACTGGGCCCGACTTCGTCTCCTTCTCCGTCCAAAGTATCGTCTGTGCCCGTGCACCATACAGGATCCATGCAGGACCTGTGGAGCATCAAGGACAACTGAAGTATCTCCCTTGGGTGAAGGAGTCACTCCCCTGCATTCACAGGCACTGCAACGCAACTGACCGGTCTGCTGATCCTGAGCTCCTGCGGACTCCTAAGGCTCCAGCAACACAGGAGGTGGGTTCCTATGTTCCTTGAGGTTGAGCTGCCCTCTCACCAAGTTTGAGGCCAGTATCCCTTGTGGGGAAAGCATAACCTGAACCCCTGTGCACTGCATACTTTTGCAAGTGCATATTCTTTTTGGGGTTTCCCAATAAAGTACATTGGCCTATTGATAGCCCCATCCTCTGCACACATTTCGTACAAAGGACTTTGGCCTCCTCCCACTCTGTGCCTTGCAAGCCGTTACTTTGTGAAACTGCTAGAGGTCCCCTCGCGACTCTTGTGCCTTCGGCCTGTGGGTCCATTTGAGAGACAACACTGCTTTTCTTGGGCTCCCCTTGTTGCTCCAGGCTTGCCCTGACTCCCCTTGCTGTGGTGAGTCCCCTGGTCCTTGCTGGGCCAGACCATAACGTTCCTTGACCTTTTTCGTGGGTTGCCGCTGCCAAGGCTTGTTGGTGCTCCGCTGGACACCGACCCCTCAGCACTCGACATCCTTCGTGGAACAGCTCGTATCCGGCTCCTGGTTGTCCTTGACATGTCCTGGTCCCTGCAGCTGTAGAGTCAAGGTCTCCATCTCACACCTGAAGCACCCGACATCGGTGGGCATTCATCTACCGAGCCACTGGTCACGCCTGAGTGACCCAGACTCTGTCCCCTCTGCTTTCAGGTTCCTTCCATCAAGAATCCACCTGTGGGTTCCACCAGACACTTTTCTTCTTTCCAGCAGTGGCATTTCTTTGAAGAATCCCATTGAGAACGACGGCGGTTTCCGATGCCACTTCAGCCCTATGCACCCGGCTTCCCTGGGATAGGTAACTCTGGTACTTTGGTATCCACGGGTGAGGTGGCTCTCCAACCTTCTATGTTCCAAAGGGTTTCCTCGTAATCCACTGGGAAAGGTCCTTAAACATTAAAACTGCAACTGCGACTCTCCCATTGAATTGTACGTAGCACGCGGTTGTGTTCTCACACTGCACCCGTCCTCCGTGGGGTCCCTACTTACTCACCTTGGGTGGTTCCTTGGGGTCCCAGCGATTCTACATCATCTGGACACTGTCTTGATTCGAGTTGTGGTTCTTATACCACTATTTTAGTACATGGTTTGGTCTTCCCCTGGAGCCCACTGTGTATTAGTGCTACTTACGATTGTTTCTGTGCTACAGTATTGTGTGCTTTGTGGTTATCTGCATGTAGCAGATACTGTGAGGTATTTAAGGTGTGTTATAATAATAAATACATATTTTTATAACTACTGTGTGGTTCTCCTTTCATTTAACCAATACAATAAGGTTGCATTCTGGTAAAACAAGCTGCTTAACATTCCTTCAAGACTAAGCCTGAAGGCTGCTCTCCACATCTACCAATTGGATAGCTTTCTAAGGTTATCTTTGACCTCTTAAATCACCATAAGGGTTGTTTGGGCTGGTACAGGGTGCCCACTTTAATTAGTGGACAGCATATACCAGGCCATCTTCTCACATTGGTGTGCAGCGGTTGGGATTCAAGCCTGCATTGTTTTACCAGATAAATCTTTGTATTGATTAACTGAAAATCACTGAGTACTAGGTACATATAATGATAGCTTAGAATAAGTAAGTACTACTGAACTTAGGGTTGGGTAAGTCAAGGGTCTAGCACACCCTTTCTCAAACTAATGGGAGTTTAGTTCCCACTAGGTTAGGTAGATGCAACACCTCACCACACTTAGTATGTCTTCTAAAGGAGATGCCAGTGGCTCTCTGCCCTCTAGATACAGTGAGATTTCATTCCAAGAAATGTAAAGTTCAGAGGGTCCCTCAAGAGCAGTGGGCAGCTATCTTGTGGCTCTCCTTTGCTGACAAAGGTAGAGATAAGCTCCTCACTGTTAGAGAAGAGGATGCTGACAACTATTCAGTCCAGAAGAGTGCTCTCATTGATGGGTTTGGCTTAACCACTGAACAATACAGGATTAAGTTCAGAGACGCCCAGAAGACACAGACTCAGGACTGGGTAGACTTTGTGGATAGTGCCATTAAGACTCTGAAAGGCTGGTTGCTTGGCAGCAAAGCGAATGATTTCAAGTGATTGTACAATTTGATTATGAGGGAGCAGATCCTTAATAATTGCCAAAATCAGTTGTTCCATCAATACCTGGTTGACTCTGATCTGACTTCTCCCCAAGAATTGGGAAAGAAGGCAGATAGGTGGGTCAGAACCAGGGTGAAGCAGATGAACCAGAAACATGGTGGTGACCAAAAGAAGCAAGATGCTAAAACCTCAGATAAGGGTGGGGACAAGGGAATAGGACAAGTCTTCATCAGGGCCCCAAAAACCTGCATCTGGGGGGGAATCACAATCCAACAAAGGGAAAGGCAAAAAGAAACCTTGGTGTTACTTATGTAAAGAAAAGACCCATTGAACAAAAGATGCCAATTGTCCAAAGGCCAAGGATTCAACTCCGACCACCACTGCCCCTAAGGCAACTGCTCCCCCTAGCACAGTTTCAAGTGGTGGTACAGGGAACAAAGGATTAGTAGGGTTAACCTTGGGCTCTGAGATGGGTTCTGGCTTAGTCAGAACTCCAGCTCAGGCTGTACTTGTCTGTGATGGTGGCATGGATATTGCCATCTTATTTGTCAGTCCCAGTAACCTGGGCAAATACAGGCAGCAGCCTTTGATTAATGGTAAGGAGGCCATGGCATACAGGGTCACAGGTGCAAGTGTCACTATGGTGACAAAAGATCTTGTGGGCTCTGACCAGAGCATACATGGTGAGATGTACCAAGTGACCAATGCTAACAATGTCAAGACTGATCATTCCTTGACAGTTGTTAATTTTAGCTGGGGAGAGGTAATTGGCCCTAAGAAAGTTGTGGTTAGGTCAGACCTTCCAGTGGAATGCTTGTTGGGCAATGATTTGGAGACTTCAGCCTGGGCTGAAGTGGACCTTAGGACCCATGCAGCAATGCTGGGCATCTCTGCAGATGTGTTTGCTGTGACCAGGTCACAGGCCAAGCTGACTTCTACTGAACAGGCCCTGGATCATGAAAGGATGGACCAGGTGCCTTCCAAGAGAAGGAGCAGGAGGAGTAAGGCTGTGTCTTCCCTCCAGACTCAGAGACAGGATCAGTCTCTTGAGGGAGATGATCTCAGTCCCTGTGAAGGAACTGTCTCAGATGAACTTGAACCTGATCAGGTTGAGTTCTTGGGGACAGGGGGCCCTTCCAGGGCAGAACTGAGCCAGGAGCAGCAAAACTGCCCCTCTCTTGAACCCCTCAGACAGCAAGCTGCTGCTGAGGCTGCTGGGAGTGTCAGTGGATCCCACAGGATCTATTGGGATGAGGAACTCCTTTACTCAGAGGGTAGAGACCCCAAGCTTGGTGCCACCAGGCGGTTGGTCATACCTCTGAAGTTTAGGGGCTTCCTACTCACCTTGGCACAGGACATTCCCTTGGCAGGACACCTAGGCCAAAGTAAGACTTGGGACAGGCTTGTCCCTCACTTTCACTGGCCTCACATGTCTGAGGACACCAAGCAGTTTTGTCGCTCCTGCACCGGCTGTCAAGCCAGTGGTAAGTCAGGTGGTACCACAAAGGCCCCCCTCATACCACTACCTGTGGTGGAGGTTCCATTTGAGAGGGTTGGGATTGACATAATTGGTCTCATGAACCCTCCTACTGCATCTGGGCACAGTTACATACTAGTGGTGGTAGGCCATGCCACTAGGTATCCAGAAGCAATACCCCTTAGGACCACCACAGCAACTGTGGTGGCCAGGGCCCTCCTGGGAATTTTTTCCAGAGTGGGTTTCCTTAAGGAGGTCTTAACTGACAGAGGTACAAACTTCATGTCCAGTTATATCACTGCAATGTGGAAGGAGTGTGGAGTGAACTACAAATTCACCACACCCTAACACCCACAATGCAATGGTTGGTTGAAAGGTTCAACAAAACCCTAAAGGGCATGATCATGGGCCTCCCAGAAAAGCTTAGGTGAAAATGGGAGGTCCTGTTGCCCTGCCTTCTCTTTGCCTACAGAGAGGTCCCACAACAGTGGGTTGGCTACAGCCCTTTTGAACTTTTGTTTGGGCATCCAGTTAGGGGTCCCCTGTGTTTAGTGAAGGAGGGATGGGAGTTTCCACTCAAACCCCCTCAGCAAGACAATGTGGACTATGTACTTGGTCTCCGCTCCAGGATGGCTGAGTACATGAAGAAGGCCAGCAAAAACCTTGAGGCAAGTCAAGAATTTCAAAAAGCTTGGCATGACCAAAAGGCTGTACTGACTGTTTATCAGCCAGGACAGAAAGTATGGGTGTTGGAGCCTGTGGCCCCAGCAGCCCTCCAAGACAAGTGGAGTGGACCCCATACCATTCTTGAGCAGAAGGGAGAGGTCACCTACTTGGTGGACCTTGGAACTCCTAGGAGCCCCAATAGGGTGCCCCATGTAAACAGGCTCAAACCCTATGTGGACAGGGCAGACATGGGCTTGCTAATGGCTACTGATGAGGGACAGGAGGAAGAGAGTGATCCACTCCCTGACCTCCTCTCACAGGACCCTGATGATGGCTCAGTTGATGGTCAGACCACCTGGTGTACCCATTAAGTGGACACAGGTGAGAGCCTACCTGTTAAAAACAAGATTTACAGGCAGCCTGACCATGTCAGAGATTGCATCAGGACTGAGGTCCAAAAGATGCTGGAATTGGGAGTGATTGAACACTCAGATAGCCCTTGGGCTAGTCCAATGGTCCTGGTACCCAAACCTCATACCCAGGGAGGAAAGAGAGAAATGAGGTTTTGTGTGGACTACAGGGGGCTCAATGCAGTCACTAGGTCTGATGCTCACCCTATTCCTAGGGCAGATGAACTCATTGACACTTTGGCCTCAGCCAAGTTCCTGAGCACATTTGACCTCACTGCTGGATATTGGCAAATCAGACTAGCTGAGGATGCCAAACCCAAAACAGCATTTTCAACCCCTAGTGGGCATTATCAATTTATTGTGATGCCCTTTGGTTTGAAAAATGCACCTGCCACATTCCAAAGGCTGGTGAATAAAGTCCTTACATGCCTGGGAGCCTATAGTGCAGCATATCTGGATGATATAGCTGTCATTAGTTCCACCTGGGAGGATCACCTGGTCCACCTGAAGAATGTTTTAGAGTCTCTGCAGAAAGCAGGTCTCACTATCAAGGCCACCGAGTGCCAGATAGGGCAGAGTAAGGTTGTGTACCTGGGCCACCTTGTGGTTGGAGGCCAGGTTCAACCATTGCAGAGCAAAATCCAGACCATCATGGACTGGGTTGCTCCCACTACCCAGACTCAGGTCAGAGCTTTCTTGGCCCTGACTGGGTACTACAGAAGATTTATGAAAGGATATGGGTCTATAGTGACTCCCTTGAATGATCTTACATCAAAGAGAATGCCCAAGAAAGTTCAGTGGACAGTTAGCTGTCAGAAGGCATTTGATGATCTCAAGCAGGCCATGTGCACTGCTCCCATTCTGCAAAGTCCTGACTATTCCAAACAATTAATTGTCCAAACAGATGCATGTGAGTTGGGGGTAGGGGCTGTGTTGTCACAACTTAATGCAGAGGGTCAGGATCAACCAGTAGCTTTTATTAGCAGAAGGTTCACCCCCAGAGAGAAACGTTGGTCAGCCATTGAGAGGGAAGCCTTTGCTATGGTTTGGGCTCTGAAGAAGCTGAGGCCATACTTGTTTGGCACTCACTTCATTGTTCAGACAGACCGTAAGCCCCTCTTATGGCTAAAACAGATGAAGGGTGAAAGCCCCAAACTTTTGAGGTGGTCCATTTTCCTACAGGGGATGGACTATACAGTGGAACATAGACCTGGGAGTAACCATGCCAACGCAGATGGACTCTCCAGATATTTCAACTTAGAACATGAAGTCTCAACTGGGCTAGGTTAGTCTCATCTCCTTACGTTTGGGGGGTTGTGTAGGAAAGTAGGATCTGCTTCTTATGGTTACCCCCACTTTTTGCTTGATGTTAAACTGTTTTTGACTAGTCTGACTGGGTTCCTTCTAATCAGGACCCCAGTCTATCTGCTTTCTCCCTAAATTGGTTATGCCATGTACTTAGGTACACTCCAGATTGGATACTGGGGTACCCTTGTCAGTCCCTAATATATTGTACACATGTACCCAGGGCATAGGTACCCCAGAGGCCTCCCATGGGCTGAAGCATGTATTATGCCACCCATGAGAGGCCATGCAAAATGTAACTACAGGCCTGCCATTGCAGCCTGTGTAAGATGGTGCATGCACCACTTACGTTAGATATAGGTTTACTATATCTATAGGTCACTACACTTAAAAATTATAAGTCACCCCTCTAGCAGGCCTTAACAATCCTGAAGGCAGGGTGCTGGGTTTTACGTGAGAGAGTGCCCCTGCATGAGCAGAGCCCCTCTGCAGCCTTCGGAGACAAATCTCCCGGGTTGTCGGTGACGCAGCCAGACATATAGGTAGAGGTGCATTATATGCTTGCGTAAAATGCAATCTCGAAAACAGCTGCAACAAACCATGTCATGTTTGATATCAAACACCTTGGAATCATACCTCCACACCGGAAACGGGTTTGGGAGGTATGATTCCACCATTCAGAAACAAGCTTCGTGGGGTCCCTGGTCTTCCCGGTACCAGCCTTTTCGAACCGGTCAGCACAAAAAGTTTGCTGCCGACCTGAGACATATTTCTGCCCTCCTGCTGCTGAGCCAACCTCAAGCAGAGGAAGACAGCACAATAGGCATTCTAGCACAGGGAGGTGTGACCACCTCCCAGACAGGATTTAGTGTATTGGGGCTGGGTGGGTGCACTTCCAAAGAGCCTGAAAGTCTGCATCTGGGACACACTTGGTGTCCCTGTGCATAGTCTGGTTCAAACCAGTCCTGGGAGCCGTTGGCTCCTGCTCTGGCATGAAACTGGACAAAGGACAGGGGAGTATCCTCCCCACTGTCCTGACCCTCCCCTGGGAGGGTCCCCTGAATCTGGTCAACCCTCTCCCATGGGTACAAAAGGGCTTACCTGGCTGAAGGACCCTAGATTCGATGTGGACAAGATTCTGAACAATAAACCACTGACCTTCGACCATCTGGACACTCTGGACTTTGCTGGACTTCAACTGGGCCCGACTTCGTCTCCCTCTCCGTCCAAAGCATTGTCTGTGCCTGTGCACCATACAGGCTCTGTGCAGGACCTGTGGAGCATGAAGGACAACTGAAATATCTCCCTTGGGGTGAAGGAGTCACTCCCCTGCCCTCGCAGGCACCATAATGCAACTGACCAGTCTGCTGATCCTGAGCTCCTGCAGACTCCAAAGGCTCCAGCAACACAGGAGGTGGGTACCTATGTTCCTTAAGGTCGAGCTGCCCTCTCACCAAGTTTGAGACCAGTATCCCTTGTGGGGACCGCATAACCCGAACCCCTGTGCACCGCGTACTTTTGCAACTGCATATGCTTGTTGGTGTTTCCCAACAAAGTACATTGACCTATTAATAGCCCCATCCTCTGCACACATTTCCTACAAAGGACTTTGGCCTCCTCCCACTCTGTGCTCTGCAAGCCGTTACTTCGTGAAACTGCTAGAGGTCCCCATGCAACTCCTGTGCCTTCGGCCTGTGGGTCCATTTGAGGGACAACACTGCTTTTCTTGGGCTCCCCTGGTTGCTCCAGGCTTGCCCTGACTCCCCTTGTTGTGGTGAGTCCCCTGGTCCTTGCTGGGCCAGACCGTATCCTTCCTTGACCTTCTTCATGGGTTGCCGCTGCCAAGGCTTGTTGGTGCTCCCGCCGGACACTGACCCCTCAGCACTCAACATCCTTTGTGGGACAGCTCGTATCCAGCTCCTGGTTGTCCTCGACATCTTCTGGTCCCTGCAGATGTAGAGTCAAGGTCTCCATCTTCACGCCTGAAGCACCCGACATCGGTGGGCATTCGTCTACCGAGCCCCTGGTCACTCCTGAGTGACCCAGACTCTGTCCCCTCTGCTTTCAGGTTCCTTCCATCAAGAATCCACCTGTGGGTTCCACCAGACACTTTTCTTCTTTCCAGCAGTGGCATTTCTTTGAAGACTCCCATTGAGAACAACAGCGGTTTCCGATGCCACTTCAGCCCTATGCACCCGGCTTCCCTGGGATAGGTAACTCTGGTACTTCAGTACCCACGGGTGGGGTGGCTCTCCAACCTTCTATGTTCCAAAGGGTTTCCTCGTAATCCACTGGGAAAGGTCTTTAAACATTAAAACAGCAATCGCGACTCTCACACTGAATTGTACATTGCACGCGGTTGTGTTCTCACACTGCAACCGTCCTCCCTGGGGTCCCTACTTACTCACCTTGGATGGTTCCTTGGGGTCCCAGCAATTCTACATCATCTAGACACTGTCTTGATTCGAGTCGTGGTTCTTATACCACTATTTTAGTATTTGGTTTGATCTCCCCCTGGAGCCCACTGTGTGTTAGTGCTACTTACGATTGTTTCTGTGCTACATTATTGAGTGCTTTGTGGTTATCTGCATGTAGCAGATACTGTGAGGTATTTAAGGTGTGTTATAATAATAAATACATATTTTTATAACTACTGTGTGGTTCTCCTTTCATTTAACCAATACAATAAGGTTGCATTCTGGTAAAACAAGCTGCTTAACATTCCTTCAAGACTAAGCCTGAAGGCTGCTCTCCACAGCTACCACTTGGAGAGCTTTCTAAGGTTATCTTTGACCTCTTAAATCACCATACGGGTTCTTTGGACTGGTACAGGGTGCCTACTTTAATTAGTGGACAGCATATACCAGGCCAACTTCTCACAGACAAGCTTTGCAGCACAGTGCTGTTCACACTATCCATATGACGGCAGACATGTGGAACAGCTGTCTAGCAACTGATTACATGCGTATCACAGCACATTGGATCTCTTTTGTGGGGGTTAGGCAACAGCTATCTACAGGTCTCAGTGTTGAAGAAACGTTTAAGGGCTTTAGGCGGCATGCAACAGTAGCCACGTTCACCATGGAGAAATCCCATACAGCTGTAAACATGTTGGAAGATTTTATCAGCAAAGTTTTTGAAAGGCTGCAACCTAGAGGTCCCAGAATTTAATAATTTGCCACAGACAATGGCAGTAATATAGTTAAGGCCATGGCAGATGGTGGCTATTTCAGGGTCCTGTGTTTGGCACATTGCATCAACCTGATTGAGAGAAGAAGACATAGTCACAACATACTGACTACCTGCAGCAGAACCTGCACTTATTTCAGTCATTCTTTTAATGCCTGGAAGCAGTTGAGGATCATTCAGCATGCTAATAGAGTGTCAGTTAAAGCCTTCATACAAGAGGTGCCAACACGTTGGAACTCGACATATTACATGTTGCAACGTCAGTTTGAGCATTAAACCGATCAATGACTATGTGTTAAACATGTCATCCAGAGGGTGGTCTTCCCCCAAGCTTTTTGCATGCTTTCCTCCACTTTTTGCTGTATCTTTGTTTTGGCCTTAGGACTATGAGCACTTAACACTGCTAACCAGTGCTAAAGTGCATGTGCTTCTCCCCTGATTGGCATATTTAGTTTACTTATAAGTCCCTTGCAAAGTGGTGCACCATATACCCAGGACCTGTATTATAAGTGTTACTAGCAAACCTGCAGCACTGGTTGTACCACCCACCCAAGTAGCCTTTCAAACATGTCTCAGGCCTGCCATTGCAAGACTTGTGTGTGCAGTTTATGGCCACTTCGACTTGGCATTTAAAACTACTTAATGAGTAAAGAGGTGGTGAGATGCACACCTTGTAATCGCTTTTTGTCCTTGTTTACATATTCAAACATTCTCAGCGTGCATACTTGCTCCGCGCTTCGCCTCATTGCGCTGCAATATCACGAACCACGAGGGAACCATCAGTACTGGTTCCACCAAGCTGCACAGCCACGAAACTGGATGAATCCAATGAATTAAATTCAAATAATTTAATCTTCTTTTTTATCCATGTTTTTCACCATTACTTTTAAACCTTCTTGCTTAACTGTTCATTCAATCCATTTTATTCATTTCAATGCTTCACGTCACTGCTTACAAAAACTCAGGAGCAAAAGTAGGTTCCGTATGTCATGATTTATTCCAATAACCCAATGCATTTCGGGAAAAATTCCCTTCGTCAGGGGCATCTAAAATACAAACACATATATGTTTTACCCATCTTTATCATCACAATGGTGCATTTTGCAAAAATTAAAAATTGAAAAACGGAATCCATCTATTGTACACGAAAATAATATCCTCCATAGACAATGCATGAAACGCTGCAAATTAATCTGCCCAGTACCCAGAGAGTTTACACTGGAACACATCTGCATTCATCTATATTGTGATAACTCTTCTTCGGCAGAAAGAGGTAGGGACAGGTGACTCTTACACTTGAATAGGCAGTGCCCTGTTTCCCACACAAAGGGCTGATTACCCCTCACAGATATCCTAGCAGACAGGGCTGGGATTTAAGGGGACCTGTGCACTTCAAGGGCCTCCTTTGAAGTCACCCCCTCTTCAAAGGCACATTTGGGTATAAGTATGGGGATTCTGACCCTACCAAGACAGAACACTATTGGGCCGGTGAACAACTATGCCAGGAGTAAGGACTGCTGTGCTACAAGGATTGCCACTTTGTCTGACTGCTGCTCTGACATAACTGCTTTCTGCTTTGCTGAGCTGCCCTGCTACCTGCAGATCTCTGTCCTGCTAAGGACAAGAACTGTACCCATCTCACTTGAACCCAGAGTGACTCCAAGGGCTTGCTGTCTTGCCCCCTGTTCTGAAGTCTCAGGGCCATCAAAGACTTCCTTCAACTTTGAAACAGCATTTGGACTCTGCCATGTGTGAGTCCAGCCCTGCCAGGTGGTGCCAATACAGTCCTGGGTCCTTGAAAGGTGATTTCTGCTGTCCAGAACCAGCTAAAGCGATGAAGTGACGACTTGCCCTGATCGGAACCGATGCATTGCCCACCGACGCAGGAGCTGATCGACGACATCGCCTCGATGGACTGCATGGCTCGATGCTGACAGATAGCGCAGCTCGATGACGATGCATCGCCTGAATCGGACAATTGGAAGTAATAACCCCTTGACTGCCATCTGATTGAACCCAGGACGAGTCGGGCATTCCCCAAGGACCAGGGATGCTGGTCCCCTTACTCTCCCTGAGCACCAGTTGGGGGAAGGACTGGACTTCTGCTCAAGGAGGTAGAGAAGCCCAGAGAGGAAACAAAATGAAAGGCTGGTGCAGGGAGCCAGTGAAACCAAATCCCTGCAAAGTGTGTCCCATTTGAGTCCAGGAGGCCTGAGGAAAGTGCTCCAGGTGGCTAGGGCTCGCCACCAGGAGCAAAATGAGACCTAAATCATCAAAATCGTCCCAACGGGGCCTGATACATGACTTTTTGAAGTTTGGTGACCTTTCTTGCTGCACCGGCGATGAAGCCCATGGGGTTCCGCTGCCTTTTTCAGCCATCCCCCCGTGGTGGACCAGGTCCCCGGAGAATGCCCCGAAAATGAAGGTACTGCAGAGGAGTGCTGCTGCGCTCCCCCACAATGCCAGGAAGGAGCCCAGGACCCCATCCCTGGGCCCTGTGATGAAGACTAATGAGGGAGCGCCATTGTGCTCCCCCTTTAAGGCAGGAGGTGGCCCAGAACCCCATCCCTGTGCCCGATGTTGGCAGAGAAGAGGGGGGGAGTGCCGCCACACTCCCCTGTGTGACCAGCCTTCGCCGCTCCCGATGGCCTTGTCTAGGGGGAGCAGGAAGACCAGCCACACTATGCCTGTGTGCCCGCAGGAGCAGGAGACAAGAAAGAACTGCTGGCTCCTGCATTGAAAGCTGGCTTGGGGAAGCCCGGGGTGGGATCCCGGGGCTGTACAGCAACGTGGGATCCAGCGGGGTGCTCAGGTGTGAATAAGCACCCTGACGACTGTTTGCTTGATCAAGAAAACAACCAAAATGTTTGGTAACTAAAGTACTACTTGAGCCTTGCTGTGCAATACTCTTTACGTTCCCAAACATCTTTTCCCCTCTTGGTACTACACAGCAACAACAGTGCATGTAATTGTAAAAGGGGGACAAGGGGAAGCTAAAGAAAAAAGAACAGAAGAGAGGTACAGGCAGGAGAAAGTCAGCTGTGGAAACAGGAAATATAGAACAACACAGGGAAATGAAGGGTGAACAAACATCCAACTGTAAAAAAAGTAAGTATAAATAAGGATCTAATTTTAGTAGAGGGTATGAAAAATAACTTACAGGGGCAGCAGAACCATCAGCCGCAGTGCTGGTGGTGGGGATGGTTAGTTGTGGTCACACCTGCTGTGTCGCTGGTGTTACCCAGAATAGAAGATGCTCTCTTGCCCTCCTTTTAACAAAGAAGATAAAAACATAGCTATTGGTGGTACTCTGTATACAAAAACCACATATAGGGCCCTTTGGTCTGAGTAATATGGAAGAGTACTGGAGTGTCCCTTTTACAGGACGGTTTCCCTCACCCACCTGAAGGTGGCATGCTTCATCGTAGGGTAACCTCCTCGCATTGCGAACCTGGCTACAATGCAGGCTACAATCCCCCTCTCTGAAAGGGAGGAGCTCAGGGATGTTTTCAGTCTTAGAAAGAGGTATCCTAAAGCCTGTAGATGAGCAGAGTGTGGTGAGGAGTAGATAAGAAAGGAAGTATATGCAAGATAAAACTAATTCCAAGGAGCGCCAGTAACTTTATTGAGGAATCCAAAGGTCAGGATTAGAAACAAACCCACGACAGGAGGGAATTCAACCTGTCATAGAACAGTGAAGGTTGTCATGTTTCAGCCTCATACCCTCCAAAGAGGTGTGGCAGCTTTCTTCAGGACCAAAGTGAGAGATGGGTAGTAGCTCATTGCGCAAACATACAAAACCACAGAGAAAAATGATATACAAAACTAGTGGTTGCAGTGGATCGATACTCGTCCAAGGATCCACTGGTGGGTGTATTACCTGAAAGAGACAACATCATGCACAATTAAACCATTGCACTCACTTCAAAAATACAACGTGGTGTCCCAACGAGGGTTGTTGTGGACACAGTTTGGGATACAAAATTGTCATCCATCACATCATTAGTATCTGAAACAATAATGTGTATGTTTACAGTTCAAGCTTACCCTCAATGTTAGGTAATCAGTATCACCTTAACCTCGGCACAAACTTAAGGGGGCATCTAAGTCCTATAAACAGAGGGACAAGTAGGAACTCAATTGTAATACAACCTCAGTGTAAAGCAGCACAGTGTAAACAGTTGACTCCAGTTGTGAGAGGAGATGGGACATTGTATTGGTGATGCCCATGGTAGTATTTTGAAAAGCTGTGGGTAAATCCAAGGGTATGAGTATTGGAATATATGTCAAAAACAAATATATAATCCTTGGGTCTATTCAAAACAGAAAATGAAAGAAAAGATGTTGTAAGGTGAAAAACTACCTGAAAGCCACCAATTATAACACACAGACCTAACTGTGGGAAATTCCCTTTTAGGACGAAATCCCTCACTCACCAAAGGTGACATGCTTCATCATATGGGATTCTCCTCTCAAAGGAAAACCTAGTTCCTTTGAGGGCTACAACCCTCTCTGAGAGGGAGGAGCTCAGGGATGTTTTATCAGGATATTACTAAATTCACATGTGATGAACAGAGTAATGTGAGCGAGGGCGCAGCGCAAAGAAAAAAATAAATTGTGTGGAATGTGTGCTTCACAAGGTGACTTTACCCGCTGCTGCTGGGTAAGGGATTCCACCTCAACCTGGCAACAGCTCAGGATGGGGGCACCGCTCTCTCCGTCGGTACTCCGTGCTCAAATGAGCCTGTGACCGGAGCAGCGGGTAAAGTCACCTTGTGAAGCATCCAAACCATGAACATTTCTGGTTCTTGTATCCTTTTTTGTTGATTCACTTGAGCACTTTAAGCAGCAGCATCTATACAGGTCCTGACGAAAGCCGTGTCCGATTTGGGGCATTTTGGCTGAAACATGTTGACCACCACTTTTCACCATACAAATGCGGTTTAAATCTATACCGCTGGTGCACTGTTTTTAATCCTGGCAGTGGGTACATCTGAATAAATCATACATTTTGCGCTCGCTAGCCAGTTTTATTTTCACATTCCACACAATTTATTTTTTTCTTTGCGCTGCGCCCTCGCTCACATTACTCTGTTCATCACATGTGAATTTAGTAATATCCTGATAAAACATCCCTGAGCTCCTCCCTCTCAGAGAGGGGGTTGTAGCCCTCAAAGGAACTAGGTTTTCCTTTGAGAGGAGAATCCCATATGATGAAGCATGTCACCTTTGGTGAGTGAGGGATTTCGTCCTAAAAAGGGAATTTCCCACAGTTAGGTCTGTGTGTTATAATTGGTGGCTTTCAGGTAGTTTTTCACCTTACAACATCTTTTCTTTCATTTTCTGTTTTGAATAGACCCAAGGATTACATATTTGTTTTTGACAGTTACTATTGGGGATATAATCCTATGCAGGTCTTTAAATTTCCCTAAGACCCTCCTTTCTGAAACCGTTTTGTTGTGTTAGTATTGGAATATATGGCCACAGTAAACATGAATGAATAAAATCAATGCGTGGTCCACTGTATAAACACATTACATGGCACTGTACAGGACCTGAGACGTCCAAAGTGTTTGTATAAAAACTTCAGGTGGAAAAGTAGCAAATTGCAGGACGGCCATGCGAGTAAATAAAGGGATTCTCGCGTGGTTACGGCCATTATCGTGGAGTCTAAAGCAAACCAACTCTCATTGCTGTTGTACACCATGCGACCTTGAAAAGGAGAGCAGAAAGTGTAGCTATGTGGTCAGGGAAGCCGCCCATGGGACTTAAAACTGATGGCATGTCATATAAAAGATGACGCTATCATGCGATCTAAGGCAGACCATCATAACCCATGCGGTCAGGGAAGCCGCCCATAAGACTTAAAATTAATGGCAACTCACATGGAAAATGTTGTGCAATCTTAGCCAGACCATCATGCCCCATAGATTAAAGCGAGGGGAATCATAAAGCTCCACAGTCAATGAGACTGCGCAGACAGAGAAGTCGACAGCGAGGCAGTCTATCTATTAACTGCGCTCACTGCGTAATGCGGGTGCGATCCCTCGGCCCAGAAATAGAAAACAGAAACCAGCGGGACCTAAACATACCTCAAATCAGAGATGCACCTGGCGCTGGATCGCGCCTCGGAAGGATCACTGGAAAACAGGTCATCAGACATTTTTACATCCGGTGTCGTGGGCGGCCAGCACCGCCAATTCAAATATGCACCAATCCAGGAAGTTAAAAGGAACTACAGACCGAGGCAGACCTTGTGGTATCAAAGATATTTAAAAAATATAGATATCTGAGAGCCCAAAATCCTACTGAAACCCTACTGAAATTTGATTGGCTGCCAACCCTTCAACTAGGAAGTGTTGGCAGTCATCTTGGGACTCGGTTGAACTGAGTCCCACAAAAATATTTAAAAAAAGAAAAGGGGGCAGGGTAGAAACCCTCTGAACCCCCTAGGCCTCTTGGGGACCCCCCTGGGACCCTACAGCCCACAAAAAAGCATTTTTATTACATTTTTGGTGGGATCTGCGGATCCTGATGAAATATATTTTTTAAAACGAAGCTTGGGGACCTGCGCTTTGTTCATTATCGGCCCCCAGGTGGGCCAGGTCCCGGGGGCATTTTGTAAAAAAGGAGGTGGGCCACCCTCCTGGGGCTTATTATGGCCTGGGGAACACCACCTTCCCGTGGCTTCTTTACATATTAATGTGGGGTAGGCCCGTATGGCCTCCCTCACTTCCCCGGGACCACCACCTTCCCGGGGCTTATTTCTTTTTAAATGGGGGGCCTCTTAGAACCCCCCAGCCCCAGGGACCGCCACCTTCCCAGGTCTTTGTTGTAAATCAATGCAGGGGCCCATGGACCCCACCGCAGCCTCGGGGGCTGCCACCTCCCCTAGGCTTTAACATGAAAAATTGCTGGGGTCGTGTGGACCCCCCCTGAGCCCTGGCGACCACCACCTCCCTGGGTCTTTTTTTGATTGAGTGTGGGGGGCCACGTTCCCCTCCCACAGCCCTAGGACCATCTCCTCCCTGGGGCTGTATCCTATAATGGAGGGGGCCCCCCTCATGGAGCCATACATGACCCTGGGAACTGCCTCACAGGGCCAGCTCCTGCAATGTCCTGGGGTGCCTCCCGGGACATTGCTGTATGCTATGACTTGGAGGGAGCATTACAGCTCCCGCCAAGCCATAGCAAAGTCTGTTTTGCTTCAAGTAAGCAAGAGCTTGTAAAATTACTCGAAGCAGAGCAGAATTGCATTTAGACAGAGGGAGACGCATGTTTAGCAGCTCCCTCTGTCCAAAAGCAGTGCCAGCTCCTGCAGGAGGCGGGGAGCTGGCAGGGACCATGTGGGCCTTGATGCTCCCCTGCGGTCCCTAACAGATGAGAGTGGGTGCCCTGGGAGGGACCAGGGCACCCACAGCAGAGGCCGGACCCTGGGTTTGGGGTCTCTGGGGCCAAAATCAGCCTGGGAGTGGGGCCGCTCAGCCTCCTCTCTTTAAATTATAACAAAAACGAATTAAAATTAAAAGGCCGGGCCTCAGGGGATGGGGAACCCGGAGCTGAAATTGGCCCGGGGAGTGGGGCCCACATGGCCTCCCTCCCCCATTGAAAAAAGGTCTGGCCCCAGGGGATGGGGTCCCCGATGCCTGAAACAGGCCAGTGAAGGGGAGCCATGCAGCCCTCCTCTCTTAAAACAATTTTCAAAAAAGAAAAAAGCCTCTGGCAAGTCGCCGGAGGCCACGCCCCCTTCACCACCACTCTCAAACGTGCCTCCTGGTGCACTGCCGGTTGGGGGATTAGGTCCCCTTGGCTCCAGAGGGTCATTGGGGCGAACCAGCCCTCCAGTGACCTCCAGTAAGTCCCACACAGCCATATTGCTATGAGGTCTTTAGAGGCCACGCCCCCTTTCTCCACCACTCTGACTAGAGTGAATATTAAGTGAAGGGGTCAGGTGATTGGTTTCCTGACCCCTTGCGAATGCTTAGAATGAGGGGTGAGGGTGTATTATGGCCATGAAAGTAACCAAAATGTGTCAATTCTGATCTCTCGTGGAATCAACGGATTCCTCGTGAGGCTTAGCGTGGGCCCCGTGTAACTTCGAAGGGGATCAGCAAAGTTAGTGCACGTGAAAAAAATATATATACATTTTTAAA
Source organism: Calotriton arnoldi (assembly GCA_963921515.1). Taxonomy (NCBI): domain Eukaryota; kingdom Metazoa; phylum Chordata; class Amphibia; order Caudata; family Salamandridae; genus Calotriton; species Calotriton arnoldi. The sequence continues at coordinate 1,875,583 of CAWUFW010002636.1, read as the reverse complement.
CTGTCTCCTCCTCTCACAGATACCCATACAGACACTCTCACATCCAGTGTTACAGCCATACAGAGGCTGTCACACCCATTCACAACCCCTTACAGACTCTGTCACACCTATTCACATACCCATAGAGATACTGTCACACCAATTAACATACCCATAGAGACTCTGTGACATCCATTGACAAACCCATACACTCACTGTCACACCCATTCACAAAGCCATACAGGCACTGTCAGACCCATTCACAACCTCATATAGACTCTGTCACCACCATTCATATACCCAAGCAGACACTAATGCACCCATTCACATACCCATACAGACACTATCACACCCATTCACAAAGTCATACAGACACTGTCACACCCATTCCCAACCCCATACAAATTCTGTCACACCCATTCATATACCCATACAGACACTGTCACACCTAAATCTAAATCTAAAAAAATCTAAATCCGTATTTGTAAAGCGCGAACTACTCACCCTTACGGGTCTCAAGGCGCTGGGGGCCGTCGTGGAAATTAAGTGAGCTATTGCCCAGAGTCACATGGTGCTGAGCTGAGCTGCCGCCGGAGCCGGGGATCGAACCATGAACCCTGTGCTCCGAAGTCAGCTGCCCTGGCCGCTGCACATCACCTCTCCGCCGCTGCACCACACCCATTCACAAACCCATACAAATGTAGTTACACCCATTCATATACCCATAGAGACACTGTCACACCCATTCACATACCCATAGAAACTCTGTGAAATCCATTCAGAAACTCATACACTCATTGTCACACGCATTGACAAACCCAAACATACACTGTCACACCCATTGACAAACCCATACAGACTGTGTTACACCCATTCTTACACCATTGAGACACTGTTACACCCATTTAGAAACCCATACAGACTCTGTGATACCCATTCACAACTCCATACAGACTCTGTCACACCCATTCACATACCCATATTGACACTGTCACACCCATTCACATACCCATAGAGACTATGTGACACCCTTCAAAAACCCATACAGATACTGTCACTCCCACTGAGAAACCCATACAGATACTGTGACAGTCATTCACGTACCCAAACAGACACTGTCACAGCCGTTCACAAACCCACACAAACATTGTCACACCCATTTAGAAACACATACAGATACTGTGACAGTCATTCATGTACCCAAACAGACACTGTCACATCTGTTCACAAACTCATACAGCCACTGTCATACCCATTTACAATCCCATCGAGACACTGCTGCACCCATTCACATACTCATACAGACACTGTTACACCCATTCACATACCCATACAGACAATATCACACCCATTGACAAACTCATGTAGACACTATCACACCCATTCGTAAACCATAGACAGAGTGTTACACCCATTCACAAAGCCATACAGAGACTGTCATATCCATTTCCAACCCCATACAGACTCTGTGACAACAATTCACAACCAAAGGTTACAGGGACATTATAGTTAGGAAATAGAATTAAAAAAACTTTTGAAATTCACTGAAAAAAAAACAAAGGTTAGAGGAACATTATAGTTAGACTCAGATTTTACTCATACAAAACCAGTGAAATTCAGCAGATATAGTTACCTGATCTAACTATAACTTATGCCACCGCAATGCGGCCCCAGAATGGGGATCCCGTTGCCGAAATCAGCCAGGGAGGAGGGCCAAGCAGCCCTCCTCCACTGGTATTAATGCATTTTTTTTTTTGAAAGGCCGGGCCCCGGGGGATGGAGTCCCCGGGGCTGAAACTGTCCCAGGGAGGGGGGCTGCGTGGTCTCCCTCCCCTGTTTTTCAATAAACAATAAATAAAGAAGTGGCTGGACCCTGGGGGAAGGGGTCGTCAGGCCTGTAATCAGCCTGGGGTGGGGGGGCCGCGCGACCCCCTGCCCTTATATATTCACTGAAAAAAACAAAGGTTACAGTGACATTATAGTTATGCTGAGGATTCACTCGTACAAAACCAGTGAAATTCAGCCGGTATAGTTAGTGAGCTAAGCATGTCTTTGATGGCTTGCAACCTGATGGTAAACATTTCATTACTTCTCTTTGCGAAGGTTCTCAGTCTCTCATAGACAATTTACATGACGCCGAAATGCATTTGCTGAATAAATCCACCTGAAACGTGTCCCGTGAGTGCTTTGCATCATTTGAAGCCTGAATATTTTAACGTGATTTTGCCCACACGTTTGCGATGAATGGCACCCGCCGCGAGTTCGGCAGCTCATGGGTGAAACTTGGAGCGACTATTGTTTAATGCTGCCTGAACCGCCGAGGATCAAAGGGAGCTATCCAGTCAGCCACTGCTGCCAATTATTGAATTGGAGGTTGTAAGTAATCCATACTGAAGCCTGTAGGGTGTGCAACATTTGAATTCTGGGCAGGCGAGGGACTGGAATAAACGACTGTGGCACCGGCAATCTGGAGGCACAATGGCTGATTCAGCTTTGGGGGACCGGATGTGTCATGCAGCATGTGAGCAACATTCAACATTTCATTTGTAAATTGTCTATGAGAGACTGAGAACCTTCGCAAAGAGAAGTAATGAAATGTTTACCATCAGGTTTCAAGCCGTCAAAGACATGCTGTCATGGGCGCCATGGAGAGAGGTATCATGACCTCAACCTAGTGAGTCCTTCGTCGCTGCCCATGACTTTGTGTTCCTCCAATGAGATCTTGGTAATGTGCATTAAAAAATCTGTGAAATGCCAAATGCCTAGTCGATAAGCACTAAGGAAGGCTTGACGCGGAAATGCATTTGCTGAATAAATCCACCTGGAATGTGCCCCGTGAGTGCTTTGCATCTTGCATCTTTTGATCTTTTGGAGCCTGAATATATATATAGGTCCTGCTATCGTCATCACTTTCCAAGCATGTTTTCTCCACCCTTAGTGGGCCCCAGAACAAGGTGCAAGTAATTCTCGCCACAGTTCGCCGTGCCGCAAATATGTTACCAGCGAACAATGATGCAAGATTGTGCCAGAAAGTGAAAGCCAGGTGGTTCAGCTTGCCGTGTGTGCGCTCTCAAAAGTTCTTGGACCTTTGGTGGAAAAAATTATCATGTGGCAGTCCTGTCGCGGGGAGCGGCACCATCCTTGATAATTAAAGGAAGCCATGGGTCGGAACTGGATCCGGACCCATTTTGCGGCACGGCGAACTGTGGCGAGAATTACTTGCACCTTGTTCTGGGGCCCACTAAGGGTGGAGAAAACATGCTTGGAAAGTGATGATGATAGCAGGACCTACTAAAGGTATTATTTGTTCTGGAAGGAACTACGGGACCCAGCATGCAACGAAAAAGTAAACCCACTGAGGGCATGGCATGCTATAAATAAGTATACCAGAACTGCCTGTGAGTCATTCCAAGAGCGACCTCTGATGAAAGGCAGCAGCCTAGAAACGCGTCAGGTCTGTAATATGTTACCAGCGAACAAGATTGTGCCAGAAAGTGAAAGCCAGGTGGTTCAGCTTGCCGTGTGTGCGCTCTCAAAAGTTCTTGGACCTTTGGTGGAAAAAATTATCACGCGGCAGTCCTGTCGCGGGGAGCGGCACCGTCCTTGATAATTAAAGGAAGCCGTGGGTCGGAACTGGATCCGGACCCATTTTGCGGCACGGCGAACTGTGGCGAGAATTACTTGCACCTTGTTCTGGGGCCCACTAAGGGTGGAGAAAACATGCTTGGAAAGTGATGACGATAGCAGGACCTACTAAAGGTATTATTTGTTCTGGAGGGAACTACGGGACCCAGCATGCAACGAAAAAGTAAACCCACTGAGGGCGTGGCATGCTATAAATAAGTATGCCAGAACTGCCTGTGAGTCATTCCAAGAGCGACCTCTGATGAAAGGCAGCAGCCTAGAAATGCGTCAGGTCTGTAATATGTTACCAGCGAACAATGATGCAAGATTGTGCCAGAAAGTGAAAGCCAGGTGGTTCAGCTTGCCGTGTGTGCGCTCTCAAAAGTTCTTGGACCTTTGGTGGAAAAAAATTATCACGCGGCAGTCCTGTCGCGGGGAGCGGCACCGTCCTTGATAATTAAAAGGAAGCCGTGGGTCGGAACTGGATCCGGACCCATTTTGCGGCACGGCGAACTGTGGCGAGAATTACTTGCACCTTGTTCTGGGGCCCACTAAGGGTGGAGAAAACATGCTTGGAAAGTGATGAAGATAGCAGGACCTACTAAAGGTATTATTTGTTCTGGAGGGAACTACGGGACCCAGCATGCAATGAAAAAGTAAACCCACTGAGGGCGTGGCATGCTATAAATAAGTATACCAGAACTGCCTGTGAGTCATTCCAAGAGCGACCTCTGATGAAAGGCAGCAGCCTAGAAACGCGTCAGGTCTGTAATATGTTACCAGCGAACAATGATGCAAGATTGTTCCAGAAAGTGAAAGCCAGGTGGTTCAGCTTGCCGTGTGTGCGCTCTCAAAAGTTCTTGGACCTTTGGTGGAAAAAAAAAATATATATATATATATATATTTTTTATTATTTTTTTTTTTTTTGTCAGGGGGTCTGCAGAATAAAGCACTTTGTACACCGGATACCTTGTGAGTGCTTTCCTTCATAGACGTAGAACCCGCGGTGTGACAGATGATCACCGCAATGGGAGGTATTCCAATGCTGCGGGCAGAAGAAAGCAGCCGTAGCGCTTTGAAACTCTGGCACCAACCCACTGGGGCAAGCAGATTGTAAAAAAACATTGATAAAGAGACACGCTCACTGAAGCAAGGTATTTGTAAAACTACATGAACCAGAAGGCCCGGAGGCCACGCCTACTTTGGCAGAATACATTTAATTGGACTAAAAGATGTCTCACCTGTGATTTTAATGCCATTGAAAAGGGAAATCCTGAAACGCGCCTGGCGTATCGAACTCTTGTGTTGTCAAGGGTACAATTTGCACGTCTGTAGCCTGCAGTAAAATGTTTGGAGAAGTACGTACCTGTGTGGCACTCCTTCTTTGGGCAACCTTCATTTGGATATATTGCGGCCACGCCCCGCCGAACAGGAGTGCCCCGCCATGTAACTGGACCCGCGGTGTGACAGATGATCACCGCAATGGGAGGTATTCCAATGCTGCGGGCAGAAGAAAGCAGCCGTAGCGCTTTGAAACTCTGGCACCAACCCACTGGGGCAAGCAGATTGTAAAAAAACATTGCTAAAGAGACACCCTCACTGAAGCAAGGTATTTGTGAAACTACATGAACCAGAAGGCCCGGAGGCCACGCCTACTTTGGCAGAATACATTTAATTGGACTAAAAAGATGTCTCACCTGTGATTTTAACACCATTGAAAAAGAGAAATCCTGAAACGCGTCTGGCGTATCGAACTCTTGTGTTGTCAAGGGTACAATTTGCACGTCTGTAGCCTGCAGTAAAATGTTTGGAGAAGTACGTACCTGTGTGGCACTCCTTCTTTGGGCAACCTTCGTTTGGATATATATATATATATATATATATATATATATATATATATATATATATATATATATATTTTTTTTGTCAGGGGAGGGGGTCTGCAGAATAAAACACTTTGTACACCGGATACCTTGTGAGTGCTTTCCTTCATAGACGTAGAACCAGGCGCGTCTGAGTTTTATATATATATATATTCACTGAAAAAACCATAGGTTTTAGGGACAGTTATAGTTAGTTGGACATTTCACTCGTACAAAACCCGTGAAATTCCCCGTTATAGTTAGTTCAGCTAACTATAACTCGCGCCCCCGCAATGCACTGCTGATGACGTCACATATTACATCACTCATGACATGGTCAGTGACATCACTGATGACATCACTGATGACATCTCAATTGACATCACTGATGACATCATCCAGTGACTGTGTGTTTCTGTAAAGTTTAAATATTTTTAATATATATAGGGAAAGGCGTATTGAAGAATGAGTGGGTGTATAAGTGTCTGTATGGATGATTTAGTAGGTGCGTGACTAACTCTATAAGTGAGTGATTAAACGTATCTTACTGAATGCATGGGTTAGTGACTAAACTGGGTGAATGTCTGTATCCGTCTGTCTGTTGCTGTGTAAGTGGCTGCATGGGTTTGTGAATAGCTACATGAGTGTCTATATGAGTTATTGATTGGTTGTCTGAGTATCTGTATGGGTGCCTGAGTGTTTGTGTGGGTGGGGTGTGTGCGACTCTGTGCATAGATGTGTGAGTGGGTGATTCACTGGGTGGATGGTTTCAAGAGTGCATCTGTGATGGACTGAATGGGTGGGTGAGTGTGTGTATGGGTGTGTTCGTGAGTGAATGTATATCTCAGTGGTACAAGTGTGAGTAACTACATATGTGAAAGGCAATATATATGTGTGTTGGAGTATATAAATGGCTGTAAGCGAGAGTGTATGATTGTGTTAGTGACTGTATGGATGAGTGTGTGCTTGTATCAGTGATTGTATAAGAGCGTAAGAATGTGCTAGTATTTGTATGAGTAAGTGAGCTGGTGTGTGTATAACTGTATAGGTGAGTAAATGGCAGTGTGTTTAATTATTTGCATGACTGACTAGGTGTGTGAGTACTTCTATGGATGAGTGGCGGTGTTTAAGTGTCTATATAGGAGTATGAGTGCATATGATAGTCCTGTACTGAGTGACCGTAAGTATGAGTGACTGTACGGGTGAGTGAGTGGATGTGTGTGTAGACCTAAGAATCAGTGAGTGGGTATGTAGTTATTGGTGTTGGAGTGTCTATGGTTTTGCGAATGGCAGTCTGTAATTTAGAGCGGGTGTATCGAAGGTTATATTAGGGTGTGAGGAGGTGCATCAGATTATCACGTGGATGATGTCATCAGTGATGTCATCAGTGATGTCATTTGAGATGTCATCAGTGATGTCATCAGTGATGTCACTGACCATGTCATGAGTGATGTAATATATGACGTCATCAGCAGTGCATTGCGGGGGCGCGAGTTATAGTTAGCTGAACTAACTATAACGGGGGAATTTCACGGGATTTGTACAAGTGTTATGTCCAACTAACTATAACTGTCCCTAAAACCTATGGTTTTTTCAGTGAATTTGTAAGGTTTTTTAAATGCTAATTTCTAACTATAACGTGCCTGAAACCTATGGTTTTTTCAGTGAATTTCAAAGGTTTTTTAAATGCTAATTCCTAACTATAACATGTCTGAAACCTATGGTTTTTCAGTAAATTTCAAAGGTTTTGTAAATGACAATTTTTAAATGTATTAATTGTTATATTTATTTTTTTGATACTGATTTACTACATTTTTTAAACTATTTATTTTTAGATATTTTATTTTTTAAATTACATTGTAATTACATTATACATTACATTACAAAATATACTTTCTCAGAATGATTTACTTTAGTTTAAATACTTTGCAAATAGGCAATAGACTTTTAAGTACAGTAGTTACAGTTGTTGCAATGGGCAACACAATTTCAAACACAATGCAACATTGAGCTCAATGTGAATTTCTAGTTAAATGCAATTAGTTACTTTATGGATTACTTTTCTAACCACAAGACTGGATCCTAGATTCAGTCCTGGGACATCTCCTGTAAACAGTTGAGTAAAAGCGTTTTGGTTACAGTAGTGATTTTTTGGGAATTCAATAAATTTTTATTGATTGTTCGAAGCAAAACAATATATAATACATATAATATAGCAAATAAATAAAAGCTAGATAAATAATAACTAAATAAATAATATACTGATTGCAAAAGGAAATACAGCACATTTGAATCTTAGAGATCACAGATAGGGACAGAATAAGTGAATAAACCATCAGCACTGCGACAGCACAATGACATGAGTGACGATAGTATAGATGGCACAAGGGACTTATCTTAAGGCAGAAACAGATAGCAGGGAAGGCTATTTCGTTTGGCATATGTCTAGTGGTTGCAAGACTTTCGACTACTTCTCAGCACAGATATATCACCCCGCGCTAGATATGGACGGCGATTAGAGGTTAGAGATCCTTGATGTGTGCTCCACTAAGTGGTATGGTAAAGATGTCGGTCATGAAGGGTCTCCGTTTGGTATTATGTAAAAGCGTAGGGTAGTGTAAGAGACAGTTCATGGTGGTTTGTATGATTCAAAGAAGAGATCAAGGGATTCCCACATGCTTCTATTTGGGGACTTCCACGGGGAGTTGTGAAGCGCTATATTATCAGCTCCTCGCAGGTTAGTAACCCAATTCAGCCAGTGTTTAAAGGATGATTTACGAGTATCCTTCCAGTTGTTAAGTATTATCTTAAAAGCTGCTGTGAGAAGTAGATCAAGGAGTGCCTTGTCATTATCACCCAAGGAGTCTGCTCTAGTAGGAGCAAATAGTAGAGCCTGGAGGTCCCTGCTTGTATCGAGGGGGAAAAGTTTAGATATGAATTTAAGGACTTTATCCCAATAGATAGTCACACACGGGCAAAGAGTCAGTAGGTGTTCTACGTCTCCCACTGCTCCATTGCAGTTCCAACAGATATCGTCTTCACGGATTTTGTGTTTATGTAGTCGGGCTGGTGTCCAGTATGCCCTGTGTAGGAGCCAGAACTTTGTGTGGGATAGCACCGGACTGATTTTATTTTTAAATACTGAGTTCCATGTCCAGGACCAATCTGAGTCTGAGATCGGGGTTTTGGAGTTCGATTCCCAAAAGGCTATGGCCTTCTCATTAAGTGTAGAGTGCTGGGGGCTTAGTAGTTTGTAGATTCGGGAGACCTGGTGACCCAACGCGTTTATTTTTGAGAGATACTGCGGGAGGGATGGTGTTAGGGCTGAAAAATTTGCCTTAGCTAGGGCAGCTTTTATTTTTAAGAAGTAATAGAATTCAATTGGCTCAAGTTGATATGTGGACTGCAGGTCCTTAAAGGATAGGGGTTGTGTGCCTGCGTAGAGTTGGTGGGGAAAATATATGCCCTTACTGATCCATGTGGCATTGTACAAGGTGCATCCTTTATATAGAATTTTGCGATTATACCAAATGGATTCTAAATTAGATTTCTTAACACTGATGTCTAGTAGTTTGTCTATTTTCAAGAGGGAAGATTTAGTGTTTTTGAGGATGGAGCTTGAGCATGTAATTCGATTCATATTCATGGTTAGGAGGGTTGCCGGGGGATACCATCAAGGATATATTTCTCAATGTCAAGCCATACAGGTGTGTATCCTACTGGAGCTGTCAGCCAATGAGAGCCCTGTCTTGCGAGGAAAGCCGACTGATAGCGCTTAAAATCAGCTAGATTAACCCCACCTAGCCTTTTAGGGAGCCTGAGTTTCTTCATGCTAATTCTTGCCTTCTTTCCTTTCCATAGGAAGTTCGAGAGAAGTTTGTTTAGTTTGTGATGGAAATCTTCAGATAAAACAAGGGGCAGCATTGTTATCAAATAATTTACTAGGGGGAGACCATCATTTTTATGGTTTCAACTCTGCCCCACCAAGTTATGAACCTGGGTGACCAAGCATCCAATAATGTTTTGATCTTCTCCAGTGTTTTGGTCTCGTTATGTTGGAGTGTCTCTAGAATAGTGGAGCAGAATTCGATCCCCAGGTATTTGATGTGGTTCGGTTGCCATGTAAGGCCCGAGTTGCCTAGCATTTCACGCGTACTATGGACATTAAGGGGTTTGACCTCAGATTTATCGCGATTGAGTTTGTAACCAGAGTGTCTAGAGTATGTCTCTATCGTGTTCATCAGGCCTATGATGGAATCTTCCGGTTTTTCCGTGACGATCAATATGTCGTCCGCGTATGCGGCTAGTTTTACTCGTTACTCGCTAGTTTTAAGTACAGTAGTTACAGTTGTTGCAATGGGCAACACAATTTCAAACACAATGCAACATTGAGCTGAATGTGAATTTCTAGTTAAATGCAATTAGTTACTTTATGGATTACTTTTCTAACCACAGGACTGGATCCTAGATTCAGTCCTGGGACATCTCCTGTAAACAGTTGAGTAAAAGCGTTTTGGTTACAGTAGTGATTTTTAAGGAATATTATTGTATTTTAAAAGTTGACACATAGAAACTTTTTCACATAGAATCACCAATGTTATCCTATGGGAGGAAATTCACTTAGCAGGTAAGTAGTGTTATCGTTACTTTTTCTTACTCAGTGGTGGATCCTGGATCCAGCACTGGTGCATCTCCTGTAAACAGTTGAAAGAATACGTTTAAGTCATACAGGCGATTTTTAAGGAATATTTGTAGTTTGTGAAAATCGACACTTTGAAACTTTTCTGCTGAAAACCAGACAATGGATTCCTATGGAAGGAAATACAAGTTACTGGTAAGTACGGTTAGAATTACTTTTCAGGGTCAGTGCTGGGCTAAAAGATGCTGCACTGGGTTCTCTCCTGATAACAGGTGAGTAAATTGGAATTCGTAGTTCAGCTGATTTTAGAGGAAAATTATAAAGTTCCAAAACTCCACACACAGAAGAATTTCCAAGTGAAACCAGTCAATGTTAGCCTATGGAAGGAAATTCAAGTTACTGTTAAGTACGGTTAGAATTACTTTTCAGGATCAGTACTGGGCTCAAAGATGCAGCACTGAGGTCTCTCCTGATAACAGGTGAGTAAATCGGAATTCGTAGTTCTGTTGATTTTAGAGGAATATTTGTAAGTTTCAAAAATCGACACTTAGAAACTTTTTCAGCAAAAAGCAGGCAATGATATCCTGTGGAAGGAAATTCAAGTTACTGGTAAGTACGGTTAAAATTACTTTTCAGGATTAGTACTGGGCTCAAAGATGCAGCACTGTGGTCTCTCCTGATAACAGGTGAGTAAATCGGAATTCGTAGTTCGGTTGATTTTAGAGGAATATTATCAAGTTCCAAAACTCCACACTTAGAAGAATTTTCAAGTGAAACCAGTAAATGTTAGCCTATGGAAGGAAATTCAAGTTACTGGTAAGTACGGTTAAAATTACTTTTCAGGATCAGTACGGGGCCCAAAGATGCAGCACTGAGGTCTCTCCTGATAACAGGTGAGTAAATTGGAATTCGTAGTTCAGCTGATTTTAGAGGAATATTATAAAGTTCCAAAACTCCACACTTAGAAGAATTTCCAAGTGAAACCAGTCAATGTTAGCCTATGGAAGGAAATTCAAGTTACTGTTAAGTACAGTTAGAATTACTTTTCAGGATCAGTACTGAGCTCAAAGATGCAGCACTGAGGTCTCTCCTGATAACAGGTGAGTAAATCGGAATTCGAATTTTGGCTGATTTTAGAGGAATATTTGCACAATGGTGAAGGAAGGGGGTGGGGCTTGAGGTGACATGTCTGCAAACACGCCCTGTGGCGCGTTTTAAGTTGGAGAATTAATTCCTCCTCAATCCTGAGGGTCCCTAGGGGCCAACTAGCCCACCAGATACCTCCAGTATGCGCCAGAGAGCTGCGTTGCAGAGAGGTGTTCAGAGGCCACGCCCTTTTTTACAACACTCTGCAATGCAGCTCTGTGGCGCTTACTGGAGGTACCTGGTGGGCTAGTTGGCCCCCAGGGACCCTCAGGATTGAAGGGGATTTAATTTCCTATCTTAAAACGCGCCATGGGGCCTGTTTGCACACATGTCACCTCAGGCCCCGCCCCCTCCCTTCACCACTGTGCAAACGCGCCCCGTGGCGCGTTTTAAGTCGGGATTAACTCCTTGAATCCTGAGGGTCCCTGGGGTGCAACTAGCCCACCAGCTACCTCCATTAAGCGCCACAGAGCTGTGTTGCAGAGAGGTGTAAAAGGGCGTGGCCTCAGAACACCTCTCTGCAACGCAGCCCCTGGCGCATACTGGAGGTTCCTGGTGGGCTAGTTGGCTCCCAGGGACCCCAGTATTCAAGGGGATTCGTTCCCCTCTGCAAACGCGCCAGGGGCGCGTTTGCAGAGTGCTGACAAGGAGGGGGCATAACCTCCGGCGCGATGCCGGATTTTTTATTTTTTTTTAAAGGGGGCTGCGTGGCCCCCCTTCTTTTTAATTATTTTGGGCCCTGGTGACCCCATCCCCCAGGGCCTGGCCCCCCTTTTTTTTTTTTTTTAAATGGGATCGGGAAGGGGACCGCGTGGGACCCCGTCCCGTGGCCAATTTCGGCCCAGGGACCCCATGCCCCGGGTCATTGCCACCTCTTTTTAAAATTATTTTTATGGAGGGGGACTGCGTTGCCCCCCGCCTCAGGCCTCCTTAGGCCCCGGAAACCCCATCCCCCGGGGCCGGCCTTTTTAAATTTTTTTTATTTAATAATTTGGGGGAGGGGGGCCGCGTGGCCCCCCTCCCGGGCCACTACTTGACCCAGGGACCCCATCCCCCGGGGCTCGCCCTATCCTTTGGGGTCCGTGGGGGGACCCCAACTCCCCCACGGACCATGCCGGCTCCCCGCGTCCTGCGGGAGCCGGCATTGCTTTTCCACATGGGGAGCTGCTAACATGCAGCTACCCGTGTGGAAAGCAATGTGCTTGGATATTGGAGCGAGAGCAGGTTCCTGCTCTCGCTTCCAATATCCAAAGCAGTTTGCTATGACAGGATGGGAGCCGCGAGGCTCCCGTCCTGCCATAGCAAACTACAGTGTCCCGGGGTAGGCACCGGGACACTGCAGGAGCCGGCCCTGGGGGTGGCGGTCCCCAGGGCCATCATGGGCTCCAGGAGGGGGCCGCGCGGCCCCCTCCCATCACTTGCACAGCCCCGGGGAGGTGGTGGTCCCCGGGGCTCTGGGGGTCTGTAACGGACCCCCATATTTAAATATGTAGTGCCCCGGGGAGGTGGCGGTCCCCGGGGCATGTGGGGGGGCTGGAGCCCTCCCACACAGGTAATAGTATTTAAAAAAAAAGAAGCCCCGGGGGGTGGCGGTCCCAGAGCTTGGGGAGGCCTTAGAGGCCCCCCCATCATAAATATGATAAACCCCCGCATGCCCCCGGGACTTGGCCCACCCGGGGGCCAATTAAGAACGAAGCGCAGGAGCCCACGCTTCATTTTTTTTTTTATCGGCAGGATCCGCGCACCCAGCGTGTTTTTTGCCGATTTTTAAAAAAATGTTTTTGCCCTGAGCAGGCCTAGGGGGTCAGGGTGTTTCTACCCTGCCCCCTTTTTGCGTTTTGCGCAGTTTTTTTACTGCTTTCTTGTTCCTCGGTTCTACCGAGGAACAAGATGGCTGCCAACACTTCCTGATATGGAGTGTTGACAGCCAATTAGCATACAGCTCGTGATCGGGAGGGTGCGTGGACCCTACGCGGCCATAGATATATATGTGATTTTATTTTTGATTTTCTCAGGAACTACTGAACGGATTTACACCATTTAAGCAAAAGGCACGACCCTGAACCAAGGGCTACCTTGGCAGAATTTGGTGTAATTCCGTTCAGCAGTCCAGGCTGTAGCTGCGACTAAAGGTTCCTATGGAAAAATGAATGGGGAAAACATGTTTTGGGACCCCCTTTTTCTCGGCCCCGCTTGACGAATCACCCGAGACTTTCAGGATAGGAGCGGACCGGAGCGCCCCAACAAGTTGGAAGCTTTCGCAAGATTCGTCAACCGGTGCCAACGTTATTGCAAATAGAATGTTGCAGATTTCCTATGGAAAATAGGTCCTAACTATAACTATCTACTGGCGACCGCCAGTATATATAATATATATATATATATATATATATATATATATATATATATTATCTGCTGGCGGTCGCCAGTAGATAGTTATAGTTACAACCTATTATCCATAGGAAATCCGCGACATTCTATTTGAAATAACTCTCTTGCCGGTTGACGTATCTTCGCGAAATTTTCAAACTTTGTGGCCCGCTCCGGTCCGCTCTACCTGAAAGTCTCGGGGATTGGCCAAGCGGGGCCGAGAAAAAGGGGGTCCTAAAACACGTTTTCCCATGCAATTTTCCATAGGAAACTTTAGACACTGGCTACAGCCCAAACTGCTGAACGGAATTACACCAAATTTGGCAAAGAGGTAGTTGTTTGAGTGTCTATATAGGAGTAAGAGTGCATATGATAGTCCTGTACTGAGTGACCGTAAGTATGAGTGACTATACGGGTGAGTGAGTGGATGTGTGTGTGTAGACCTAAGAATCAGTGAGTGGGTATGTAGTTATTGGTGTTGGAGTGTCTATGGTTTTGTGAATGGCAGTCTGTAATTTAGAGTGGGTGTATCAAAGATTATATTAGGGTGTGAGGAGGTGCATCAGATTATCACGTGGATGATGTCATCAGTGATGTCATTTGAGATGTCATCAGTGATGTCATCAGTGATGTCACCTGACCATGTCATGAGTGATGTAATATGTGACGTCATCAGCAGTGCATTGCGGGGCGCGAGTTATAGTTAGCTGAACTAACTATAACGGGGGAATTTCACGGGTTTTGTACGAGTGCAATGTCCAAGTAACTATAACTGTCCCTAAAACCTATGGTTTTTTCAGTGAATTTCAAAGGTTTTTTAAATGCTAATTTGTAACTATAACGTGTCTGAAACCTATGGTTTTTTCAGTGAATATATATATATATATATATATATATATATATATATATATATTCAAAACCATTATTTAATCTTGTTACCTTACCTGTGATCATTCTATCTGGAAAAACCATATTAGAATTTTTAGAAAACAAAATTATTATTACTCACCGAGCCCCACGACTTTGACACCCAGCAGGTCGAGCAGGTCCTGTTCTGGATCAAGGACCTCTGCCCAGCGGTGCGTCAGCTGCTGCTGGGTGTGAGTGATTCCAGTGCTGCATCACACACACTGCGCACTCACCCCCACAGTGGCTGATACTCCTGCAGGGCATTGCCCTTGCCAGGCCTGCTGCTAGCATGCAGAGGAGGTGGCGCTGCACCCAAAAAATGAGTGCTGCCACCTCCACCTTCCTAAATATAGGGGGTTGTATGACGTTACAACGCATTCATTTGCAACGCATGCCTTTACCACGCATGCTTTACAACGTGAATGCCATCACCACGCATATCCTTTACCACGAAAATGCCTTTAACACGCATACTTTTACAACGATTTTCGTTGTTAAACTATGCATGTTAATGGCATTTTCATGTTAAAGGATATCTCCGATCCCTACAAATTAACCCTAAAAATGTACCCTTAAAATTTACCCCTGCGCGACACCACCCCCTCATTCCCCCTTACCTCTCCACTCCAAGCACTTCCGATTTGTGTTTTACGTCATTAAGAGGAAGCGGAAGTGTCTTTCCGTTTCCTCTAACGACGCCGATTGCCTCCACATCTTTTTACTTCTTTAACTGAAAACGACAGAAACAGGTGCGTTTTTTTTTCTTTTTTTGGGGGGGGGGCCCTTTTTTAAACCCATGCTTTTTTTTAGGGGGGGGGAGACCCCCTCAAGCCCCCCTTTTTTTTCTTTTTTTTTTACCTTTATCACACATGCCTTTACTACGTATCTCGTAGTAAAGGTATGCGTGGTAAAGGCTATTCGTGGTAACCACGCATGCGTTGTAATGCATGCATGGTTATGGTTATGCGTGGAAACGGCCGCGTTGTAGTGGCCGTTTCCCAATATAGGGTGGTGCGGCACCCCTGCCCTCCTGTACCATCCACATGGTGTGGCGACAGTGTTGTCTGTGCTGCCTGCTTCTGCCATAGATAAGTAGAGAGACTCAAGGAGGAAGGAAGGAACTAAGGAAGGAGTGACACTGGAGCAAAAAACAGGCGGAGGACAGACAGGATAGGGCAGGAAAGGATTAAATTGCAAAAAAATTGACAAAATGTAAAATAAACACAAAAATAAACACAGGGACAATGACTCAATAACAAGCAAAGTATAAACATGTTGGGATGGAGGAATAGGAAAGAGCAGATGAGGTTGGATGGATTATGATAGAGAAAACAAAATGCAGCCAGAAAGAAAAGACAGAAGCAAGAAAAACAAAATGGCTTCGCCGATGCGGATCGAGTTGTGCCCTTCGTGCTAATTTTTCAGTACAGTATGCACTACTGGCATAAAAAAGCAGTGCAAATGGGCAGACAAGCATTCTTGTGCCTGTTCACAGAGTTCCACTGAATCTCGCTTAGTTTTTTGGAGCTTCACGGAATTTCACAGAGCAAAACTCTGCGAGTTCTGCCCAGGCCTAATACATCATTCTTCCTTAAAATAAGGTACTGAATAGCTTTGGTGTTAGCATCTAAAAGGAATATGGGTATCGATGCATGCCCTAATTTGTCTCCTAATGATGATTATGGTAATAATCTTTATATGGAATAATAGACTATGTAACCATACTAAGGAAGTAAGGGCCAGATGTGGAATACCGATTTCCTAATCGTGTTTATCTCCGAATCCCAATTAGAGAATCAGTATTCCTAATATATGAAGTACTTTTATTTCCAAATAGCGATTACTAGTAGGTTGCACATCAACCTACCTCATGAATATTAATAAGGTATGTCGCAATGTGTGGCCCATTAGGAATTGCAGCCATTACAGGGATTGTGGCCTGCTGAAGTCAGTAGACTACCATGCCTGTGATTACTTTTAAAAAAGCAATCTTTTTTTTTTTTTTAAATGCAGCCCATATTCCTTAAAGAAAAATGAGATGAGTTTAAAGGGAAATAAATGAATCTTTGAAGCATCATTTTTTAAGAGTATGCAGTAGTCCGTGGGAAAACTGGCGGTAAAGTATTACTGTTTTGCGTCCGGAATTTGGTCGCAAAACAGTAATACATGCCATACTGATTCAGTATTTGGAAGGTATGCCCAAAACATGTCCCTTCCAAATACCGACTCACAAAAGCAAATTCACTTCAGTAACAAGTTACCGAATCGTATTTTGTACATTTAAAAAGCATTTTTGCTGCTGCAAAAGCCTGATTTGCAAAAATACTTTGTATATCTTGACCTAAGTGTTCCATGTAGAGAAGATAATGCAATGGAATCATTTTTAGAAGGGAGAAAATGGGTTGTTATCTCTGAATTTATTTTTAATTTCTTGTGAGGGAATTCAGTTTCTCTTTGACATTTTTGTTATTGGATCTTATTGCTGAATTTTTGTAGAATCAACCTCTTATTTGTTATTTTCAAAGTAGATGTGTTGCTTCATGACAGCATTCTACTGTTTAATCAGAGAAACATGCAAAAGGAGGAGTTAAAATTTTTGAGTGTTCATAATGTGTCACTGTTTTAACCATATATCTCTGATGCTCCAAAGAGAAGACTACACCTTCAAGAAGAGTGACCACACTACTTCATTATTTAGGCCTTTAATATCTGTGCATAATTTGAACACCCAACATTATTCTTTGTTCAACAGCCTATCTTGTATATTTGGCCCACCTTGTAGTTTTTCCAGGAAAAGCCATGTCATGTCATTTGGTGCATAACCCCTCCCAGACGTGTGAGGGACCACCAGTCCCTCCCGGCCTTCCTCATGCACCCTTTTTATCCCATCTCAATAAACACTAGTTGAATCACTGTTGGTGCATAACGGTCACAGTTTATTCACAAATATGGAACATAAACATCACATTTTAATGGTAAATCGTATGCTCCATGATTTTAATACTTCATCACATCTGTCATCTTTAACAGTCTGATTAGTTGGTCCACAATAACTATTACAGCACTTCTGGCACAGCCCCCTGATTTACGGCCCTTTAGCAGGTGTCCAGCGTTCGTGGCCTCTATGCTTCCCTTGCCACCAAGATCTGAGTGGGTGGCCGTCAGGCCTTCCCCTGGCTGCAAATGCCATGTCAGTCTGCTGCTGACCCTTTGCTGGCCATTCGCCTGCTCCCAGTGTGCCTGCTGTAAGGCATCCCAAGGACACTGTTTGAGAGGCTCCTCTTCCTAGGCTATTGTGCTTTCTTACCTGTCTAAATGTGCTGTCTCCATGGCCTCCTTGCCCGCTCCCAACCTGCGGCTGTGACGCCCGCAATCCGGTGTGGGCGGGTCGGCCAACATGAAAAGGGCAAGGTATGCCCAGGGTGTTGCACCCTGCCCTTTTAACTCTCTTCTTCTGCCACGTGCTTTATTCTGATTAGGGGGGTTTGAACCATGCCGCCCAATCGCCTGCTTCCAATTTGGCAGGCTTGCAGCAATTTTCACGGGCTTCCCGCTTTCCGTCTCCTGGCTGTCCAGCCCTCAGGAGGCATTCATTGCGGGGCCCTTGATTGGTCCGGCTTTGCCTTCCCATCCCGCAACTTATCTTTCTGTAATGTAATGATTGGTCAATTTGCTGAACTTTGGCATCAAATTGTGCTTCTGTGCTTGTTAAATCTCATTTTCACTGATCTTGTAGTCATACCTATATAAAGCAAGTTGCAAAGGCATTGAATCAAGTATATGCAATTGCTCATGTTGCAATTAGTATGTTCATGTAATTGCAATTTGTGGAATAGGCCTACATAAAATCTCTTTAGTTGGTTCACTGAGAAGACAGATGTTGCAATCGCCACAGTGGTGATGTCCCTTGATTTTGGGAAGGCTCCATAGTGTGGTCCATGATTCTATTACTGTATGTTTCTGTGGTCTGGTGTGGATCAATTGCTCTCCTAGGTTGCTGGATCTTTTGCATGCAAATAGAGGCTTGGGTAGAGTCAACTTGCCAGTGTTTAAATTGTTCCATTTTTATTGTTGATCCTCTTTACCTCATTAGACCTAGAGATAAAAGTAGGTAGGGTTTCCAGAAACGCTTCTCTGCTGTTATGTCTAGCACATGTCCTTACGTTACAGATGATTCGAATATGAAGTGGAAGGTGCCCCGAACCCTAGTCAGGTACATAGGTCCTTTAAGTGAGAGGTTGACTTATAATTGCCTGGGTGCTTTCACCAGTGGAATTTGCAATTAACATGTGGTTGTGACACCAAGATAATAACATACCATAATCGTATAAACAGTAAGGTGCAATGCAGTACCATTTCGAAAAGAATCCAACGAATATTCAGTGCATTGGTTCCATTGACGGAAGGAGCATGGGGGAAGATGGTGGGAAAGACCAAAGGGGGTGTTGAGGTTAACACTATTAGCATGTAATAACACAGAGCATTCTGCCACTTTACTGTCACCCTTATTTTGTATACCTGGTTATCAACCTAAAGCTTTACCATGTTTTGGTGCCTTAAAGAGGGTAAGTTTCATCCTTGATTCTTGAACTCCCCTACCCAGGTCCCTGAGTATATCTTTCCAGTCTTCCTCGGTATAGTTCATATGCAGTAGATGCTGCCATTTAGTGCGCAGGTGAGTCAAGAGAGGTTGGGACAGGAAGTTGTGTACTGTTAAATTGTAGAAGCTGAAGACCACCCCTTTGAAAACACCCCCAATGTTTCAAGTGTTGAAAAATGGGGGGGTGGAGCGGGGGGGGTCAAGGACGTCCCATGGCGGGGTACCCAGTGCTTTGAGGAGGGTATGTGTCAGTTGTAGGTAGTGCCATTCTTGCATCTGGTGAAGGTGGAACTCACCTCGCAAGGCGCAAGGTAGGGAAAGGATTCATTGTCCGTGCTGAAAGGAATTGATTGCTCCTCAGCATCCCATTGGAGCGCTACACTGCCCACGCTATGGGTCGTTTCCCTACAAGTATCCTATCATTGGGCCAGATTGGGCCTTTGTGAACGTGGGCATCAATCTGAAAGAGTTTGTGAGAGCACCCTCACATGTGTGTGGCGGCGAGCATTTCAGATTACGGATCCCAATTGGGTTGCCCTCAGACCATGTACCAGGTGGAGGCCAGAGCTGCCGGTCATTAGTTGCTAATTAGTTAATACCCAGGGAGGGGGTCTCTGTAGGTGTGACATAAGTAAACCAGCTGCAATAGGTGATGACTCATGGCACAGTGTCCCATGTTCAGGAGGATCAGCCTGCCACATCCTCTGTAGGCGAGTAGTCTGGACATCATTAGCCCGGGTTTCAGGGGCCCCCATATGAAGTGATCGATGTCCCGTAAACCCGATGTTTTAACTGGTAACATCTGTAACATCCTTAGGACACAGGTGAATCAAAGGACCACTGCCATGTTGACCGCCTGCACTCTGCCCCTCAATGCCAGATTCAGCTGGGACCATTCAGCATAGTCTGGTTTTAGTTACCAGCAGATCAACATTGACTGACATTAGCTTGTTCTGGCCTCTGGTTATGGGGACAGTGCGGAACCCACTGGAACTGATATGAAGCAACAACTGCAGCCCTCGGTAGAAACTTGCTCTTATCCCCGTTGATTTTATAATTCGAGATGCCGGAGAATTGCGCAATAATGGACATTAAATGGGGGAGAGATTCGGTAACGTCAGTTTAAGTGTGTAACGTGTTATCAGTGTAGAGAAGGATGTTCGAGGGCCCGCCGGGATGTGATGCCTGCTATGTAGGCATTTTGGTCGATGACAGCTCTAATGCCAGCAAGAACAACAGAGGCGAGAGGGGGCAACCCTGGCACAGACCCTTTAACATTGAGAAGGATTCTGACAGGAACCCACTGCAGTTGAGCTGTACTGTCGGGGCAGTATATAGCCATTCACCTTTTGCAATGAAGTCCTCAGCAGACCAAACCTGTGAACAGTATGGAACAGATATGCCCATTATCCTGTTAAATGCTTTCTAGGAGTCGAGCAAGAGTGCCATGGTCTTCTTCTGCGAATCACGGGAGAGCCATAGCACATGAGCCAACATTTGTAGATGGTTATGGGCAGACCTACCCAGCAAAATCTGATTTATGAATTATGGACAAGGATGTTAATCACTTTTTCCGGTGAGTGGCCAAAATCCTCTCACAGTATTGACATCCACATTGAGCAGGGAGATAGGGTGATAAATACTGCACACAAGGGAGGTCCTTTCCCACTTTGGGTAGGAGCGTGATAAAAGCCCTATTGGGAAAAGAAGTGCGGTGTCCCACCGCCTCTGCTTCTTTATAGATGTTGGAGAGAGGGTGAAGCACCTCCGTTTTCATCCATTTGCAAAATTCCCCTGGGAAGCTGTCTAACCCAGGGCCCCATTGTATGGGAGATTAACAATGTCCTGCGAGATCTCGTCTTTATTGATTTCCCCTTCCAACAGCACCCTCTCTGCCTCATTGAGGCAGAGGAGACCGAGGTCATAAAATAACTGCTCCTCAGCATTCTCAGTGTGCTGTAGCTCTGAGCTATATTGATCCATATAGTACACCACAAACACCTCTGCAATATCCTGAGGTTCTGTAAGGGTGTACCCAGAGGCATCTCTAATGGCAGGTATGGCCATCGTAGCCTCCTGTTGCCGCAACTGAGCAGTCAAAAGTCTGCAGACCTTGAGTCGGTACAGTATGTTTTTCGCCTTAGCAGTGAAGATGGAGTTCAATTTCATTTTGACCTGCTCAAGCTGGCGCTGTGACCGGTCTGATGGGTTGGAGACATCGGCCCAGGACATTAGTTGAATCTCTAGTTCCAGGGCTGCCTGCCTGTTGGCCCTGTGCTTGTTGGCTATGGCCACGTCTCTCATGAATTGGTCCTGAATCTTGGCTTTTGCACCACCCACAGTGGCTGGGCTGAACTCAGCGAACCTTTGTTATCAGACAGGTATGTGGGAAGGTGCGCCAAAAGGTGCACCTTTTCTGAGGGCATTATGTAGTGCAAGATGATGAACCACCACAGCTTCCTGTGGGGAGTTCTGATATTCAAATCAAGGAGTAAAGAGGTCAAGGCATGATGATTTCTAAGATGTCACAGGACACAACTTTAGAAATTGTTGTGTTGAAAATGGGAAATTAGTCGATCCGCGCCTATGAGTCGTGGACCGATGAATGGTGAGTGTACTCCCGGCTTTCTGGGTGAAAGAGGCATCATTTGTCAGAAATATTGTGGTCCTCCCTGATATCCTGCATTAATCATCTGTCTCGGAAGTGTAGGGTGTCAGAAGGGTCCACCCAATTAAGGACCACAACGGACATCAAGCTCCAGTTCTATCCCAGATTATGTGGGTGGTCTCCAGTTCCGACAGTACCTGGTTGAGCCGCAGGAAAAATAATTCCTTCGACCTGCCCGGTGCATGAATTGAGCCCTCGCTAATAATGCTACCGTTGACCATGAGTTTTGCTAGGACATACTTCCCCTCTATGTCAGTCCAGGAGTGCAGCACTGAGCAAGGGAGGAATTTACATACTAGGATGGCAACTCCACATTTACTGGAAATGCCAGAGTCTGGCACATTGTCGTGTGGGGTTACAAGTGTTGCAGCTGTAGAGGATCTGTGCCCAATCACTTTGGAGGTTTTGGCGGGGGATAAATGTATTTCTTGGAGGAGGTCGATGCCCGCTTGTTTGGAGGCCAGGTAGGAGAGTATCTTCCGTCATTTGATATAGTGTGTCAATCCATTGACATTAAGTGATATGACTGGAGCATGGTCCTTGTAAAGGAGGGGGAAGCAGGTCATGGTCACTCAAGTAGCACAGAAATGTAGCAGAACGGGGGCAAGTGGGCAGAGGGGATGAGGAAAGGGAGGAAGCGGCAAAAATAAGAGCGAGAAAGAGAAGTGGAATAGGGTGCTACGGTCCAAGTCTGGGCATGTGCAAACCCACCACACCCCTGTGAGTGGGTGGAAGGTGGAGCTCTCCGGGGGGGATGTAACCAGCACAAGGAGGGCAATGGGTGGGAGGAGGGTTGATGCAAAGAGCAGCTGGGAAAGACCTACTTTTGTTGGGGGCTCTATGCCTCAAGTTCAGCTGCTCGCCGTTCGGGGTAGAGAGGTCATGTGGATGGAATGCAGGCACCTGGTATGCTGCTGTGAGTAGAAGCATCTAGGGGAGGGTAGGGTTCTCTATTTGGCCCAAGGGGGAGGGTAGACTCGACTGACCGCTCAAGGTACTAAAACCCTGGAGGGATGGTTAAGGGGGGACAATAGAAAAGGAGAAATAAGATCTCAGAGGGGTGATAACATTCAACCTTTAAGATAACATACTACAATAACAAGGCACACAGTAAAGTGTGGCAACACTCAGCATCTTCATCCATCACCTGCAGATAGTTGCAACTGGGATCTGGCACTCGGCCCCTGGGTCGGCTTCAGGGGCGATCTGGATTTGTCTCTAATATAGTGTAAGCTCAGACATGCTTTTGATGGCTCTGTCCCATTTGGCCTGCTTACAGAAGACTTAGTCTGGGGCTAAGCCAGTATGATTGGAGAGTGTCCTGTCCAGTTGAGAAGCGAGTCTGGAGTCCCATGGGGTGGAGGGGTCAAGTCCACCCTGCCGAACTCCAGGCTGTCAAGGAAGCGGGCCAGGTCTTCCAGGTCAGTGTAGTCCTTTGAGACCATCCATTGTGATCCATATGGTCGCTGATTTAAGGAGTCCATATTTGATGTGCCATTTGTGTAACTTAGGCCGCAGTGCCAGGAAAACCTTCCCTTTGACGATGATCTCCACCGAGAAGTCAGCCATGAAATTTAGATTGTGGCCCTCCAGGTTGTAGGGGCTGTGCTTCCATTCTGTTGAGAGGACTTGGTGGACCTTCTCCACTCATCAGATCACTTCAGGACATGTGGAAGACTCACAAGAAGGACTGTCATTGTGCCAGCCTTTGAAGTGGAGGCAGACCCTATACTACTCCCACATCTGGTTCTGGAAAGTTTCTAACTTCCCCTGTCAAGGCTCCAAGTAGGGTGTGCTGACAAAAGGCTGGTGTCAGGTTCCTTTGTGTGTGTGCTGAATGGGTCCTCTTGAAATATAAGAGGGGTAGGGAATAAATCCGTGCCAACCATCCTTGCAGGAAGATCCATCTGGTCAAAACACATAGGGCCATATGTACGACCATTCCAAATTGCGACTCGCAATTTGCGCTCAATTGCGAGTCGCAATTTGGAATGTACAACAGTGTCAGAGACATTGATTGCGATTCCCAATGGGGTCACAAAATGCGAGGCTCATGAATATTAATGAGCCACCCGCAATTTGCGACCCTATTGGGAATGGCTGGCCCTCCCAGGGATGGTGGACTGCTGGGCTCAGCAGACCTCCATGTCTGGGACTGCTTGTCAATAAAGCAGTTTTTTTTTTAAATGCAGCCCGTTTTCCTTAAAGGAAAGCGGGCTGCATTTAAAAAAAAAAAGAAACATTTTTGTTTCATTTTTTAAGGGCAGGCAGTGGTCCCTGTGACCACTGCCTGCCCTTAAAAAATATTTTTAGAGCCAATTTAAGCATGGCTAATGTTAAACTCGATTAACTGGAGTGTGTTACTCAGTGGGTCCCTCTCTCTGCGAACAACTGGTTCCGGGGACTCCAAACTCGGGGTATTGAGGGATTTTAAGACACTGGGATCTGAAAGGTCCTGATGAATGCTGTTGTGACCTGTAATTGTGGGCATGTGTCAAGCAGCAAAAACATGTCGACAACCTGGCAGTAAGGAGGGGTGAAGGAACTCCTAATACTTTCCTGTCACCACCATCCTTCACTTTTTTAATCCTAGTCAGTGGATCTAGGAATAAATTGTTTACTAAAGATACCACTGAACTAGTTTTAACCTTCACTGCACTTTTTCTTTCGGTGATCCCAGGATCCATTACCTATATTATTTTAAGTGTTTGTATTGTCTTCCCCTCCCTTTTGCTCCACCCCAGGCATTGGTCTGCGCAGGGGTGTATGGAAGCAAGCCCGAAGATGAAGCATGTCACAATTTGTTGAGTGAGGGCAGTATTTTTTCACTAAGCATGTGCCACCTCTCTCTAAGAGAATCATACACACTACTCCTCTCTGTGTGTGTTACAGTTGTGATTGGGGAGGCTGGAGTAGTGGTTGTGTTTTGCCTCTCCCCTCTTCTTGTGTGTGAGAAACAGGACAAAAAAATGCCAACTTTCTGAAAGATCTATAATAAGGATTGGGTTAACCTGTACACCATTGTGGGCTTGGGTAATACACTGTTTCAGGTAGAGGTGCCTACAAGGAATATTATTTTAACATCAATTACATTTCTTTTAGGCAATGTTTATGAATGCTCTCAAATTACCATCCTGACAAATCAATTTAAACTAAAAAATAATAAGGTAACTTAGTAATGAATTAATCTTTAGAACAAAAAAAACAAAATAGGGTATATTTATTTTTTGAACAAATTTATATTACAGTCATAAATTGTATATCTTTGTCATCAATGAACCATTTGTTCTCTGAATCTTTGATTGTTATCCTCTACGTATTGGCCTAATGGCAGTATAATTTTATATATCTTTATTGTTTCTTAATTTCTGTGACAGATGATGATTTGACATTAGTGATGATATAAAGCAAATGGTTTGCTATGTAAAACTTCAATATTGCATATTTTAAACATATAATTGAGAGCTCCGGATTGATATACGAACAAATGATAAGAATCATGATAAACACTTCCTCTGTCACTGGACTCCTACTGATTCCTGCACAGAATATACAACCTGTTTCCTCCCTATACCTTTTCTCTCTTCTCAATATATAACTATAAGGTTGAATACAGGAATAATATTGTTTAAGTATTGGCCTGACCATAAATTACGGACAGACCATGGTCAACCCACACTAGTTTCATTTTTGGATCTAGGTGATTAAACAAAATACAGTCATAAGATCAACAATATCAACTATTTAAGACTGACATACATCGAACGGTCTCAGATTAACATCAGACTATTTTTCTTACTTTTTCTCTTTCGTATTTTTAAGACTTTTTTGGATTCATATCACTACCCAAATCTAGTGAAATTCCATTGAATTCAGACTGTTAACATTATGAATACACAAAGTGACTTTTTACAAATTACCAACTGCTATGGCCCCACTCCAATATGGCCGCCATGAATGAACGCTTATCAAGCGTCTTTCCGACTCGTCAGTATGCAGCTTCCGGCTTGACTGCGGGCAGCCAAATGCGGACGAGACGCCTCGTCTACACGTCGATTGAGTACGGCGGTTCAAAAGAAATAAGTAAGTTTATATTGTGTCATTTGATTTAGGTGAAAATAATACTACACTAACTTTAAACACCTAGGTTAATTCCATTTTTCGTTGTTTTGTCTCAGCCTCACAACAGAAATAATTGAATACCACCCAACATAGAGATTGGTTGACAACATGCTGGTGAAAATATGCTTTGGATAATTTAAGTAAGACATTTACTTTCTTCATATATTTAATGAATGTTTTTAAGTTTACACATATTGATTCATTCTACATTAGGACATATCAACCAACTTTCGATTCGGTTATGAGAACCAAGACTGTACCTCTTGCCACTCAGGGTTTGTCTAGTCTAATACACCTTGTTTAAGAAGATGAGAACTAAGATGAAACTTTTTAGTGTGGATTCTTTGTTCTTTATTTCATCCAAAATTCGATGAGAGTAAAATTTAGATTAATTCCATTGAGTCAGTCTTCCAGCAGAAACTCTACAAGAATGGATTGCCAAATATCAGGATGGCAATTTTGATGTATTAATAAATCTCTAGTGACCTGCAAACATCGGTTGTTTTCACCATAGTCACTGACTTTTTGACCTTCAAACTACAGCAGTAATAAACCAGTATTTTTCTAGACTACATATTTAAAACTCACGTTTTGGATTACTACAGGTTGAATTGATTCAGATACCAACCATTAAAAGAAATACTGATGGAAATTTTTACCAGTAAGATTTCGCTATTAAACCAACACAATGGTGAAGGACCTATCCCATGAAATTTGGTGATTTCTTCTTCCTCTTTCCAAATCTGGTCCACTCTGTGGCATAAATGGTCTTTTTATCTTCTTTTTTCACAAACATTATTAAATTTAATTTCACTTTTTCCCCAAAACGTTTTGGGGTGTATTTTCTATTTTTGTGACTAGGTCCATCTAATAAATAATACGTTGCATTTGTAAATATTTCTTTTCAGAAGGGTCTGTATTCTTCATAGGAATTGCAAAGTCCTGAAGATGGTCTTATAGATGAATCACACAAAAGACGAAACATCGACACGTCAACCCATTTTTTCTATTCTACTAATGAACCTAGATGTTTATGAAAACCATGTCTAATTTATAGGCTGTTTTCATTAGGGTTGATTTTGAAATGGGTTTTACTATATTGGTGATGATGATTAATTAATGTATAATCTCCAGTCTCAATCACCTATGTATCTATGAGATATCTGTGTACCCTTCTCTTTATGACTGAAATATAAATTTGTACCAAAAAAATACACTCTATTTTGTTTTTTCTATTCTAAAGATTAATTCATTACTAAGTTGTCTTATTATTTTTTAGTTTAAATTGATTTGTCAGGATGCTAATTTGAGGGCAGTCATTAACATTATCTAAAAGAAATGTAATTGATGTTTAAATAATATCCCTTGTAGGCACCTTTACCTGATACAACTTTCTGAAAGAATCATTTTCAGAATTGTGACTTAAAATCCGACTTTACCATTAAAGAGGGGTTTAGATCACTATTCATTTTAGTGTAAACATCCTTTTCCTATCTGCTTACAAACTTAAGTTATCACTTATTAGGTGTAAAGAGATAACCCAATGCTATCCCCTGGAAGAGATAGACCTTGCAATAGTGAAAAACAACTTTAGGGGTTTTTCACTACCAGGGACATGTAATACTTAAACCCACAATTTCAGCTTTTGAAATACAATGCACCCTGCCCTTCAAGCCTTTAGGGGATACTTTAGGGGTGATTTATATGTATTAAAAAGGAAGGTTTTGTCCTGGCAAGAGGTATATTTTGCCAGGTCGACAATGGCAGTTTAAAACTGCACTACAGACTACAGTGGCAGCTCTGAGATGTTTTAAAAGGCTACTTTGATGAGCAGCACAATGAGTGCTGGAGGCCCACTAGTAGCATTTAATTTACGGCCCTGGGTACAGGGAGTACCAATTGAAGAGACATACACATAAACTAAATATGCCAATTATGTGTAGGCCAATTGTACCATTTTTAAGGAAGAGAGCACAAGCACTTTAGAAATGGTTGGCTGTGGTAAAGTGCACAGAGTCCTAAAGCCAACATAAATGAATTAAGGAAAACAGATGGGGTAAAGGCAAAACATTTGAAACACTACCACCAAAGGGTTCCAGGTCAAACATGGGGTGAAGGACCCCTTCCCACTGTGAAAGACTGGACATCCAATCCAAGATTCTGCAGTAACACGACAGGCATTTACACATCAACTCCCACTACACACCTGAGGGACATATGGGTCCTATTGTCAACTCAACTGTTGGAAAGAGGGAATAAAACAAAATAGCCTATGCGATTTGTTACAGATAGCCATATTTGCCTGAGACTGTCTTCCTGAGATGCTGTAACTTGCTATTGTTTGTATTGCACTAAAAATTAAATACATGTATTTATACGTACATATATACATGTAGATATAAAAATGTGTGTGTATATATATATATATGTATAAAGATAGATAGATAGATAGATAGATAGATAGATAGATAGATAGATAGATAGATAGATAGATATATGACTGATTTCATGGAGGGTCTGTTCTTTCTTTTATTGTGTGGTTGTTTTACATTCAGTGTCAATGAATAGGGCAACAATGGATTTGCCCATTTGGACCCAATTGTGAAGTACAACTGTGATTATATGTAATCAATGAATTTAGTCCATGGGTTAGTATTGCATTGAAATGCTTGAAACTGTGCATAATGCACTAATGTAGTGGAGTTCCACCAAACACAGGGTTGTAGAAGGTGTTTCTTCAGTATTGACCCACTTGCGCTCAATTGTGCAATCCAACTGCAATTCAACTGTGATAATATGCAATGAATGACTTAGATTCATGATTTATTAATCTTAAATGTCTAATTTGTGCATAGATGAATTCTAAAATGTATCACGTTTGATTTAAGTGAAGTGCTGTGCAGCGCATGGTAAGACACTGTGTTTCTTCTATTTCCATGATGGCACATTGTTTAAAACTGCCAAATAACAAGAGAGATGCCCCACGTGCCAAAGGGACAGGACGTAATATTGTCAAACAAGAATAGAAATTCCCTTTGGTAACTAAAATAAAAATAATATTTCAACCATTCATCTCAATTATACCACAACCCATTCATCTCAATCATATGGAGAACCAATAAGTCTATATTTGCAATGCCACAAGACCGCTACTAAGTGTTAATGGAATGTCACCTATATTTTATTAAAAACATTGAAACCATTAGGAATTGCTCATCATACAAAATCTATATCCATAAATCAACATATTGTTAAAAAAAACATATATCATTATTCACATTCATATTTTAAATAGACATCAAGTTGATTTGTGCAGAGGGAGATGCAGAAACACAAATTTTTATATTGAATATAAAAACAAGTATTAAGTCACATAAGCATCATATGTACATCATATCCAAATATAAAAACAGTTAAAAATGTATTTTTCCTCCAAACGAATATAAAGATAAAACAGGAGAGGAGAGAAACAAACAACAAGAACGACAGTACACGTATTAGTGGTTCGTGGACTAATCCAGATCAAAAAACTCAAATGCCAGACATGTATATAGTCCAAGTGTTATTATCACGATGACTTGCTGGTACACTGGATTTAGTTTACCCCAGGCGTCGCCACGTTTCGGTGGTACTTGCAGGATAATGGCCACCTTTATCAAGACAGATATAGTGTGTATCTCCTTTTACAGTCTTCAAATAAATGCCTATGTATAAATAGACAATGATTACTGACTATACACATAGTCCTAAATTTAGCAATACTCAAATATTTTTTTCTCTATCAACATTAGATGCTCCCCCAGTGAAAATACATAACAACAGCATATATTGCCCAAGAGGTGTGTTGTGGCACTCCTAAATATAGATAGTGCTAACTCCTATTCCTTAGAACATGATCACTTACAAGCATATAAACCAGTTGTTGACAACTCACATGACCATCATCCCATTTATGCTATTCAATACAGCCAAATCATATTGCCTTAATTTCATTCGTTCATACATAGATACCATCTAACTTTCCTTTTATGTGTTGGGATCACAACTCACCCAAATCAAATGTGGCAAATGTCCTAGAAGCATTAGTATTCCTTTATTGCGAAATAGGTCCACTGTGTATTATAGTGATATCCTCCTCATCATACAGTCACGTTGTGAATGTTCTGTTTATGAAAAAGATTTTTTAATATAAAAACACTTGATAAAAAATGTCTGTTTCTGCATCTCCCTCTGCACAAATCAACTTGATGTCTATTTAAATATGAATGTGAATAATGATATGTTTTTTAACAATATGTTGATTTATGAATTTTGTATGATGAGCAATTCCTAATGGTTTTAATGTTTTTAATAAAATATAGGTGACATTCCATTAACACTTTTGTCTTGTGGCATTGCAAATATAGACTTATTGGTTCTCCATATGATTGAGATGAATGGGTTGTGGTATAATTGAGATGAATGGTTGAAATATTATTTTTATTTTAGTTACCAAAGGGAATCTATATTCTTGTTTGACATTGTTTAAAACTGACACGATGATACCGCATGTGTTGTGTGATCAAGGCTGTCAGTGGCAGCCGAAATGCGTTACGGCATACTTTTGGCAAATAAATTAGATTATAAGCAACATTTGGTGTCTGCATCAATCCCGTGGAAAGAATGGCAAGTTGTGGATTGACAGTGTTGTTACATTTATGGAGTTGCTATTTCTGTGGTGCAGACCCCCTCTGTGTAGGCTAGTGGCTTTCAGCCATGTGTCTCACTGCTACCTGCTGTGAGCTGACTACGATTCAGTGAAGAAAACAGCTGTGAGTCCCCCGTGCTGGTGATATCCCTGAGTGCAAGCAAAGATGCTGCGGAGAGTCGGAGGGCTCACCTGGTTTTTCCGAACTGTGGCCAGGTGAGAGAAGTATGAGAGAGGAGGGCATTGTGTTTGCAATTGGCTTGGTTTGAGATTCATAGTCGCCGTAGCCGAAACTACATTGAATGTTGCCATGTCAGCCAATATGTTGCGCGAATGAGAGGAAGTGATGGAAAAGATGTTCAGTGATGAACCTTTGCTCAGTGAGACAGGGGCCACATTTGAAGTTGAAAGCAGCCCCAACGGACATGATGTTCATAACAAATTGAAAATGCTTGAAAAACTGAGATGGACCGAGCAAACAAAATGGTGGGACCCTAAGTCCCTGCAGAAATACCTGGAAGTGGGACGTATCCCTAG
Source organism: Calotriton arnoldi (assembly GCA_963921515.1). Classification (NCBI taxonomy): domain Eukaryota; kingdom Metazoa; phylum Chordata; class Amphibia; order Caudata; family Salamandridae; genus Calotriton; species Calotriton arnoldi. The sequence goes on along the minus strand of CAWUFW010002636.1, from coordinate 1,844,440 downwards.
GGGGCTTAGGATACTAATTGCACTAAGCTTTGAGAACTCCAATCCATACATGCTTTGCAAATGGGCTGAAAGTAACCTTGAAGCATCCAACAGGCTAATACGCATTCTTGTCAAATATGCAGATAAAGATAGAACCAAGCTGCAGCAACAGATTGATGCACTTAACCTTGAGCTTGATGAGGATCCACAGCAGGAACCTATCAAGAAATACAGAGAAGACACTGATGCGTGCTTTAACAAATATTAGGAAATCATTAAGGCGCATAAACCGCCCCATAAAATTCTGAGAGACAAGCAAAATTATGACAGAGGTCACATTTTGACGTTTGCCCAATGTTTTGACCTCCTAGCTGGCTGTTGTTTGTCTTTCTTCTTTTCTGCTCGCCTAGCGCCTTGACACCTTTTGGTTTAGTGCGCTCTATAAATACTATCCTATCCTATCCTATTAAGCGCCAGAAGCTCATGGAGGGCAATAGGTCTCTGCAAGAGCAGAAACCAGCTGATATGGAAACTGAATTAAGTTCAGATTTTGATGCTGATACTGATGATAGTGCCAAAAACACTGGCATGTCAGGTGTAGGAACCAGTGTAAAGACATCCATTAAAGAAGAGATGGATTTTTTAAGGCTGGACGTCAAACCTTAAGGCCTTGAGATCTAAGGCACAAAAGCGCAAAAGGAGGAGGCCCAAGCAACGCAGCCGACTCGCAAACAAAACCCAATCCAAAGAAATAATGGAGGAAGAAGTAATGCATTTGGCCAATACTCAATCCATACTTAATTTGTCACACATTACGTTGAATGAAGCAGGATAACAAATTCTCTCTTTGGGCCTGTCGTTATGCCCTGAGAGTTCACTTAATTATTGTCAAAGGAAAAATGAGTAGACATCTTCAAGTTCATCCACAAATAATGGATGTATGTCGAGACAAGAAACAAGCAAAGACACCAATGAAAAGCACTCAACATCATCAAAGCTTGAAAGATATGGATCTATTAAAGGAGCACACCGAGCTAGAAAATGAGTGCTTAGGAAACATAGAGCCTTTGTCACTCTGAGCAAGCTTTAGTTGACATGCATCAGTTGGAAGTTTTGGGTGAAGCAGAATCGCTGTTTAGACCTGCCTCCATATTTCTACCTGTCTCTTCGCAAGATTCAGTGGAAGTTTTTAATGAGATATTGATCGAAGGGGTCAAGAAGGTATACAAGGCTGCTAACAACAAAGAGACCTCTCAGGATGTGCATCAGAGGAAATATCAAGCCTTAATCAGAAAGCTGTGAATCACAACAGCATAGTTATAAGAAATTCTAATAAAGGTGGCAACATTGTCCTCTGGCCAGTAGATGCATACATAAAAGAGGCATATAACCAGCTGGACATTGTTGAATGTAACGCTAGATGTAATCATAGCAATAGAATCCAAGTGAAGACGCAATTAAAGTCTGAACTAACCGAGGGGTGAAAAATGGCTTACTTGGTCAGGATGTGTACATGTTTCTACGCAACAATCATCCCAAGATACCCGTCATGTATTTAATCCCTAAGGTGCATAAAGACCTGTTATGCCTCCTGGTAGGCTGATAACATCTGCAGTGGTGGCCTGTGTGAAAACACGTAAAAATACATTGATTATTTTTTTACAAGATTATGTTCAGAACTTACCATCATTTATAAAAGATACTAGGGATTCCTTGAAAATCCTTTATGACATTCCATGGGATGACAACTATTTGCTCATGTCTAACGATGTAACAACATTATATACGAGCATTCACCACCAAGAGGGCGGTAGAGCATTTTCTGAAAAGTCGTCTGTTGAAATTGTACAGACACACACAGATGATACTAGTAATGATACGTTGGTGTCTTCAAAAGAATTATGTTTTGTTTGACAATCAATTGTTCCATCAATTGTGGGACATGGCGATGGGCACCTGTTTCGACCCCAGCTATGCATGTCTCCATATAGGCTGGAGGGTGGAACAGGTGCTCCGCAATGACCACAAAGTAGCAAGAGAAGAACATGTGATCATTTGGTCACATTTTATCGATGATTTATTTGTGATGTAGTGAGGTTCTGTGGAAAGTGCAATGAAATTTGTTGAGGAAATCAATGTCAATAATTTAAATTTGAACTTCACCAGTGAAATCAGTGAATCCAGAATACATTTTTGGGATTTGGAGGTTTTCAATGCAAATAACAAAATTGAGACCAAATTGTGCAGAAAAAAGACTGCAAGCAACACAATCTTGCATACTTTAAATCCTTCAAATTACAGCACCTCAAAGCAAGTATCCCTTATGGCGAAATGCTTCGAGCTAAGCGTGTCATGATTCGCTCCCTGTGCTCTCATGCCCACCACCAGGGGGCCATATAGTGTGACTTTCCAGTGTTCTAATAGGCTTCCAGACACTCCCCTGCATGCATATCCTGACTTCCAGCCATATGGACACTATTTGGGAATTGGCATCCATTCCTAATCCATGTCGGGTTTTGTGGAAGCCAGCCTACTCATGCTGGAAACTCCATTACTTATAATCCCCTTCTCACTGCTCCATCTCCACCCCTGCACACCAAGGATGGGTGGAGGAATTCAGCTCACCAGTGGCTGGCTGCTGCTAGCCTGCTCACACCTGATGCACATGATTGTTGTGTGCTCTCTTAAGCCCCAGCTCCCTTCAGTCCAGCGTTGGTCATTGTAGCCTTGTACCGGTGAGACCGACTCTTGTTTCCTGAGCATTTGATATCCTTGTTTCCAGAGTTTCTGAGCAATAGTTATTTCTTGTGACTGAGCTGTAGCTGTTTTCCTTGTTTCTGAATTAGTACTGCCTGCATTGCTACCTTGCCTCCTGAGCCTTAACATTCCTTGTTTCTGTTTCTGAGCTATAGTTTTTCCTTGTTCCTGAACTAGCACTGCCTTCAGTGCTACCTTGATTCCTGAGTTGTAGCGAATTCATTGTTCCTGAACTAGCACTGCCTTCAGTGCTATGATGATTCCTGAGCTGTAGCTAATTCATTGTTCCTGAACTAGCACTGCCTGCAGTGCTACCTTGACTTCTGAGCTTTAGCTAAATTCTTGTTCCTGAAACAGCACTGACTTAAGTGCTACTTTGTTCCCTTGATTCCCTAACCAGCACTATTGTAGTATATCTTTGTAGCCTCTCCTTCTGTATATCCTTTTTCAGTCCCTGCCTTTCTTCCCATTTCCTTGGTTCCAGTTCCTAGTTTGCTGTCTTTCTATTCCAGCTGTCTTGCTACTAGTTTCTGTGATGTTTGTTACTTGCTTTCCGCCAAGTGTGCCCTGTGAATTCTTCCTTTTCTGTTAAGCACTCCTCTTTGCTAGCTCCTTGTCTATCATGCTTGTGTTTAGTTCTACGCCCTTGCTCTTACTGCCTTGCGTGTTCCTGTCTGATCACCAGGACCCGTGGGTACAGCTGAAAGCCTAGGTGGTGTTTCTTGTTTACTGTGAGTATTGTGTTTGAGTTGCATTTATAACAACACCATAGGTATCAGCTCCACAGACCCTGCTTTTTCCTTCTATATCCTAAATGTGGGTATTTATATTCAGTATCTGTCACAGCAATTGTGGGTGAGGAACTTACTGAACTTCAGTCTAACCGTGTGGAACTCCAGAGTGCTTTACCCCACATTCCCAGTATTGTTGTTATATATATGTCTTATACATCCATCTTGAGTGTTAGTTATTCTGAATGCTAAATTGCCTCTTGAGTGCCTGTCCTTCCTGAGCCTTAACTCTCTTATTCTCATGTACAGAGCTTCCTCTTTGGATTCCCTTTCTCTTTTGACTTGCTGTGTGATTGTTGGCAGCTCTGTACCCAGTATTCTGCCTACTTTGTCTTCCCTGCCACCAGTCCTTGCCAGAGTCTCCGACACATGCCAGTGTCCCCGACTGAGTCGGGACAAAGCGCAATTGCAGTAGCTGCGCCGATGTCACTCAGGCACTCACAGACCCACATAGGCACTCATACACCCACTCATACACCCACTCGCAGTCCTAGGCAGCATTGAAAGACCCACTCACGGACCCACTTAGGCACTCACAAACCTACTCACAGACCCACACACAGTTCTATGCTGGCACTTTCACACCTACTCAGAGTCCCACACAGGCAGTCACACACTTACTCACAGCCCCATGCAGCCACTCATAGACCCACTCACAGAATCATGCAGACACTCACACACCTATTGACTGAGCCACACAGTTATTCACACATACCCAGTCACAGACCCACACAGGAACTCTTATACCCACCTACTCCCAGACCCACATAGCCATTCACACACCCACTCACAGATCTACACAGGCTGTCTCACACCCACTCCCAGGCAGACAGTCCCACCCACTCACAGACCCATGGAGGCGCTCACAGACCCATTCACAGACCAACACAAGCACTCATAAACCCAGTCACAGACCCATGTAGGTACTCACAAACCCATTCACAGACCCATTCAGGCACTCAGAGACCCACCGACATCAGATGCGCCCCCACTTTGCACATCTTCAGGAAGACTCTCAAGACCTGGCTCTTCGACTGAACCAGAGCTGCTCTCCACCTTCCCCCCCCAGGGCCTTGAGACCCTGAGGGGGGAGTAGTTGCACTTCAAACCCCCTGATTGATTGATTGATTGAACAGAAGGACATATATTCCTCCTGCCACGAAGCCTGTTGCTTTACAAAGTATCACTCTGTTTCATTAACAAAGTCAGTATGTTAGGCTTCTTACCTCCATCCCCCAGGAAAAGAATGACAGGAGTTATGACCTAATAAGCCAACATCAGACTCTGATGTGGTTGCATATCTGTAGCGGTCCTCTGTAGCTCTAGTAGAATGCTCTCTATGGAGCTTCCACAGGTTGTAAACGTCTGCTTCTTCAGGCCACTGTTGCATTGTGTCCTCTACTGGGGCACTACCCTGCCTTTCATCATGCATGTATCACCTTCAACTCATGGTGTGCATTTGGGTCTTTGGCTGTGATCCTGTTCAGTTTGTCATCATAAAGTCATCTCTGCCAAGATGCGAGCAGGTTTGTTGTGCTGTCCCTGGGTGCCTAAGTCTCTTCTTTACAAACCATCCTGGATTCACCAGCTTGCGGCTAATTTTTCTCAGCTGATGGATACGATTAACAATCATTACTTCACCGACAAGTGCCTGGGAAGATGATCATATTATACAGTAGAGCAGCATTTTATTTCTACTGTAATTAAATGCAGGCCTGACTTAATCTGCCTTCAACTGTATTCAGCATAACTCTGCATTCAGTTTTCCTCAACTTTCTCAGGTAATACAAATCTTCAAGCACAAAGAAAAGTTATTTTAGAAATAGGAAGGACCACTTCAGTTGCTGCAGAATAACTCCCGTTTTGTGAAAACATTGTCTGTGTTCTTTTAGAACAGGAACTTCAGCAATTACCAGTTAAATTTAGGATTCTCTTTTATTTTGAATTTATGTACTGAACATTGCTGTTAATAAGGTTATTCTTACTAAATCACTCTTACAGCTGCACAAAAATGTGGAGAATGCTATTTTAGCTGAACTATACACTTAGCTTGTGAAGAACCCTACTTAAAGAGTGAAGTGGAGTGCTTCAGAACAGCTGAACAGTGCCACCAGAGAGAAATAAAATGCAGCTTGGCCTCAATGAGAAAGATTTATTGGAAACCGTGGGAGCATTATGCACAGTTATGGACACCCAGAAGGTTTAAATGAACTTGGGCGGTCTGCTAAGCAGTGTGGTGATTAATAAACAAACTAATAATTGTTTGCATGTTTTTTATTTATAGAAGCACACAAGGCCAAACTTTAACAGCCCCTCGGCACGATAAAAACAGTGCATTTGTGGGTTTGTGTGAACTTCTTTGGCCCCAGAGCCTTGCTGTTCGTGCTTGAATTGTGCCATGAAACATTATAAATACATTATCTATATAAATACATTATCTATATATCTATATCTATCTATATATCTATATCTATATATAACTATCTATATATTCACTTAAAAAAAACAAAGGTTACAGGGATGTTATAGTTAGGCTGGCATTTCACTCGTACAAAACCAGAGGAATTCAGCTTTCATAGTTACCTGAGTTAACTCTAACTTGCGCCCCCGCAATGCACTGCTTATGACCTCACATATTACAGGGAGACAGCGTTTACAATGCAGTCATCACATCGCAGTTCCTTTACAACGCGGTTGTTACAACGACCACGTTGTTAGAACGTGATGCCTTTACAACGCAAGTCATTAGATCGACTTGCTGTAGGGGGCGCTCTAACATAAGGAATAGTATAATTTACTATTCCAACACCTTCCCTACTGTTGCGCAGGCTGGAGTTGGAATAGTAAATTATACTATTCCTAAATCCAGCGCGCCCCCTACTGCAAGTCGATCTAATGACTTGCGTTGTAAAGGTATCGCGTTCTAACAATGCGGTCGTTGTAACGACCGAGTTGTAAAGGAACGCAATGTGACAGCATGCGTAGTAACATGCTATATTCCATATTACATCACTCATGACATGGTCAGTGACATGACTGATGACATCACTGATGACATCTCAAATGACATCACTGATGACATCAGTGATGACATCATCCAGTGACTGTGATCTTTTAAAAAAGGTTTATGAGTGTTAAATATAAATACCTAGGTGTATTGGTGAATCAGTGGGTATATGAGTGACTGTTTGGATGACTGAGTGGGTGCATGACTGACTGTATAAGTGAGTGATTAGGTGTCTCAGTGTATGGATGAGTGTCTGATTGGGTGAATGTATCTGTCTATCAGTTGATGTCTAAGTGGGTGTATGAGTGTGATAATGGCAGCAGCGTCCAGTGCAAGTAAGAGTGGTAGGGAGGTGGGCCGGGGGGGGGGGATTTTGACAGACGAGGAGGGAAAATTAATTATTTATTTAATTTTCCCTCTTGGTCGTCTGTTGAATCCCCCCAACCCAGTCCCAACGCCCCACTGCTCTTACCTGCACGGGTCGCACCTAGTTAGTGGGTACGTGAATGGCTATATGGGTGATTGATTGGTTGACTAGCTCTATGGTTGTCTGGGTGTCTGTGTGGGTGAGGAGGTGTGTGACTGCCTGTGTAGATGAGTGAGTGGGTGAGTTAGTGGCTGTATGGGGTAGTGAGCGTGTGTGTGAGAAGATGTATGGGTGAGTGTGTATCTGTATGGCTATGTTAGTGATTGAGTACTTGTGTCAGTATGGGTCAGTAACTGTGTATGTGAAAGGCAGTATAGCTGAGTGACTGGGCATATAAGTGACTATATGTTTGAGCGAGTGAATGTGAGAGTGGCTATATGGATGAGTACATGCTTCTGTCACTGACTGTATAGGTGAATGAGTATGTGTTACTATTTGTATGAGCAAGTAAGTGGATGCATATGTAACTGTTTGGGTTAGTATGTACCTGTATGATTGACTGTGTGGGTGAGTGTGTAGGTGTGTGAGTAGTTCTATGGGTGACTCACTCAGTGTGTGAGTGCCTGTATGGGTATATGAGTGGATATGTCAATGGCTGTATTGATGACTGCACGGGTGTATGAGTGGCAGTATGGGTGAGCAAGTGGCTATGTGTATAGATCTATGAATTAGTAAGTGGCTGTGTAAGTACTGGTATGGCTCTGTCAATGGGTTTGTGAACGGTTGTGTGGGGGTGCAGGGGGTGTTTAAAAGATTCTATAGGGGTGTGAGTGGGTGCGTCAGAGATAATGTGGATGATGTTATCACTGATGTCATCAGTGATGTCATTTGAGATGTCATCAGTGATGTCATCAGTCATGTCACTGACCATATCATGAGTGATGTAATATGTGAGGTCATAAGCAGTGCATTGCGGGGACGCAAGTTATAGTTAACTCAGGTAACTATAATGGCTGACTTTCTCTGGTTTTGTATGAGTGAAATGTCAGCCTATTTCGATTTCGGCCCAGGGACCCCATCCCCCAGGGATAAGGCCTATGTTCATATTTTTAATTATAAAGGGGAGGAGGGGCCATGCGGCCCCCCTCCCACAGGCCATTTTCGGCCCCGGGGACCCCATTCCCCGGGGCATGGACATCTCCTTTGAGACCGCAGGGGGAGCCTCATGGCCACCGTGGTCCCGGCCTGCTCTAGTCTCCTGCGGGAGCCAGCATTGCTTTTTATCCCCAAGGAGCTGCTAAGATGCAGCTCCCTGGGTGTAAAAAGCAAAGTGCACCACTTTGAAAGAGCAAAATGCTCTCACTTGTTCAAAGTGGAGCACTTGTTTGCTATGGGATGGCGGGAGCAGTGCTTCCGCCATCCTATAGCAAACTGCATTGTCCCGGGGATGGGCACCCCAGGACATTGCTGGAGCCGGCCCTGCCGGGTGACGGACCCTAGGGCCATTTACAACTCTAGGAGGGGGGCCTCGCGACCCCCCTTGTATTTGCAAAATAGCCCCAGGGAGGTGGTGGTCCCCGGGGCAGCGGGAGATGCATGGCCCCCCACATTTCAGTATAGCGCCGGGGAGGAGGCGGTCCCCAGGGCTGAGGGAGGGGCTGCATGACCCCACATTAAAAAACATTAGCCCCAGGGAGGTGACGGTCCCTGGGGCTGCTTGGGGGGCTCCAGCCCCCCCATGCAATATTTTTGTAATAAAGCTGGGGAGGTGGCAGTCCCCGGGGCTGCGTGGGGGGCCAGAGCAGCGGGGGGAATCAGTGAGTGGGTTTGTAAGTACTGGTATGGGTGTGTCAATGGTAGTGAGAAAGTTGGAGTGGGTGTATGAAAGGCTACATGGGGTGTGAGTGGCTGCATCAGAGATTCTGTGGATGATGTCATCAGTGATGTCATTAGAGATGTCATCAGTGATGTCACTGACCATGTCATGAGTGATGTAATATGTAAAATCATAAGCAGTGCATTGGGGGGAGCGAGTAATAGTTAGCTTAGCTAACTATTACTACTGAATTTCTCTGGTTTTGTATGAGTGAAATGCCAGCCTAACTATAACGTCCCTGTAACCTTTGTTTTTTTCAGTGAATCTCTAAGGGTAATTGTTAACTACAACGTTCCTGTATCCTTTGTTTTTTTCAATTTCTACTTTTTTTCAATTCTATTTCTTAATTGTAACGTACATTTTTTTTACAATGAATCTCTAAGATTTTCGTACTTTCTTTCTATAATTAGATATTGTGTATTATATCTATATAATACACCACTCATTTTTTGATTTCATATGTGCTTATCAGAAAATACATTAATAACTGGTTTTATTTAACAATTTTGTAAGTCGGCACAGTATTGCTGCATTTACTGTGGAGATTGTCATCTGTAAACGTATTTCACATACTGAAAAATACACTTAAAGAATTTTTTTTAATAAAGTTTAACTCTAAATATTTAGTAAAATATTGCTTTAACTTTTCTTTCGATGATCAATTTAGAAGAAAGCCACCTTCACAAAAACAAAATTATATTCGCGACTACAGACATCACCGCGATGACGTCGGTAGTCGCGAAGAGCGCATGGTTTATACAAAGTGTAAAACATATATACAGGCATATTCTACAGTATATTTAACAGTAGAGCTTTATTAGTGTTCTTTTCAAACTCATATTTTTGTAGTGAGTTTCCAGATCAATCGCCTTCAAACACTATTTTCTGTTTCCTCGAAGACAGCGCAAGACGCGATGACGTCGAGTTTAGTATAGCTATTTACTATTATAGTATTAAAAGTTCTGCTTTTCTTTCCAATTTTAAAGAAAACTACTTTAAACTTGTATTTTGTATTTCCACTTCACCCGGGAACCGCAACTATTTCGGTCATGGTGAATATCACATGACCAGGAAAGAACGGAATTTCATTCGATAATATACTTTTCAGCAAAATCAATAGAAAGTACACACCCACTCCTCCTTCTGGAATCTTCTTTCATAGAACTTCATTCTGAGCAAGTGTATTTATTTTTGCTGTGCAATCTTTTTGGCCTTTTTATCTATCAGAAATGGCAACACAGCAAAGAGAGGGGGGTCAGCATGAACAACAGCTGGACCAGGATGTGGAGGAGGTGGAGACTGAAGATTTTGAAGAAGAGGAACCTCCACAAAAGAGAGCCAGTGTGGCATGGACTTTTTTTTACAATCCCATCAGGGGAATCAAAAACAGCTGCCAAACTTGTGCAATGCACAATCTGCAAGAAGACCCTCTCTAGAGGGACAAACAAGAAATATTCACGTGGGACAATGTTAATGTTATACCATCTAAAGACCTATCATAAAAAACCTCTCCATCTGGCGATCAAGCAGAGGGAAGCCGGAGGACCATCTACTTCAGTGGCAGCAGCAACAATTCCTGGTCAGAAAGTCCCTTCTGAGGTGCAGACTACTGCAACAGATATGGCTTCAGAGTTGTCAAGAATGGCCACGTATTGCATGAACTGTAGTGTTGTCATAAGTGCTGGTGAGCAGTGTCTTACAGCTATTCGCAATGCTGCAAAGCAGCATACATACAAATTTGTTCCCCCCTTTTATATGTTTTGCACATTTTTCAGTGCATGTTTTTTCAATTCCTGCTGTCACAGTTGCCATTTTTGTTATTATAAAAAAGAACAACAACAATTTTAAACTTTCCAAAAGCCTTAAAAAAAAAAAGGTTACAGTTAAAAAAAAATAAAGTATGTATATATGTTGGAATGAGTGTACGACTGGTGTATGGATGATTGAATGAGTTCACCACTGGTGCATGAATGTTACAATGGGTGCAGCAGTGGTGCCTGATAACTCTGGGCATAGTTCGCGGAGTTGCACTACGCGGCACTACGCGAAGTGCAAAAATAACTCCACCGCACTACGCAGAGCTACGCAAGCGGCGGAGTACGATAGAAAAATGCCGTTTGCGGTGATTGCACAGTGCCGCATGCTTGTCCGCACTGTGCAATCATTGCGAACGGCACCATGCACAGCGCAAGCGGTCCCTGCTTTACTTTTCTGCCGCTCGAGTAGATTTTTACTCGAGCGGCAGCTTTCTCAACGCGAACGGGCAGTTTCTCATTGCTAGCTGTCGCGAGCATACGCGACCACTCGCAATAGGTAACCTGACTCCCCCACGTTGAGAAATCTCGCCGGGATGTTGATTTTCCACGCTCGCGCTCGCCAACTTGATGTTGACGATCGCGAACGAGGGAAAAACTACGCTACGCAATGCGAAGCTGAGTTTTTCGGAACTCCGCGATCTCCGCGTAACGCGGAGTGCAGGAAACTCCGCAAACTCTGCGAGCGGAGCGGAGTTCACTGCCCAGGGTTAGTGCCTGAATGAATCTATGAGTGCAGAAGTAGTGCCTGAGTGATTGGATGAGTGCAAATATAGTGATTGGGTGATTGCATTTGTGCATGGGTAGTGCCTGAGTGAATGGATGAGTGCATGTGTAGTGCCTGAGTGAATGGAAGAGTACAACGGTACTGCCTGAGTGAATGGATGAGTGCATGGATAATGGCTGGGTGAATGAATGAGAGCATGGGTAGTGCCTGGGTGATTGGATGAGTGCATGGGTAGAGCCTGGGTGAATAGATGAGTGCATGGGTAGTGACTGCGTGAATGGATGTGTAGAAGGGTAGTGCCTGGATGATTAGATGTGTGCATGGGCGGTGCCTCGGTGAACAGATGAGTGTGTGGGTAGTGTCTGAGTAAATGCATGAGTGAATGGGTGAGTGCAAGGGTAGTGCCTGGGTGAATGGGTGAGTGCATGGGTAGTGCCTGGGTGAGTGGATGAGTGCATGCATAGTGCCTGAGTGAATGGAAGAGTGCATGCATAGTGCCTGAGTGAACGGATGAGTGGAAGGATAATGGCTGGGTGAATGAATGAGTGCATGGGTAGTGTCTAGGTGATTGGATGAGTGCATGGCTAGTGCCTGGGTGAATAGATGAGTGCATGGGCAGTGGCTGCATGAATGGATGAGTAGAAGGGTAGTGCCTGGGTGATTGGATGTGTCCATGGGAAGTACCTGGGTGAATGGATGAGTGTGTGGGTTTTGCCTAAGTGAATAGATGGGTGCATGGGTAGTGCCTGGGTGATTGTGTGAGTGCATGGATAGTGCCTGGGTGATTGGAAGAATGTATGAGTAGTGCCTGGGTGATTGGATGAGTGCATGGGTACTGCCTGGGTGATTGGATGAGTGACTGTGTGAGTGGATGAGTGCATGGGTAGTGCCTCAGTGAATGGATGAGTGCAAGTGTAGTGTCTGCATGATTGGATGAGTGCATGGATAGTGCCTAGGTGATTTTGAGAGTGCATAGATAGTACCTGAGAGAATGGATGAGTGCATGGTTACTGCTTGGGTGATTGGATTAGTGCATGGGTAGTGCTTGGTTGATTGTATGAGTGCATGAGTAGCACATAGGTGACTGGATGAGTGCAAGAGTAGCGCCTGGGTGATTGGATGAGTGCATGGATACTGCCTGCGTGACTGGGTGAGTGCATGTATAGTGCCTGGGTCATTGGATGAGTCCATGAGTAGTTCCTGGGTGAGTGGATGAGTGCATTGGTAGTGCCTCAGTGAATGGATGAGTGCATACATAGTGTATGGGTGTTTGCATAGTGCATGGGTAGAGTTTGGGTGATTGGATGAGTGCCCGAGTAGTGGCTGGGAGATTAGATGAATTCAAGTGCAGTACCTGATAGGATGACTGCTTATGTAGTGGCTGGATGATTGGACAAGTGCAACTGTTGTGCCTGGGAGATGGGATGAGCACATGAGTAGTAACTCAATAAATCCATCACTAGGTTAGTGATTTGACATACGTAATATATCTTGACATACAATATTTTTTTAGCAAAACTTTAATGCAAAATAGACAAATGGTTTACTGTTTTTTCCTGTTTTCAGCTTTCATACTTGTTCACTTTCAACAGTGCTTTGTATGAAGCAGCCGCGGTTCATGCAGGTAACAGCGGTGGGGCCGGGTAAGGGGGGATTTTGAAGGATGATGCCAAGGGAAAATTAAATAAATAATTAATTTTCCCTCAGCATCGTCCCTCAAAATCCCCCCTTACTCGGCCCCACCACCCCACCGCTGGTACCTGCACAGACCATGGCTGGTATGAAGACTCGTCATGAAACAGTAGGAAAAAACAATCAATGGATTGTAAAAAAAAAACAAATGTGCACAGTAGATCATTACAACTATGTCATACTGTTCACTGCACTCACTACAAGTAATACTGGCTTGCTGATAGGTTACTACCTTAATGAAAACAACTATATGGTAAAACTGTTTCTGATATTCTTATATCTGGTACAAAATGTACAATTGTGAAGCAGTCTTCATTTTTGCATATCCAACTGTAAACATCATTCATGTTAAGCCAAATGATGTCCAAAATGTTCTTAGTCCATGTATGAAAAACATAACTCATAGTACTACGTAGAAGTTGCTGTAGAAGAAACAAAAGGGGACTTTTTTTGTGGTGAAGAGACTTTTCACATGCAACTTAATGCTACTGGTATTATAGTACCTGCATTTACTTTTTATCTGTAGTAACACAATGTATAAATTCCTTTCCCACAGTTAAAAAGAGTCCTTCATTTCTAGCAGCTTGCTGTAGACAATACCCCGTATAGGCTAAATAATGTCTCAGAAACACATAATCCATATCTATGTCAACACAATACCACATTTTCTTATCCTAGATTCGCCTTAGACCTTCAGTTCTAGAAATAGCAGATATGAGTTTGGTAACTTTTTGGGTAGTCTTGATTTCAACGTCACTTGTATGTCATTACACTCTGTCCATCCTGTTTGACATCTTAAATATATTGTGTAGTGTCCAGAGGTTATATTAACTCCTTCATGAAATATGATTGCTATAGATGTGAAAGTTCTTTTTGAGATGGAAATATGTGCAGCTTTAAAGTTTGTAATTTCAGTTCCTAATTTAGTACCATCCACTCTGCATCATTGTAGCATGACTATGATATATTGATATATTTTCCATACCTCTGTAGAAAAAAAGTTTACCTAAGTTCTGATCTGCAGTTTGGACAGGTCATATCTTGATAGGCTTTTGTAGTTACATTTTCAAATGGCACAGCTTCGCAGTCTGGTAATGTCAAGTAGAGGAATCGTCCTGATTGATTTCAGTGCTAGACATAAATTCACAATCTTCACAGTTATGGGTCCATTTATAAGTTAACCCCTTCTGTGCGTTGGACGGCCGGGAGCCGTTCGACGCACCAGTGCTCGTGCGTCGGACGGCTCCCGGCTGTCCTCGCTCATGGTACAGGAAATCCCTCTGGTGCGGGCACCAGAGGGATTTCGATTCTGTCAAAACGCCCTTGGGAGCTGGAGAAGAGCTGATCATTCTGATCATTTCTCCTAAATGACGATTGGCGCGCACATCGCGCTGATGCCATTTCTGAGCAACGCAGTTTCAGTGCCTCCGTGCTCAGGGGGCTATCTCAGCCCCCTGAGCACCGAGGCAGAAGGGAGAGGTAACATTGAAAAGGGGAGAACCCTCAGGAGGGTGATACCCAAGCAGGGATCCACCCACTAGGCAACAGTGAAGGGGGGGCGGTCCTCTGGGCAAAGGCTTTTGCTCCCCCCATTCTTTTAGGCATATTCAGTCTTTCTGCAGTGATCCCATCAGAAATGTGAGGAAAATTTGATTTTTTCCAGCTAAATTTGAGGTTTGCAGGGGATTCTGGGTACGAAAATGTTGGGGGATCCATGCAAACAATACCTCCCTGGACTCCCCGGGTGTCTAGTTTTCAGAAATGTCTGGGTTTGGTAGGTTTCTCTAGATGGCCACCGAGCCCGGGTGCAAAACCCAGGTGACCCCCCTAGCAAAACCAGGTCGTTTTGTGACAGCTAATTGTGGTGTCTCCACAATACATTTTGGGCCCTTCCCTGCTGCAGGCACTTAGCCCACCCACACAAGTGAGGTACCATTTTTATAGGGAGACTTTGGGGAATGCTGGGTGGGTGGAGGTTTGTGGATCCACACAGATTCCATAACTTTCCATCACAGAAATGTGAGGAAAATCTGATTTTTTCAGCTAAATTTAAGGTTTGCACGGAATTCTGGGTAGGAAAACATTGGGGTATCTACACAAGCCATAACTCCCTGGACTCCCCGGGGTGTCTAGTTTTCAGAAATGTCTGGGTTTGGTACATTTCCCTAGATGCCTGGCGAGCCTGGGGTCAAAAACCCAGGTGACCCTCCTTGCAAAACCAGGTCGTTTTGTGATAGGTAATTTTGATGTCTCCACAATACGTTTTGGGCCCTTCCCTGCCGCGGGCACTTTGCCCAACCACACAAGTGAGGTACTATTTTTATCAGGAGACTTTGGGAAATGCTGGATGGGTGGAGGTTTGTGGATCCATGCAGATTCCAGAACTTTCCATCACTGAAATGTGAGGAAAAAGTATTTATTTTTACAAAGTTTGAGGATTGCAAGGAATTCTGGGTAACAGAACCTGGTGAGAGCCACACAAGTCACCCCATCCTGAATTTCCCTGGGTGTCTAGTTTTAAAAAATATATAGGTTTGCTAGGATTCCCTAGGTGCCGGCTGAGCTAGGGTTCAAAATCCACAGCTAGGCACATTGGGAAAAAAGGGTCAGTGTTCACTGGAAAAATGTGATGTGTCCACGTTGCGTTTCGGACCGTTTCCTGTTGCAGGCACTAGGCCTACCCACACAAGTGAGGTACCAATTTTATTGAGAGACTTTGGGAAATGCTAGGGCCATAGAAGTTTGAGGATCAACGCAGATTCCAGAACTTTCCATCACAGAAATGTGAGGAAAATATTTTTTTGACAAAGTTTGAGGTTTGCAAGGAATTCTGGGTAACAGAACCTGGTGAGAGCCACACAAGTAACCCCATCCTGAATTTCCCTGGGTGTCTAGTTTTCAAAAATATATAGGTTTGCTAGGATTCCCTAGGTGCCGGCTGAGCTAGGGTTCAAAATCCACAGCTAGGTACATTGGAAAAAAAGGGTCAGTTTTCACTGGAAAAATGTGATGTGTCCACGTTGTGTTTTGGGCCATTTCCTGTCGCGGACACTAGGCTTACCCACACAAGTGAGGTGCCATTTTTATCGGGAGACTTTGAGGAATGCGGGGTGTGTGGAAGTTTGTGGATCCAAACAGATTCCAGAACTTTCCACCACAGGAATATGAGGAAAATGTGGTTTTTTACACAGTTTAAGGTTTGCAAGGGATTCTGGGTAACAGAACCTGTTGAGAGCCACACAAGTCACCCCATCCTGGATTTACCTGGGTGTCTAGTTTTAAAAAATGTACAGGTTTGCTAAGTTTCCCCAGGTGTCGGCTGAGCTAGGGTCCAAAATACACAGCTAGGCACATTGCGAAAAATGGTCAGTTTTCACTAGAAAACTATGATATGTCCTTGTTGCGTTTCGGGCCATTTCCTGTCGCAGGCACTAGGCCTACCCACACAAGTGAGGTACCATTTGTATCGGGAGACTTAGGGAAACACAGAATTGTAGAGCAACTGTTATTATCTATTGACTTTCTATACATTTCTGCCTTCCAAATGTAAGATAATGTGTAAAAAAGAAGTCACTTTGAAAAATGTCCTATAATTCACATGCTTGTATGCGCACCCACAATTTTGGAGATGTGCAAATAACTTCTGTTTCCAAACACTATATTTTGTTCCCATTTCGGAAATACATAGGTGTCCTTTATATTTTACCAAATGAATTGCTATATACCCTGTACACAATTAAAAACCATTGCAAGATGCAGCTCAGTTATTGGCTCTGGTTTCCTCGGGTTCTTGGTGAACCTACAATATATTGCTACAACCAGAAGCGTCCAGTGGATGTAACGGTATATTGCTTTAAAATATCTATCATACTTAAAAAAAGTTACAGGTGAAAACGTGGGTACAAATGGTTGTTTTTTTCAACTCAGTTTCAATATTTTTTATTTTCAACTGTTAGTTTCTATAAAAAAACTTGAAGGATCTACACAAATGACCCCTTGCTGAATTCAGAATTTTATCTACTTCTCAGAAATGTATAGCTTTCCGGGATCCATTATTGCTTTCACACCCATTTCTACCACTAACTGGAAGGTTGAAAGCACAAAAAATAGCAAAAATAGGCTATGTCCCAGTAAAATGCCAGAAATTTGTAGAGAATATTGTTTTTTCAACAAAAGTCTGCCTGTTCCTGAAATCTGCGGAGATGGTGATTTCAGTACCAAAAACCCATTTTCAGGGGAAAAAACTGCCGCTTTCTTCTGCAGCACTTTTTCCCCATTTCCCCCCCAAAAACAAAATTTTGCTGTATTTTGGATAATTTCTGTGTCCCCTCCAGTGGGAATCCACAAACCCTGGGTACCTTTAAAATCCCCATAATATTGGAAGAAGAGAACGCAAATTTGGTGTGGATACCTTATGTGGACAAAAAGATACAGGAGCCTAAACGCGAACTACCCCAAATAGCCAAAAAAGGCTTAGCACGGGGGGAAGGCCTAGCAGCGAAAGGGTTCAACCAAATAATTCATTGATATTCACATCTTCTTCATCTAATAGTCCTAGCATTACCATTAGAAATTCTTGAGCATCCTGCTGAAGATTTTGAGAGAACACTACTGATCCCGTACAGTCATCGGTGAGTTGTCTTATTCCAGTAGCGAAATGCATAATACTTCTATCACTTCTTAATTCTTCAAGTAGACTACACAGTTGTGAAGACATTCTTTTATCTACCTTTTCTTTAATAGAATTTGAAAAATGAGGCAAATGATATAGTCCATTTAACACTACTTTTGCTTTAACAGTTCACTCCAGATTTATTATCAAAGTGATAGCCTTGTATTTCCTCATTGTGCTCTACTTTTCTTTTCTTTACTCCTTGTTGGTTTTCTTTTTGTTCACCTTTCTGTTCAATTCTGATAGACTGTTTTGATATTTTCTGCTTTGCACACAGTATTGCTTTTTGAACCACAGGATACTGGTCTAAATGAGGTGCATGTTGAGCTCTTAACTGATTATACTCTGTTGCACAGCTCACATCAGCACTTACTTTCTTCTCATCAAAATCAATCAGAAATAAACCAGACAATGTTCTTATTCGCGACAAAGCAACAGATGACATTACTTCTTTGATACACTATTACCAATATTAACAAGACCTGTATCTACACTTAAACCTTGCAATTTTGGGACAGTTACTGCATACGCTAAAGACACTGGGAACTGATTTCACTCGACTTACAAGTCTTTCACAAGTAGGAAACGTAGAACGCATCTACCAATCTGCTTAACTTCAGCAATATCATCAAATTGTATGGCTAAGTATTCCACATCATTTCTGTTTGGATAATTAACAAATTTCATAACTTTACCCATTGCACCATTCACTGGTCCTTCTTCAACATTTAAATTATGTCCTAGGATTACACGACAATTTTTGCAGATACATAACTGTTTTTCTAATCCTGCTGTAGTGTAGTTCCTATTTCCCTAATAGGCTCTGCGCATTGGAATAATATAACCTATAGGCTTGACATGGGACTAAGGTCGGTATGTCCCTATCGAGTATATTAAACTTAATTACTTGTGCCAGCTAGCTCAGAGGCCACTAGAAACTCCTTGAGAACAAGAAGGGAGTAGTTTCTGGCAACCGAAAAACATGACCACTTTGTTTCCCTTTAGAATCGGAACACGTCTCAGAATCGTGGAAACAATAGATAACAGTTTCACTCAGTCAATCGTGCATGCTTAGTTTCTACAGAGTTACAGAGAAAGGAAAGACAGGCGTTTCAATAAAAAGGTTTTATTGAACAGTCTTGTTTCTCGTGTAAGAGATATGTGCTGTTATGATCACAAGACTGTATGCAAGATAAATAACGTACAGCGTAAGCAGTAGAAATAAATAATACTGCGTTAGCATTATCTTTTAGCATATATTCACGTACATGAATAACATGAGCTAAAAATGCGAGTACTCATACGATGCGTCTCTAAGCTAGTTCTACCTCAATGTACCTAACCTAGTCTAGGTGTAGGGAAAGGTAGAAGTAGGTGGAGTATTCTCTAGTCTGGTATACTAAGAGTATGTTAAGTATAGTACGCCAAGTATGCCAAGAGTCCCTCTAGGTTCTAGTCAGCTCCATACCTTGAGAATGAGAGAGGTGGGAATCTCTTGCCGGATCTGGAACTCTAACACCCCGCGAAGGGAGTCAGAACACTGGAAGCTGGATTCGTCTGCGTGCAGGAATGACAGCGTCTTCTCAGTGCGTCAGGCCGGGATACGGGCTCCTCTGAAGTCGAGGTCTCCTCTAACTTGCTTGGGCAAGGGAAGGTATATTTATACCTGGTAGGTGCCTTTGAATGTTAGCATTGACGTGAAGTCGGACAGAGGAAGACATCAGGAATGAACCATTAAGGTTTAACGGTTCATACATAATAGATGAGTTCTTGGAGAAATCAATAGTCCTGTGCTAGGGGAACTCTCGAAGCTTAAGGGTCTGGTTTCTAAGAACTCGTTGTGACGTTAGGGTGGACGGATGTCGGTGACCATGCCTGTATTTGGAGTGCACGGTTAATGCCTAAATAAGGACAGGGATTCTATGCCTATATAAGGGCAATGCGAATTGTGCCTATATAAGGACATGATTCAGGAAAACCTATATACGGACACCTAAAGCGGAATACAACACTGCAGTTTTCGACACCATCTTTTCGAAACTATCCAATTTCGATTGCAGTTTTTCTGTTAGTAGCACTGTAACTCCTTGGTGTTATATTTTATCATTTGCTCTAATTTCTACAATCTCTTCTTTTTCCAGTTGCATTAATTGTTCATTGAATTTATTACACTCCTCAAGAGTTGACATCAAACAAACAATATACTTCTCTTCCTTAACACAATTGTACATTACTTCAGCAGCTGAAACATTACTTGGAAGCAAATTTTTGATGAGACGGTTTTGTAATACTGTCTTTTCCTCTTTTGTGAGGACTTGTACTGTTAAATCCTTTAGTATATCTCAGGGGTCTCTATTTAACCAGTAGCTCGAGAGCCACTGTAGCTCTCCAGCTACCTCTGAGTAGATCATCTGTGTGCAGCCCAACTTATTAAATTAGAAAGCTTATGCTTGGCTGATTTATTATACATATAAAAATTTTTTAATTATACAGCCCTAATAATATTATTAGCTGTCAATGCGTTTCATTGAACATAAGTAGCTCTCAGTACAGAAAAGGTTGGAGATCCCTGGTATGTCTGCATAATGCATATCTGATGCTTGGCTAATATTTAGGATTTAACTCTTTTTATTGAAAGTTTTCCCAAATCTTAACGGGCCTGATTCACAGAACTAACTTACGTCAAAATCCTAAACTTACAACAATTTTGGTATTCACAGAATGAACTTACACATTTGGGTATTCACAGAATGAACTTACACATTTGGGTATTCACAGAATGAACTTACTACCATTTTGGTATTCACAGAATGAACTTACTCATTTTGGTATTCACAGAAGGCACTTACTCATCAATGAGTAAGTGCCTTCTGTGAATACCAAAATGTGTAAGTTACACAAAATGAGTAAGTTACACAAAATGTGTAAGTTACACAAAATGAGTAAGTTACACAAATGTGTAAGCGCCTTCTGTGAATACCAAAATGAGTAAGTTCATTCTGTGAATACCAAAATGAGTAAGTTCATTCTGTGAATACCAAAATGAGTAAGTTCATTCTGTGAATACCAAAATGGTAGTAAGTTTAGGATTTTGTCGTAAGTTAGTTCTGTGAATCGGGCCCTACATTTCCAATACTTCCTAGTGAATTCCTTGTTTCATTATGTAGAAGTTTCTTGAATACAGGAGTTAGTTGTAGCAGGTCTCCAAAGACTATTAAGTGTTTTCCTCCAAATAGTACATCATAGTCAGTTTTTAATGTTTGCTGCATTCTTAAAAGTATAAAAGCTAGCATTAGGTTAGAAACCATACTGACTTCATCAATAATTAGTAGCTTTAAAATTTTTAATACTCTTGCCACTTCATGACAAGCATCACCAGATAATTTGTTGTATTGTAATTTGCTGTCATGTTCAACAGGCACCATTAATAATCGATGAAGGGTAACTCCATTAACATTATGAGCTGAGCAGCTAAGCCTGTTGGTGCAGTGACTACACACGACAAATTGGAATCTGTTGTCTTCTGTAGATAACTTGTCAGTACTTTAATCAAGAAGATTTTTCTACTTCCAGCTTGATCACTTATTTACAATAGAACTGGTTTATATGTAAAACATGCACACTTTTTATTCTAATGGAAAAATCCATGTTTTACTTAACCTTTTACTAAGGGTGGGCGGAGAGCTCCGCTCCGCCCGTGGAGTGTGCGGAGTTTTGCCTACTCCGCGCTCCGCGAAGTAGGCGGAGTAGGCAAACCTCCGCACATTCCGCGGCGGGTGTAGTTGACCAGCCCCCGCCTCCCACCCACCCTATTAACAATTATTATACAAGCTTAAAAAAAGGATATAAAGTAAATAAAAACGCCTTACCTGAGCTGCGGCGTCCCCGGGCTGCCCTCTTCCTCCATCGCGACTTCTTGATGACAACTGCGCATGCGCCCGCGCATGCGCATTTCACGCAAGAAATGCACAGTTGCGAGCGCCTACACATTTCTCGCGAGAAATGCGCGAGCGCCCGCGCATGCGCAGTTCTCATCAAGAAAGTCGCGATGGAGGAAGAGGGCATCCCGGGGACGCCGCAGCTCAGGTAAGGCGTTTTAATATTTTATATCGTTTTTTTAAGCTTGTATAATAATTGTTAATAGGGCGGGTGGCACGTAGCGGAGCTACGCGGAGGGTGCGGAGTTTGTTTTAAACTCCGTGGCGCTCCGCGTAGCCCCACTACGCCCACTATGCCCAGTGTGACCTTTTACCTCTTCAAAAATGTCTTTCTCTTCTGCATTCAATTGCTGTATTAGTAGTTCTAGTTCCACAGTTTCCTGTCTTACTTGCTGCATTGCATTCTCCACCTCATTCATAGCTATTGCAGCTTCATTTTCAATGATTGGCTGTCAAAGAGGATCTTGACTTCCAGGTGCTGAACTTTGACTGCTCTGAGAACTCTCTCTTGCTATCTCAGCAACAATTCTTTCTTCTTGTTCAATCTCATCCCTCAACATTTGAAGATACGCTCGAAACACAGAGCATTCAATGCTGTCTTTCACAGCTTTGAATGAGTCTTCATAACAGTCAAATTCTCCAAGTAGCTCACTTTCAGTTCGCCGTGGCTTAAACAACTGTAACAAGGCTAAGGGCTCGATTCCGATGTCGTTCAGAATGCCTCCGAATTGGATTTGGCTTTGCCGGATCCGATTCGTAGCCCTTGTTTATGACCGAATCGTACACAGGTCTGAACGACCAAGTACGAAGCGAAGATCGCGTAAGCGCTGACCGAATCGTTTCCGGACCCGAACCGCTCCGTACGACTCATTCGCAGCCGGATCATACAGCGCAATGGAGCCGAATTCCGACCGAGCGAGTATGATGCACGGTTCGGACAGCCGCTTCGCCTTGGTCTCAGCGAGACGAAACGGCTGTCGGAAGTGTACTTTGGAGAGCCGTAGCAGGCCCCCCTGCACCCGGGGCCCTCCAACTCTGTCACGGGGGTGTGCCCATGGGTCCCCCCGATCCAGGCATGCACAGTATGATGGGCAACATGGGGTGCCAGCCACAGGGTGTATGCTTTTCCCCACCCACCCCTTTTCTGCCATGGGAGCCTATGTACGCGTCTGTACACAGGCTCCCATAGAGTTCAATGGGAGTCCGAGCGAACTGAGTCCATCAGCATACAGATGCATCGTACTCGTTCGGTTGGACTCTAGGAGCACATCCAGCCACAGCAAATTTACCTTCATCTATGCTTTCACTGACATTACTTCTGAAAGTATAATGTTGAAGTATTTCATAAAGACACATCCTTTTCAGATGAGTACTTCTTCTTGGATAGTATGTATCCAGCATGTTACTCTTCATGGTAACAAGAATCTTCTTGTTCTTGGTAGGCACGCCATTTATAAGAATTACTAGTCCTTCCTTTCAATCTCTCTATTCCTACCATGTCAATGTTTTCCTTGACATCTAATGGCAAATACACTACTCTACCTTTTAGACATTTTTGCTGCTCTGTTGGGGGTAACTTGCCTGTCATATGTACTATAGTCTGAAATGGATGTATAGTTTGGATAAGAATGGACTGCATATTTAAACCTTGAAGTGCTTCTGGAATGGGAACCAGTTCTAACTTGTTATGCACAGCTCTAGCAGGCATTTTATTATCCTGTAATTTATTGTAGTATTACTTACATATAATCTCTTCTACAAAAAAGTACAGTGCAAACATTTGCCAGTTATCATTATTCTCTATTTCACTTTTTAAATGTAAGTCAACAGTCTGCGTTTGATTCTTGTAGTGAGTGCGTCGACAGCATATACAAACATACTCTGGCTTTTCAGCACATACTGTCTTAAATTGTGTAATCTCTTCTTGAAAACTATCAACAGTTACTGTTCTACAACTCCTCCTGTTATCAACTCTTCAATTTCCCCACAGTCCTGTTCTGGACCAAAGAAACAAAACTGCACATCATCGCACACCTTTTCTACCTCTGCCACAGTACCATGCAAAAGTGCCCTACTCATTTCTCCTAAACATAAAGCAGGAGTTTTCACATAATATATCCTCCTAACTAAGGTCGCATTGTTGAGTGGTGTACAGCTAACATCCTAAAATGATGAAAGGTGCTTTGGCACACTTTCGTTGATAAACAAGCGAGAGAGTGTCCCTGCAGATTTGTATGCTTTCTCAGATGTAAGGATCCGAACCTTGTAAACTTCACCTTGGAAATTTATGTAGGAATTTCCTTAATATATAAATGGATTGCTGTCTAATTCTACAAACACTACTACAATTCCATTTGTATACAGAGGCCTAACTATGCCTCCCTTGTACCTCTTCTGCAATAACTTCTACTTTTCTAGGTACCATCACCTCTTTTGCTATAGGACTGCCATTCTTCATTTCATAACACCATCCGGCTTAATCAATAGCGTGAACTAATCTGTTATTCTTGAAATAGCTTTCTTCATTAAAGGCTCTGTACTAGAAGTATGTATCCATTCTCCACTAAAAACTGTACAAAAGTTACTTCTATTCACTAATCTTTTCTTCTGGTTTTGTCTCTTCATGCACAACACTATTTTGTCATGAGTCTTCATTTTATTTGCAATCAAAAAATGAAAAACTTCCTTTTCAAAGCAAAGGCCTTATCAACTACTCTCTCAACTCATTCTTTCTGTTTCAGTGCCTCTCTCCTTCTTCTATACTTCTTCATAGTTCCTTCTAGATTCATAACCACTCTACTACTCTTGTCGTCAGGTCGTAGTCCATGCCACAGTGACATCCCGGCTGGACTAAGCAAACGCCCTGTATCTTGGCCTTCCGGCTTACCTTGTCAGAAAGTTGCAAATGGTTCAAAATGCGGCTGCGAGATTGATCAGAAATGTCCCTCTCCGGCACCATATCTCTCCGCATATTAAAGAACTACACTGGTTACCAGTTGCCAAAAGAATTAAATTCAAGGCCTTAACTCTAGCACATCGGTCAATTCATGGCGCCTGCCCCAGCTACTTGAGACAACGGTTAGGTGCGTACAAGCAGACTCGCCTACTGAGGTCAAATTTTCAGAACCGATTTTGTACCCCACGTGTCAGGAAAGCCCGGATGGGTGGCAGATCTTTTAGGTTCGGGGCGTCCAGGTTATGGAATTCTCTCCCTAATACGCTACGCTTGATAACCTCTGAACAACAATTTAGAAAAGCAGTTAAAACGTGGCTTTTCAGTTGTGACTAATTTTGCTCTAGCCCTGCTCCACGTGTGTCACTTGTGGCTATAGCGCCGTGACACCCCCTTCGGGAGGTAGCTGTTCGCGCTCTACAAATGACTGTATTATTATTATTATTATTACTACGAAACATTATGGCTCTGGTTTCCTTAAACTGCTTCTGTCTCCTGGTTAAGGTGCATCCATGTCTTTTACAATTTTTTCTGTTCTTGCAATGTTTACAGTTTGTCCACTCTTATTGTTTCTCATAGTCAAAATTTCATTTTCTTTATTTTGCAATTTTTGCAAATGTGTGCATATATTTTTAAGAAATGACTTTGTCCTCTTACCAGAAGCTCTTTTTTCTTTCACCACTTTTCTGCATTTTGCCCCTTTTTTTTTTTTTAGTTTTTCAAAAAAATGTGCCCCTTTTGTAAATCATTTCTGCAAACATACTATAGTTGCTCCTGTTGCTTTTTCGTCTGAGCTTTTGTAGGCATTGTAACTGTGTGTAGTTATGTAGATATTGTCCTGTAAAAAAACCCAATATATTTACATTTTTACCCGAGCCAATCTACCAACTACTTTACTACTGACTTACACATAATACAAAAACAGTCTTCATGTTATGTTGCAGTTTTAAATCTACAGATGAACCTAGAAATATTACTACATGCACTTACTTCATTATAACAAACCCAGAGCAAAACTCAAAACTTTATTTATTAGCTAACTTTTAACATTTTAGCACCCTCTTGTACAACACAGCTACAGCATATCTTACTTCTCATTTCTCACGTATACATAGTGAAAGAACAGTTTATCCCTTCTTTAGTAAATTTTAAAATGAACATCAAGGCAAGGAGGCATATTTACAAGCCCCATGCACTTTCCAGAGTGTCACTTTTTTGATGGCACCGTAATGTGGTGCTCTATATTTACAAAGCCACGTAAAGCCACTCTGCATAGCTTTTCATTGCCTTATAAATATAGGCGCTTTTCAGGAAGCACTTTGCGTGAAAGAAGCATGCCATGGGTGTTGCTCTGGGTGTTCCCATGCAACACCCATGGATTCTGCCACATACACAAATTTACAACAATTTGAAAACTTGGCAATGCGTCAGAATCCTACACCTCTCCAGAGGAGGTTTAGGGAAATGCAATGAGGAGAAATAACTTTTTTTTCTCCTCACTTTTTCCTGTTCTATGCGTGCTGGATTCTACAGCACGCTTACAAAGGGGAAAATACCTCTCGTGATTGTTTTTGTAGAGGAAGGTGTCCCTTCCTGCAAAAAAACTATCTTCCCCACTACACAGGCACCCTTGCACCATGGGGCAAGGGTGCCTCCTTTGGTGCATGGCAGCCATTTGTGTGCCAGCACAGGGGAGAGCATAGGGATCCATCATATTGTTGTAAATATGACGCATCCCTGTGTTTTGAAAGTAATGCAGCATGGCGCAGCCAAATAGCTTGCAACTCCTCACTGCATTACTTTCTTCTAAATTTAGCCCCAAGTATACAAGTTCATACGGTGTCTTAACACTATAAATATGAAAACACAACATAAGAGCTATTGGATGCCTCTCCACCACAGTATTAGTGGTCTATTTACTTTCTCAGTACTGTTCTACTGAAATGTATCAGATTTAAATTTTGGGAAACTGTGCATATAACAATATGTATGTTAATGTCTATCAAAGCATATACCTCACTAATTTTTCCAACTACATCCAAAGAGTATGTCACAGCTTGCAAATATAATTCATCAGATGGTTCTAAATGACTACATATTCCTCAGTAAAACTTGTAAAAACATGTGTTTGTGGTTGATTACATGAATACTCCCTGTACGATTGAATTGATTCATACATAGTACCTAGGTGACTCTTTGAGGATACAGGCACTGCCTAGATGATTCCCTGAGTATATCAGAACTCCATGGGTCATTCCATATCTGAATAGTTACTGCCTGCATGTTTACATGAGTATATCACTACTATCTGGGTGTTTGGATGAGTGCATGAGTAGTGCCTGAATGATTAGATAAGTGCATAACTAATGGCTCAATAATTCAATACATGCCTAGATACTGGTTGGATGATTAAATGAGCGCAACATTAGTGTCTAGATGATTGCAGGAGTGCATAGATAGTATATAGATGATTTATAGAGTGCATGGATAGTGCACACATGATTGTTTAAGTACATGCATAGCACCTAGCAGATTGGATGAGTGCATGAGTAGTGTTTCAGTGATTGCATGACTAGTTGGCTGCTGTCCATGTGTTTCTGGTTTAGTGAGCAGGTAGTGCCTGGGTGTTTAGATAACTACATGGGCAGTGCCCAGATAATTCAATGAGTGCATCAGTAATGCCTGGCTGATTACATGGGTGCATGACTAGTGTCTGAGTGATTGCATGACTCCATTGTTTAACCTTGAGAGATTGGATGAAAGTAAGTGTACTGATGAGGTGATTGTATTAGTGCAAGAGTATTCTGTCAGTATTTAAATTAGTACATAGCTGTTGGATGAATAACAGGTTTACTACAATAGTACTCTCTTCGTAATTAGATGACTGCATGAGTAGTACCTGAGTGCTTGCCGGAGTAAATGCGGCGCCTCAGTATTTCATTGACTGCATGGGTTGTAAGTGTGTGCTTAGATCAATCAATCAATCAATCATATCATTTGTAAAGCGCACTACTCACCCGTGAGGGTCTCAAGGCGCTGGGGTGGGGAATGCTGCTACTGCTCGAAAAGCCAGGCCTTGAGGAGTTTTCTGAAGGTCAGCAGGTCTTGGGTCTGCCGTAGGTGGATGGGGAGGGTGTTCCAGGTCTTGGTGGCGAGGTGGGAGAACGATCTGCCTCCGGAGGTCGCTCTTCGGAAGCGGGGGACAGTGGCGAGGCCGAGGTCGGCGGAGCGGAGCTGGTGGGTGGGGGTGTAGAAGCTGAGTCGTCTGTTGAGGTACGTTGGTCCGGTGTTGTGGAGTGCCTTGTGTGCGTGGGTGAGGAGTTTGAAGGTTATCCTCTTGTTGACCGGGAGCCAGTGCAGGTCTCTCAGGTGGGGTGTGATGTGGCTGCGGCGAGGGATGTCGAGGATCAGGCGTGCAGAGGCGTTCTGGATGCGTTGGAGCCGTCTCAGGAGCTTGGCCGAGGCTCCTGCGTAGAGGGCGTTTCCGTAGTCCAACCTGCTGCTGACGAGGGCCTGGGTGACCGTTCTTCTCGTTTCAGTGGGGATCCACTTGCTGATTCCTGCGGAGCATGCGGAGGGTGTTGAAGCAGGTGGAGGAGACGGCGCTGACCTGTTTAGTCATGGAGAGGGTGGAGTCGAGGATGACCCCTAGGTTGCGTGCGTGGTCGGTGGGTGTTGTGGCGGTTCCCAGTGCGGTCGGCCACCAGGAGTCGTCCCAGGCCGAAGGGGTGGATCCGAGGATGAGGACCTCCGTCTTGTCCGAGTTCAGCTTCAGTCGGCTGTTCCTCATCCATTCAGTGACGGCCTTCATTCCTTCGTGAAGGTTGGTTTTGGCGGTGTGGGAGTCCTTGGTGAGGAGAGGATCAGCTGGGTGTCATCGGCGTAGAGAGATGATGTTGAGGTCATGCCGACGGGCGACGTGGGCGAGCGGTGCCATGTAGATGTTAAACAGAGTTGGGCTGAGGGAAGAGCCCTGGGGTACGCCGCAGATGATCTCGGTGGCTTCGGAGCGGAAGGGGGAAGGCGGACGCTCTGTGTTCTGCCGGAGAGGAAGGAGGTGGTCCAGTCCAGGGCCTTCTCTTGGATCCCGGCGTTGTGGAGGCGTGTTCGTAGTGTGTGGTGGCAGACCGTGTCGAAGGCGGCTGACAGGTCCAGGAGGATGAGGGCCGCCGTTTCTCCGTTGTCCAGCAGGGACTTGATGTCATCGGTGGCGGCGATGAGGGCAGTCTCGGTGCTGTGGTTGCTGCAGAACCCGGACTGGGAAGGGTCCAGGATGTTGTTCTCCTCAAGGTAGCGGGTCAGTTGTTTGTTGACGGTCTTCTCGATGACCTTTGCCGGGAACAGGAGCAGGGAGATGGGCCGGACGTTCTTGAGGTCCTTGGGGTCTGCCTTGGGTTTCTTGAGTAAGGCGTTGATCTCGGCGTGCTTCCAGCTCTCCGGGAAGGTTGCTGTCTCGAAGGAGGTGTTGATGACTTTCCGGAGATGGGGTGCGATGGCTGTGCTGGCTTTGTTGAAGATGTGGTGTGGGCATGG
This sequence comes from Calotriton arnoldi, assembly GCA_963921515.1. Classification (NCBI taxonomy): domain Eukaryota; kingdom Metazoa; phylum Chordata; class Amphibia; order Caudata; family Salamandridae; genus Calotriton; species Calotriton arnoldi. Next base: position 1,815,334 of record CAWUFW010002636.1, on the reverse strand, counting down.
GTCTGACGGAGATCCGGAGAAGATGGTGTTCATGATCTTGATGGTGTTGTCGCTGCGTGATGTTGGTCCAGGAGAGCAGGCGGTTGGTGCGGATGGTGGTCGTGGGGGCGGAGGTTTCAGTGGTTGTCGGGCGGTCGTGGCTTTAAGCTGTCGTGGATGTCTGCGATCTTGCGGTGGAAGAAGGTGGCCAGCGAGTCGCACAGGTCTTGCGAGGGTGGGACGTCGTTGGCGTTGGAGCTGGGGTTGGAGAGTTCGTTCACGATGTTGAAGAGCTCTTTGCTGTTGTGCGCGTTGTTGTCTAGTCGGTCTTTGAAGGAGGCTCTTTTGGCAGATCTGATGAGGTGATGGTGTCTGCGGGTGGCGTTCTTGTGGGCTGCGTGGCTGTCCGGTGTTTGTTCACGGAGCCAGAACTTCTCCTGCTTTCGGCAGGTTTGCTTGGAGGCTCGGAGGTCTTCAGTGAACCAGCTGGCTTTCTTGTTGGTGTGACTGTTGGAGGGTTTCTTGTTCGGGGCGAGGGTGTTGGCGCAGTCGTTGATCCACTGTCTGAGGTTGCGGGCGGCGGTGTCGGGGTCGGTGGGGTCGGCGGGTGGGCTCTGGGCGAGGTGGTGGTTAGCTGGTCTTCGGTGACTTTGCTCCAGCAGCGGCGGGGCATCTGTTGGGTGCGGTGGTGCGTGGTGGGTTTCTTGAAGGTGAAGTGGATGCAGCGATGGTCGGTCCAGGGGAGTTCGGTGGTGTGGTTGAAGGAGACGTGGGGGCTTGTGGAGAAGATGGGGTCAAGCGTGTGACCGGTGGAGTGGGTGGGTGTTGTGACGAGTTGTCTGAGTCTGAGGTTGGCTAGGTTGTTGATCAGTGTGGTGGAGTTGGTGTCGTTGTTGTTCTCGAGGTGGAAGTTCAGGTTCCCGAGGAGGATGTAGTCCATGGAGGCGAGGGCGTGTGTGCTGACGAAGTCGGCGATGGAGTCGCTGAACTGTGGTCGAGGTCCGGGGGGTCTGTAGACAAGGGTTCCTCTGAGGGTGGTGTTGGGATCGGTGTGGGTCTGGAAGTGCAGGTGTTCGGCGGTGCTGAGGGTGTCGTCGGTGTTGGTCGAGACTCTGAGAGTGTTCCTGTGGACGATGGCGATTCCTCCTCCTGCTCCGTTGGTGCGGTCCCTGCGGGTGATCTTGTAGCCTTCCGGGACGGCTATGGCTATGTCGCGTGCCGAGGCGGGGTTCAGCCAGGTCTCCGTCAGGAAGGCGACGTCTGGGGAGGTTGAGTCGAGTAGGTCCCATAGTTCAACGGCGTGTTTGCGGGGCGGAGGCGGGTGTTGAGAAGGATGCATCTGAGGTGGTTGGGTTCTTTCCTGGTCGGCGGCATGGTGGGCGGATGCTTGTGAAACTGCAGTTCCGGCAGGTGAAAGCTCTGTGGGTGCGCTTCGGGGTGGCCAGGAAGCAGGTGTGTGATCGTCCGGTGTTGAGTGCGTGGAGGGATCTGGCATCGTAGCGGTGTCGGGCGTCGTGGCGTTCGTGGGGTCCTGGTGCTGGGTGCGGTCCAGGCGCAGACGGGCGCAGACGGGCTTGTCTTAGGCGCGCCCGCTGCACGACCTCCATATGAGGGGATGTGGGAGGGAGGAGCAGCTGGGAGGCGGGAGCGGGGCGGTGAATGGGATTGCAGGGGGGCGGGGCCGCAGGGACGCAGCGGCGGGAAAAACGGGCGGGGCCGCGGGAGAACTGGGCGCGGGAAGGAAAAACAAGTTTAGGCAAGAAAACAAGTACACGCACAGAGGAATAAAAACAAGTCTGGGCAAGAAAGCAAGTTAGGCACAGGGAATAAAAACAAGTCTGGGCAAGAAATCAAGTTAGGCACAGGGGAATAAAAACAAGTCTGGGCAAGAAAGCAAGTTAGGCACAGGGGAAAAAACAAGTCTGGGCAAGAAAGCAAGTTAGGCACAGGGGAATAAAAACAAGTCTGGGCAAGAAAGCAAGTTAGGCACAGAGGAATAAAACAAGTCTGGGCAAGAAAGCAAGTTAGGCACAGGGGAAAAACAAGTATGGGCAAAGAAAGCAAGTTAGGCACAGGGGGATAAAAACAAGTCTGGGCAAGAAAGCAAGTTAGGCACAGGGGAATAAAAACAAGTCTGGGCAAGAAAGCAAGTTAGGCACAGGGAATAAAAACAAGTCTGGGCAAGAAAGCAAGTTAGGCACAGGGGGAAAAAAACAAGTCTGGGCAAGAAAGCAAGTTAGGCACAGGGGAAAAGTACAGGATTAGGCAAAAACAATGCAGGCAGAGCCGTGCAGCAGCGTGGGGAGCGACCTGCCTGCGAGCAGGGTCAGAGGTGGCTGCGTAGCTTCTGCACAAGTGTTGCAATGACTGCATAGTTACAGCCTTTTTAATTGCATAAGTAAATAGTTACTGTCTGGGTGATTAGATGGATGTATAATTAGTGCCTCCATAGTTGAATAACTACTTAATTTCTGCCTGCCTGATTGCAAGAGTACATGCGTAGTGTCTAGGTAATTGAATAACTCCATGGATACTGAATCATTGATTTGATGACTGCCGCACTAGTGGTTGGGTGATTGCATGAGTACCTGACTACTCCCTGACTGACTATGAAAGTATCTTCATTAATGTTAGTTACATAACAGTTGTGCCTATATGTCTGACTCTTTGGTTATCTCCTTCTACCAGTATCAAACTACCTGTTTTACTGTATATTGGCTTTTCTACTGAGCTATGTGTGACTGAAGTCTAGATATCACACTTGGTATATAATTGCATACATAGCTCTCTAGGAGCATACATTGCTTTGTTACTAAGCATCCACATGCATCAGTAAGTTTCTAATACGGAAAACAACATTTAACATTTTTTCAAAGCACAAAACCTTTGGTGAATGGTATAGCTACATCATTTCTCAAATACTTCTTCTGCCTCTAAAACCTTTATATATAGCATTTTCCAAACAAAAGTTACACTCCAAATGAAGCTAGCACAAGACCTCTCAAGACATTCTGCACTATTAATCCTTCTTAATTTTAAACAAACTGTGCTTAAAGAAAAAACACTATCCGCACTATATACATGAAATTTTAATCAGCCTTACTGAGCATAGATCACCATGTAAACATATATGCGATTTCATAATAGATGTATACCTTCAAGCCATGTTTCCAAAAATATACCTCTCTGCATCTTTAACTAAACTCCAAAAGTCCTACCATATATATAGCTATCTGCAACCACAAGAACCATATCCCACTATTTAAGCATATGCTAAGGGATCATATAAGTTAAAAACCACATTGACAAACACTTCCCTATATATATCTAAAGTATTACTTCTTTCTAATTCATATACAGGCAGACAACATGTTGTCTTCTTTTATTTGTGACTACAGTACTCCCGCTTAATAATGTTACTAAAAGTACTGCAACTCCCAAATGCAAATGTAGCTCTTTTGTACATGATATTTAGACATTTAAAACATTCTTAGTTCCTCATTGCAACTTTCCACAATACTATACTATTATTTTGAAATAAAGTACTACAATGTAATAAAGAGGCACTAATTTATTTTTCTCCTACTTCCCAAAACATTCACCTCTTAAGCGCTTAAACTCATACCCTCTGATATATTTTTCATCTCACTGTGATACTACTTTTTATCAAACTCCTATATACATCTTCAATTCTAATGTAATTTTTATAAAGGATTAAAAGTTGTGTACATATCACTGATTTCAGTTTGTAGATTATATTGTGGTTTTAGCTCTTTCTGGGTAGTTTTGACACTGTTAGCATTTGTAAAAACTAAGCACAAGAGTGGTACACCACTCTCATACAAAGCAACCATGAAATGGCAACCTCTTCAACTTTGCACTCTGTGATCATGAGAAAGGCAGCAAATAAAATCATGTCTTTCATTTTAGACTGCACTATCTCCACTTGTGAATTGTTAGTATCTGTTAACCCTTTCCCCCTTTCAAAAAGAGATGTTTATCTATGTGTGTTTGCGATGTAATCGCGATGATCGAGGAGGAATCGTGAAAAAGGAATTCAAACCTATATCTAGCTCCGTTTAAAAAAATAAAAAATAATAAACAACAGTTTATTATATAGTCCTGATTTGGGGGAAAAAACTGGCCATTACTTAAATTGTGTCATTACTCCTAAACTTTAAAAAAAATGTTCTGTCTCTTTAACACCCTTCTTCCCAATACACTCATAGCTCAGTGAACCTAACAACCCAGTGGGACCAGAAGGTCACAAGTTAAAAGCACATTCTAGAAGGAACATGCTACTTCCAAAGGAGATACAGCAGGTGTGGTTTACTCCACAGATTCAAAAGCATATCAATGTCTGTATTACATTTGTTTTTTTAAACAACAGCCAATAATAAGACTTCTTCCTGAGGCATCCAACACACTACCTAATTTTATTCACTTTCATGCTGACAGCATCCAATGATATATATGTGTGTGTATATATATATATATATATATATATATATACATATATATATATATATATATATATATATATATATATATAAATATGAGAGAAAATCTTCGTATCCACTTGCATCAACAAAGAAAGACTCGCACTCCAGGATCGTGGTCTGATAGTTATTATTAATTCAACCTGAGCCTGTTATTTTTTGTCTTATAATTTATTGCACGGTTTCCACCAATTCACGAGGGATATTTGTCTGTCTTTTTTGTCAATATCCTTCTTTTGATTTTTATTGTTCTCTGCGTGACTTTGTTGACACCAGTAGGCATGGTCTAGTGGTACCTGGTGTGGGGTGGTTGAGGTCGGAAAAGGCCACTTGGCCGGAATTGCTGTTTACTGTGAGCCTAACCAGTGAAAGTGGTCTCATGAGGTCTATACCCCGCATTGTGCCATCGCATTCTGGCTCATAATGATTATATGATGAATTGTTATTTGATTCGTGATGTCATGAATTTATTAATTAATTTTTGATTAATTTTTGTTTAATTGAACTTTATCATGAGTGTGAGTCTGGTTGACACCATTATGCATGGCCTAGCGGCACCGGGTGTGGGGTGGTTAGCGTTTTAAAAGGCCACTTGTCCAGAATTGCTGTTGACTGAGAGACTAATCAGTGGAAGTGGTCTTATGAGGTCTACACCCCGCAATGTGCCATCGCACTCAGGCTCATAATGATTATATGATGAATTATGATTTCATGAATTATTTAATTTTTGTTTAATTGAACATGAGAACTTTATCATGTTGTATGAATTTTGAAATATGAGATAATTTGAACAATTCAAGTGTAAAGCATACCCTGTGAAAATACTAACAGATTGGGGCTGGGAGTCTGTTTTCTATGCCTATAATCAATGGGGAACGTCACGTTTGTTTTCTATGTCACTTACTTTTGAACACTTTAAAATGGTGATTGCTTTTCTGTGCAAACTGGCTTTGAAAAAGACCTTGTGGTCGAAACGCGTTGCCGTTGAATTAATAATAACTATCAGACCACGATCCTGGAGTGCGAGTCTTTCTTTGTTGATGCAAGTGGATACGAAGATTTTCTCTCATACACACATCGGGTGCCGACGCCCGATCCTCGCACCGGTCCCGAGAGGCGGAAGTGGTCAGTTACATCGGAGCTCTTCTTCATATATATATATATATATATATATATATATATATATATATATATATATATATATAGAGCGGACTATGCATCTTGTTAAAGCATGAAAATGTAAGGCAGCTGGATCTCTCCTCCATAGCCAGCCATGAGAAAGGGAGAAATGTCTCCAGAAACGCGTAGGCAAAAGGCTTGAAGAGACCCTGCTTGTGTCTGTGCGGTGGACTCGTTGCTGCCAGTTGAATTGAATAAAGGTGAAACTTCAAACGTCGAGTGGGCGCTTCACTGTGTGAGCAGTTTTCTTGTGGATATATATATATATATATATATTCACTGAAAAAAACACGTGTTTTAGGGATGTTATAGTTAGGAATTAGCATTTAAAAAACCTTAGATATTAACTGAAAAAAACACAGGTTTCAGGGATGTTATAGTTAGGCTGATATTTCACTCGTACAAAGCCAGAGAAATTCAGCCATTATATGTAGCTGAGCTAACTATAACTCGCGCACCCGCAATGCACTGCTGATGATGTCACATATTACATCACTCATGACATGGTCAGTGACATCACTCATGACATCACCGATGACATCTCAAATGACATCACTGATGACATCAGTTATGACATCATCCACTTAATATCTGATGCACCTACTCACACCCTAATATCATCTTTCATACACGCACTCTAAAATACAGACTACCATTTTTGAAACCATAGACACACCAATACCAGTTAGTACATACCCACTCACTGATTCATAGGTTTACACACACATCCACTCACTCACCCATAAAGTTACTCATACAAGCAGTCACTCATAAATACAGCCACTGATATATGCACTCATACACCCATACAGACACTCACATGCCGCCACTCACCCATAGAGTTACTCACACACCTAGTCAGTCACCCAAAGAATCAATCATGCTGCCATTTACTCACCTATACAGTTATACACACACAACCTCACTTATTCATGCAGATAGTAACACATACTTACTCTCTTCTACAATCACTGACACAAGCACACACTCACCCATATAGCCACTCTCACACTCATTCACTCACACATACATTCACTTATATACTCCAACCCTCACATATACTCCCTTTCACATATCTAGTTACTCACCCATATACCACTGAGAAATCCATACACTCACCGACACAGCTATACACACACTCACTCAACCATACTGTCCCTCGGAGATGCACTCATGAACCCATACACCCAGGGATTTACCCACTCATACATCCATGCAGGGAGTCACACAGCCCCTCACCCACCCACACAGACACACAGGCACCCATATAGGTACTCAGACAACTAATCAATAACCCATATAGACACTCATGTACTTACTCACCAACCCATGTAGCCACTTACACACCAACTGACAGACTGATACATATATTTACACAGATTAGTCACTCACCCATACATTTTCTAAGACACGTTTAATCACTCACTCATACAGTCAGTCACGCACCCGACAAATCATCCATACAGACACTCATACACTCACTCATTCTTCCATACACCTTGGCGTATATATATATATATATAACATTCTTAATCTTTTAGATACACTCAGTCACTGGATGATGTCATCAGTGATGTCACTAACCATGTCATGAGTGATGTAATATGTGACGTCATCAGCAGTGCATTGCGGGGGCGCGAGTTATAGTTAGTTCAGCTAGATATAACAGCTGAATTTCTCTGGTTTTGTATGAGTGAAATATCAGAATACCTCTAACGTCCCAGAAACCTGTGTTTTTTTTCAGTGACTATCTAAGGTTTTTTAAATGCTAATTCCTAACTATAACATTCCTGATACATGTGGTTTTTCAGTGAATTTCCAAGGTTTTTTAAATGTTAATCCCTAACTATAACATCCCTGAAACCTCTGGTTTTTGCAGTGTATTTATAAGGTTTTTTAAATGCTAATTTCTAACTATTCCTAAATAGGTAGAACATGTACAGCAAGAGGAAGAAAGGCACAGAAAAAAGCAAGAGAGGTGCTGAAAGAGGGAAGAGCAGTGCAGAAAGAGGAATAAAGGTGTAGAAAGAAGCAAGAGAAGTGTAGAAAGAAGCAACAGAGGTGCAAAGAGGCCTACTTTGACTGTACCATGCCACAGACTCATACAAAGTAGCCTAATCACTAATCCTTCTCCCAAGATGTCTTAATTCTCACTTTTCTCTTAAAGGTTCACTATTAATCGACTGCTCAGAATGTTAAGCCTAGCAAATGTAAAACAGCAATCCTAACAAATCACTGTTGTAAGTCTGACCAAGTTTGTGAAGATATGCATGCATGTGTCTCTCCTATTACCTAGTGACATGTTACATAAATATAAACATAAAAATACTTGAATACCTGTGTTTCAAACAGCATACTCTGTAAATTTGTGTACAAAAAGGTGTATGTATTTGTTTCGTCTCATAATACAGGGCACTTGGGTATTCAATAGTATATTTGAGGGGTTCTATAACACCTATATACATAAAAGATGTCTGCCTGTGCAACCTAATGACAGAGCAGAACTGAAAACATTTAACCACCTATAGGAAAAGCTACCCGCTTTTTAAGCTACCATCTTCAGATGCATAATACATGTGAGAATACATATGTATTGAACGTCGGAGCCACGAGTGAGTACAGTCAGGTTTACCGAGAGGGAGTAGCCTTGATGAAGGTGTGACTACAGGCGTCCCTCCCAACTCCTCGAAGGACTCAGGGGGCCTAATGATGGTCCCTATTATGATTTTTGATATTTGAAACAGACCAATAAGGTGCTGTATATTTATTTTTGTATTTTTGTTCATCACTGTTATTATGTTTACAGCAACATCAGGAGTGGGAGCATCATTTCTCCTTTAAGGTCCTGACGAAAAGCCTTGGGGTAGGGCTTGAAACTAGTTGACCTACCAGGGAAACAGTAGGTAATCACGCCTAGAGCTTTTTCCCACTTATCCCCAGATTTTAGTATATCATTTTAGGGGTAGAAAATAAAGTTGTTTTTGTCCCACTAATTTGATATTTTTAATTCTTTTCACAATTTAAGAAGAACCCACTCCTTCATTTAAAGACCACATAGGTGTATAGGTGTGTAGGGACACCCTTATTTTTCTATCAAGTGCTCCCGCGTATTCTTTGGTAGTAGCTCGCCTCTGTCCGTAGAGGGCAGGGATGGACCCTATGATGAAGCATGCCACCAAGGGGAAACCCGGGTGGGTGAGGGTTATCTGAAAGAATATTTTTTCTTTCTTGAAAGTTCCTGAAAGAGGTGCTCTTTGCTTTTCTTATACAGAAGGGACCCTTTTTGGTTATTTATGTAGTCTCGTGGAGGACGAGTCCCTATCTTTTTTTCTGCCTCTACTCTCCCCCTTGTTATTTGATACATATATAAGCAGACAGATACCTCAGTCACGAGAGCACACAGACCTTTAAACTTGACAGCTTGCACTTCCAAATTGAAAGAGGCAAGACAGAAAGGGGCGAGAGAAGTACAGAAAGAAGCAAGAGAAGTGCAGAAAAAAACAAGAAAGGTGCAGAAAGAGTAACAAATGTGCAGAAAGAGGCAAGAGAAGTGCAGAAAGAGGCAAGAGGGGTGCAGAAAGAGGCAAGAGAAGTGCTGTAAGAAGCAAGAGAAGTGCTGAAAGAGGCAAGAGAACTGCAGAAAGAAGCAAGAGAACTGCAGAAAGAAGCAAGTGAGGTGTAGAAAGAGGCAAGAGAAGTGCTGTAAGAAGCAAGAGAAGTGCTGAAAGAAGCAACAGAGGTGCAGAAAGAGGCAAGAGAAGTGCATAAACAGGCAAGAAAAGTGTAGAAAGAGGCAAGACAAGTGCAGAAAGAAGCAAGACAAGTGCTGAAAAAAGCAACAGAGATGCAGAAAGAAGCAAGAGAAGTGATATAAGAGACAAGAGAGTTGCCGAAAGAAACAAGAGAAGTGTAGAAAAAAGGAAGAGAAGTGCAGAAAGAGGCAAGGGAGGTGCAGAAAGAGGCAAGAGAGGTGCAGAAAGAGGCAAATGAGTTGCAGAAACAGTCAAGAGGGGTGCAGAAAGAGGCAAGAGGGGTGCAGAAAGAAGCAAGAGAGGTGAAGAAAGAAGCAAGAGAAGTGTAGAAAGAGGCAAGAGAGGTGCAGAAAGAGGCAAGAGGGGTGCAGAAAGAGGGAAGAGGTGTGCAGAAAGAGGCAAGTGGGGTACAGAAAGAATCAAGAGAGGTACAGAAAGAATCAAGAGAGGTACAGAAAGAATCAAGAGCAGTACATAAAGAAGCAACAGGGGTACAGAAAGAGGCAAGAGGGGTACAGAAAGAGAAGTGCAGAGAAAAGCAACAGAGGTGCAGAAGGAGGCAAGAGAACTGCAGAAAGAAGCAACAGAGGTGCAGAAAGAGGGATCAGGGGTGCAGACAGAGACAAGAGAGGTGCAGAAAGAGGAAAGAGGGGTACACAAAGAGGCAAGAGGGGTGCAGAAAGAAGCACAAGAGGTGCAGAAAGAAGCAAGAGAAGTACAGAAAGAAGCAACAGAGGTGCAGAAAGAGGCAAGGGAGGTGCAGAAAGAGGCAAGAGAGGTGCAGAAAGAGCCAAGTGAGGTGCAGAAATGGTCAAGAGGTGTGCAGAAAGGGGCAATAGGGGTGCAGAAAGAAGCAAGAGAGATGCATAAAGGAGCAAGAAAAGTACAGAAAGAAGCAACAGAGTTGCAGAAAGAGGCAAGAGAAGTACAAAAAGAAGCAACAAAGGTGCAGAAGGAGGCAAGAGAACTGCAGAAAGAGGCAAGAGAGTTGCAGAAACAGGCAAGAGAGGTGCAGAAAGAGGGAAGAGGGGTGCAGACAGAGACAAGAGAGGTGTAGAAAGAGGGAAGAGGGATGCAGAAAGAGGCTAGAGTGGTGCAGAAAGAAGCAAGAGAGGTGCAGAAAGAACCAACAGAGGTACAGAAAGAGGCAAGAGGGGTGCAGAAAGAGGCAAGAGAAGTGCAGAAAGAAGCAACAGAGGTGCAGAAAGAGGCAAGAGAACTGCAGAAAGAGCAGGATAGGTGAAGAAAGAGGCAAGAGAAGTGCAAAAAGAGGGAAGAGGGGTGCAGACAGAGGCAAGAGGGTTGTAGAAAGAAGCAAGAGGTGCAGAAAGAAGCAAGAGAAGTGCAGAAAGAAGCAACAGAGGTGCAGTAAGAGGCAACAGGGGTGCAGAAAGAGGCAAGAGAAGTGCAGAAAGAAGCAACAGAAATGTAGAAAGAGGCAAGAGAAGTGCAGAAAGAGCAAGGGAGGTGCAGAAAGAGGCAAGAGAGTTGGAGAAAGAGGCAAGTGAGGTGTAGAAACGGTCAAGAGGGGTGCAGAAAGAGGCAAGAGGGGTGCAGAAAGAAGCAAGAGAGGTGCAGAAAGAAGCAAGAGAAGTACAGAAAGAAGCAACAGAGTTGCAGAAAGAGGCAAGAGAAGTGCAGAAAGAGGCAAGAGAGGTGCAGAAACAGGCAACAGAGGTGCAGAAAGAGGGAACAGGTGTGCACAAAAAGGCAAGAGAGGTGCAGAAAGAGGGAAGTGGGGTGCTTCAGAAAGAGGCAGGAGGGGTGCAGAAAGAACCAACAGAGGTGCAGAAAGAGGCAAGAAAAGTGCAGAAAGAAACAACAGAGGTGGAGAAAAATGAAAGAGAACTTCAGAAAGAGGCAAGAGAGGTTCGGAAAGAGGCAAGAGAGGTGTGGGAAGAGGGGTACACAAAGAGGCAAGAGGGGTGCAGAAAGAAGCACGAGAGGTACAGAAAGACGCAAGAGAAGTGCGGAAAGAAGCTACAGAGGTGCAGAAAGAGGCAAGAGAAGCACGTAAACAGGCAAGAAAAGTGTAGAAAGAGGCAAGACAAGTGCAGAAAGAAGCAAGAGAAGTGCTGAAAGAAGCAACAGAGGTGAAGGAAGAAGCAAGAGAAGTGATGAAAGAGACAAGAGAGTTGCTGAAAGAAACAAGAGAGGTGCAGAAAAAAGGAAGAGAAGTGCAGAAAGAGGCAAGGGAGGTGTAGAAAGAGGCAAGAGAGGTACAGAAAGAGGAAAGTGAGGTGAGGAAATAGTCAAGAGGGATGCAGAAAGAGGCAAGAGGGGTGCAGAAAGAAGCAAGAGAGTTACAGAAAGAAGCAAGAGAAGTACAGAAAGAAGCAACAGAGTTGCAGAAAGAGGCAAGAGAGGTGCAGAAAGAGGCGAGAGAAGTGCAGAAAGAGGCAAGGGGATGCAGAAAGCGTGAAGAGGGGTGCAGAAAGAGGCAAGAGGTGTACAGAAAGAAGCAAGAAAGATAAACAAAGAAGCAACAGGGGTGCAGAAAGAGGAAAGAAGAGTGCAGAAAAAGCAACAGAGGTGCAGAAAGAGGCAAAAGAACTGCAGAAAGAGGCAAGAGAGTTGCAGAAACAGGCAAGAGAGTTGCAGAAAGAGGGAACGGGGTGCAGACAGAGGCAAGAGAGGTGTAGAAAGAGGGAAGAGGGATGCAGAAAGAGGCAAGAGGGGAGCAGAACGAAGCAAGAGAGGTGCAGAAAGAAGCAAGAGAAGTGCAGAAAGAATCAACAGAGGTGCAGATAGAAGCAAGAAAAGTGCAGAAAGAAGCAAGAAAAGTGCAAAAATAACCAACAGAGGTGCAGAAAGAGGCAAGAGGGGTGCAGAAAGAGGCAAGAGAAGTGCAGAAAGAGGCAAGAGAGGGTACAGAAAGAGGGCAAGAGAGAGTGCAGAAAGAGGCAAGAGAGGTGCAGAAACAGACAACAGAGGTGCAGAGAGAGGGAACAGGGGTGCACAAAAAGGCAAGAGAGGTGCAGAAAGAGGGAAGTGGGTGCTGCAGAAACAGGCAGGAGGGTGCAGAAAGAACCAACAGAGGTGCAGAAAGAGGCAAGAGGGGTGCAGAAAGAGGCAAGAAAAGTGCAGAAAGAAACAACAGAGGTGCAGAAGGAGGCAAAGGAACTGCATAAAGAGGCAAGAGAGTTGCAGAAACAGGCAAGAGAGGTGCAGATAGAGGGAATAGGGGTGCAGACAGAGGCAAGAGAGGTGTAGAAAGAGGGAAGAGGGATGCAGAAAGAGGCAAAGGGGTGCAGAAAGAAGCAAGAGAGGTGCAGAAAGAAAGCAAGAGAAGTGCAAAAATAACCAACAGAGGTGCAGAAAGAGGCAAGAGGGGTGCAGAGAGAGGCAAGAGATGTGCAGAAAGAGACAAGTGAGGTGAGGAAATAGTCAAGAGGGATGCAGAAACAGGCAAGAGGGGTGCAGAAAGAAGCAAGAGAGTTACAGAAAGAAGCAAGAGAAGTACAGAAAGAAGCAACAAAGTTGCAGAAAGAGGCAAGAGAGGTGCAGAAAGAGGCGAGAGAAGTGCAGAAAGAGGCAAGGGGATGCAGAAAGCGTGAAGAGGGATGCAGAAAGAGGCAAGAGGTGTACAGAAAGAAGCAAGAAAGATAAACAAAGAAGCAACAGGGGTGCAGAAAGAGGAAAGAAAAGTGCAGAAAAAGCAACAGAGGTGCAGAATGAGGCAAAAGCACTGCAGAAAGAGGCAAGAGAGTTGCAGAAACAGGCAAGAGAGGTGCAGAAAGAGGGAACGGGGTGCAGACAGAGGCAAGAGAGGTGTAGAAAGAGGGAAGAGGGATGCAGAAAGAGGCAAGAGGGGAGCAGAAAGAAGCAAGAGAGGTACAGAAAGAATCAAGAGAGGTACAGAAAGAATCAAGAGCAGTACATAAAAGAAGCAACAGGGGTACAGAAAGAGGCAAGAGGGGCACAGGAAGAGAAGTGCAGAGAAAAGCAACAGAGGTGCAGAAGAGAGGCAAGAGAACTGCAGAAAGAAGCAACAGAGGTGCAGAAAGAGGGATCAGGTGCAGACAGAGACAAGAGAGGTGCAGAAAGAGGAAAGAGGGGTACACAAAGAGGCAAGAGGGGTGCAGAAAGAAGCACAAGAGGTGCAGAAAGAAGCAAGAGAAGTACAGAAAGAAGCAACAGAGGTGCAGAAAGAGGCGAGGGAGGTGCAGAAAGAGGCAAGAGAGGTGCAGAAAGAGCCAAGTGAGGTGCAGAAATGGTCAAGAGGTGTGCAGAAAGAGGCAAGAGAAGTGCAGAAAGAATCAACAGAGGTGCAGATAGAAGCGAGAGGTGCAGAAAGAAGCAAGAAAAGTGCAAAAATAACCAACAGAGGTGCAGAAAGAGGCAAGAGGGGTGCAGAAAGAGGCAAGAGAAGTGCAGAAAGAGGCAAGAGAGGTACAGAAAGAGGCAAGAGAAGTGCAGAAAGAGGCAAGAAAGGTGCAGAAACAGGCAACAGAGGTGCAGAGAGAGGGAACAGGGGTGCACAAAAAGGCAAGAGAGGTGCAGAAAGAGGGAAGTGGGGTGCTGCAGAAACAGGCAGGAGGGGTGCAGAAAAAACCAACAGAGGTGCAGAAAGAGGCAAGAGGGGTGCAGAAAGAGGCAAGAAAAGTGCAGAAAGAAACAACAGAGGGGCAGAAGGAGGCAAAAGAACTGCATAAAGAGGCAAGAGAGTTGCAGAAACAGGCAAGAGAGGTGCAGATAGAGGGAACAGGGGTGCAGACAGAGGCAAGAGAGGTGTAGAAAGAGGGAAGAGGGATGCAGAAAGAGGCAAAGGGGTGCAGAAAGAAGCAAGAGAGGTGCAGAAAGAAGCAAGAGAATTACAGAAAGAACCAACAGAGGTGCAGAAAGAAGCAAGACAGGTGCAGAAAGAAGCAAGAGAAGTGCAAAAATAACCAACAGAGGTGCAGAAAGAGTCAAGAGGGGTGCAGAAAGAGGCAAGAGAAGTGCAGAAAGAGGCAAGAGAGGTGCAGAAAGAGGCAAGAGAAGTGCAGAAAGAAGCAAGAGAGGTGCAGAAACAGGCAACAGATGTGCAGAGAGAGTGAACAGAGGTGCACAAAAAGGCAAGAGAGGTGCAGAAAGAGGGAAGTGGGGTGCTGCAGAAAGAAGCAGTAGGGGTGCAGAAAGAACCAACAGAGGTGCAGAAAGAGGCAAGAGGGGTGCATAAAGAGGCAAGAAAAGTGCAGAAAGAAAACACAGAGGTGCAGAAAGAGGAAAGAGAACTGCAGAAAGAGGCAAGAGAGGTTCAGAAAGAGATAGAGAGGTGCGGGAAGAGGGGCACACACAGAGACAAGAGAGGTGCAGAAAGAAGCGTGAGAGGTGCAGAAAGAAGCTAGAGAAGTCCAGAAAGAAGCAACAGAGGTGCAGAAAGAGGCAAGAGAAGCTCATAAACAGGCAAGAAAATTGTAGAAAGAGCAAGACAAGTGCAGAAAGAAGCAAGAGAAGTGCTGAAAGAAGCAACAGAGGTGAAGAATGAAGCAAGAGAAGTGATAAAAGAGACAAGAAAGTTGCCGACAGAAACAAGAGAGGTGCAGAAAAAAGGAACAGAAGTGCAGAAAGAGGCAAGGTATGTGCAGAAAGAGGCAAGAGAGGTGTAGATAGAGACAAGTGAGGTGAGGAAATAGTCAAGTGGGATGCAGAAAGAGGCAAGAGGGGTACAGAAAGAAGCAAGAGAGATAAACAAAGAAGCAACAGGGGTGCAGAAAGAAGAAAGAAAAGTGCAGAAAAAGCAACAGAGGTGCAGAAAGAGGCAAAATAACTGCAGAAAGAGGCAAGAGAGTTGCAGAAACAGGCAAGAGAGGTGCAGAAAGAGGGAACGGGGTGCAGACAGAGGCAAGAGAGGTGTAGAAAGAGGGAAGAGGGATGCAGAAAGAGGCAAGAGGGGAGCAGAAGGAAGCAAGAGAGGTGCAGAAAGAAGCAAGAGAAGTGCAG